>OY482670.1:131296118-131626209 GCA_960531455.1 Urophora cardui | reverse complement strand
ATATTATCTCAGTTATTTGTCGAGTAATAGGCTCGTAGATTCCTTTGTATAAAAAGAGGCGGTGCCACGCCCATTTTCCAAACTTTTTTATTTTTGTTTCCGGTCTATAGTAGAACTCATGTCACAAAATTTCAGTGATAGATCTTTATATTTGACAGAGATATCGCTTAAAATGTTTTTATTAGGTCACTTTATAATACCCATATATAAAAGTGGGCGTGGTCGTCAACCAGTATTTTGGCAATCTTTCGTCCACAACATTTGGCTAAGTAAATATATCACGCGTACCAAATTTCATCGATATATCTTTAACGGTTTCTGAGTTATGGCTTATAAAACTTTCAATATTTGCCCCTTAATAAGTGGGCGTGGCACCGCCCATTTTCCAAAATCTTTATATTTTTTGTTTTATGTCCCTAGTTGGACTCCTGTCACAAAATTTCAGTGATAGATCTTTATATTTGACAGAGATATGCTTAAAATGTTTTTATTAGGCCCCTTTATAGTTCCCCATATATAAAAGTGGGCGTGGCCGTCAACCGATTTTGATAATTTTTCGCCAAAACATTTGTCTAAGTAAGCAAATTACGCGTATCGAATTTCATCGATATATCTTCAACGGTTTCTGAGTTATGACATATAAAACTTTCAATGTTTGACCCTTAATAAGTGGGCGTGGCACCGCCCATTTTCAAAAATTTTTGTATTTTTTGTTTTATGTCCGTAGTTGGTCTCCTGCCACAAAATTTCAGTGATAGATCTTTATATTTGACAGAGATATCGCTTAAAATGTTTTTATTAGGCCCCTTTATAGTTCCCATATATAAAAGTGGGCGTGGCCGTCAACCGATTTTGATAATTTTTCGCCAAAACATTTTTCTAAGTAAGCAAATTACGCGTATCGAATTTCATCGATATATCTTCAACGGTTTCTGAGTTATGACATATAAAACTTCCAATGTTTGCCCCTTAATAAGTGGGCGTGGCACCGCCCATTTTCCAAAATTTTTGTACTTTTTGTTTTATGTCCGTAGTTGGACTCCTGCCACAAAATTTCAGTGATAGATCTTTATATTTGACAGAGATATCGCTTAAAATGTTTTTATTAGGCCCCTTTATAGTTCCCATATATAAAAGTGGGCGTGGCCGTCAACCGATTTTGATAATTTTTCGCCAAAACATTTGTATAGGTAAGCAAATTAAGCATTCCAAATTTCATTGATATGTCTTCAACGGTTTCTGAGTTATGACATATAAAACTTTCAATGTTTGACCCTTAATAAGTGGGCGTGGCACCGCCCATTTTCCAAAACTTCATCAAATTTCTTCATAAGGGCCTGAGCTCAATACGTGGGTAAAATTTTATCACTCTAGCTATATTAGTGGCTGAGATACCAAATTTCCGATTTTTTCTATATAGGAAAAGTGGGCGTGGTCATGGTCCGATTTCGCCCATTTTCAATACCAACCGTCCCAGTCTCGATACCAACTTGCATTTCAAATTTCATCAAAATATCTCAATTTTTACGCGAGTTATCCTGCGTACGGACGGACGGACGGACGGACGGACGGACGGACATGGCTCAATCGATTTCTCTTTTCACCCTGATCATTTTGATATATATAAGTCCATATCTATCTCGATTATTTCATTATGTTACAATCCACCGTTATGAAATCAAAATTATAATACTCTGTGTACTAGTACAGCTGAGTATAAAAATAACGTTAATAAAAATTCAAAGTAAAATGAAGCCATGGTGTAATAATTACAGGTGACGTAAATAGAAGAGTGCGACACTATTCTCAAATAGTAAGCTCTTTGAAACGGTAGGGTTGCATTTCCATAGGGAAAAGGGGAAAAAATGTAGGGCTAAATTGGCCGGATCCGGTCCAAAAGGGGGAGTAAATTATTTATATACTTGCCTTATTGTTAAAAGTAAAATACTATATTTATATTATATTATTTACGAGTTTCGTATAAAAAAGGCAAACATAAAACGACGATATAATTCATACTCAACTGGATATATTGAACTCAATATCTGGTAAAATTTATAATCGTTAGTATCTGCGTGTATTGTTTGGACATTCAATATATCTATTCAACTCAGGTATTGCAATTTTCGGAGTTGTGCCTCTGTAAAAATGTTTTTGACACCTTTTAATATTACTTCGGCTCGTGCCCTTTCGGCTTTTAGATTGTTATTTTCGCTTTCTAGAAGCTTTATAATATTGCTATTTGAAGAAGCATTGGATCCTTGGGAACATATTCTTTGTTAGAGCGAAAACCGTTTTCAAAAAACTTTTTAAATAATAATACATACGGAGAGTAATATGTAATGTTCGTTTTTTACAAATACCATGGTTTTCGGAATCCCAAGATAAGGGATACCATAGGCATCGGCACTGCTTCCTTTGTCAGCAAGCGTCGTTTTTCTGGGTTATGCGGTTGCCGAAAATCGCATTCGGCAAAATGCGGCTCGCACACTTTTGAATTTTGTGTGAGCATCGCACCGCTGCTTTCCCTAGCAGAATCATATCAGGGTCTGTGGGAGTGCCAAACATTCTGAAACTCTCCGCCGTCCATGGTTTTCTGCAACGGGCGTAGCTTGTTTTTTGGCATTTTTGAAATGATGGCGCGAAAATTTAAATATTAACGATTTTTTTCTTCATAAATAATAAAATTGTCAAAGGAAATAAAAATGTTACAAAACAACTATTGTTTTAAATTTTTTCCAAAAGTCGCTCCTTCATATACCTAAAATACACTAAAAACAACACTTTTATGGGATCAACTGGGGGCAACATTGGAATTTCATTTTCAAAGAGCCGAATGACAGGAGGAAGAGGAAAACAGAATGAAATAGCTGCCTACTTACGTCACCTTGTTATTACACCATGAATGAAGCCGTAAGCCCGAAACAAATTTTTATTATTATTTTGTTTTTGATAATCAACGAAACAAAATAATTTTGATAATTTTTTTTGATAATCAACGAAACGAAATAATTTCAATAATTTTTATTTGATATTCAACAAAACAAAATTTTTTTGTTAATTTTTATTTGATATTCAACAAAACAAAATATTTTTGTTGATATCGTTGTGCAGCCTTGATTTGAACAACAAACGGGCTTCAAACAAAAACGATCAATTCGATACCCGGGTATCTAGAGCTCTAATAAATACATAAGTATGTACATTTTGCAAAAGATTAATTATTTTTTACGACGTTTAGCATGCAGGCAAAATAATTTACATTAACGTGGTATAAACTAAGTACTGGGTGGTAGTGATGCCATGCCAATGGCGCACATAGGGTTAATACGAGTATATAGTCGAAACCTTCTATAAATACTGAAGCGGCGTCCAAAAAAATAAAAAAAAATTCCGGAAATGTTTTCCAATAAGACATCATTTGGGGAGGCGTACGGAGAATTTTTTTTTTGCGATACCATCTAATGTACAAACTTAAGTACCCAGCTAACAATTTTACCCGAAATCTGTTAGATTTCTATCAGATTTTCTGCAAAAAACTCCGAAATCAACAAGATTTCTGTACGACTTCTTCAAGAGAAATGTATGAAGACGTTGACAGGAATTCTTACAGACATGTCTTGAGAAATTCTGTGTTTTTTACCGACGATTCGTGCAGATATCTAACAGATTTCTGAATGACCAATGGGGGGAAATTCTATTGTTTTCCGACGAATCTCACTGATATCTAACAGATATCTGAAGAAAAATCGTGATGATTTCTAATTAATATTCCGAAAATCTGATGGATATCTTACAGATATCTAAACAATTTGCAATTAAAATTCGCATACACATTTGTAGTAGCAAATTAATTATTATGTATTTAATATATGTTAGTTTACATTTGTATATATATTTATGTACATACATATATACATGTATACATCGGTACTTAGTCTAAGAACTAGATCCGCTGATAATTTTCTTTAACTTGTGGTTAGTTGAGTATGGTAAAGAACCAGCGAATTACATTACCGCGTTATAAACACTTGAGGTTCATTTAATTGAAGGGACACTCGTCTGATTTATTTGGCTGATATACATATGTAAGTCTGTGCTATGTTCCACCAAAAGCGATATGATCTATCGAATATGCAATATTGATATTTTGTTATTATATTTCTGATCTACATAACTAAACTAACACGAACTTACATCATTGCAGTAATCATAATACCCTGCAAACAAGCCGAGTACTCCATGCACGCGTGTATAGAGTACTCGCTATGGACCAACCGAGTACTCCTCAACCTGCCACATTTCATATAAAAAATATGGCCCATTTAACATGGCGATGTCCTAGGCAGGGATCACATACTCCGATTTCCGCATGACACCCGAGTAATCCATGGAGTACCTACATAGGAGTAATCCATGGAGTACCTACATGGGAGTAATTCATGGAGTAGGTATCTCTGAACAGATTTGAACTACTGTCAATTCAATTTGATTATTAGCATTACATACATATATAAGTAAGCCTTTCTTTAATAAAAATAAAATAATAAAATTTTTCTAGCGCAATCACCAACATGTGTCGCGTTCAATGTCTTTTTATTACTAAATCGTGCACGTTGAAACGAGCATGCATATGTACATACATACATACATACACATACAAATGTACGCACTTGCTTCGTCGTTATCGCGATATACATACATACATTCGGTTTTCGTAGCAATGTTCGGCTAACTATGAGCCGATGCAGATAAACGATCACTTTGAAAGTACTCCTACCTACCACAAAATGGATCATATAACCCTATGATTTTTACAGGGTACCAGCTTCTTTTGTTCATGTGTGTTTGCCGTACTATTTAACCGAAATATATATTTTAACATGCGATCGAAATAATTTTTAATTTTGAACTGATCACAAATAGAAATTTTGTTCTAGGAAATTATTTTGGAATATCTGCACGAACTCGGTCCGATATCTATAAGATTTGTCGGATGAGAAAAAAATTAAATTCCCCAGACATTTCTGATAGAAATACCTAAAGCTGATTCCACATAGAACTTTGTGTTGCGCTACGTGACACTTTCTGCGTGACAGCTGAGATTAAAATACATGTATCTATATGAGGTTTCTCACATAACAAAAAGTAACGCAACGCCGAAGTTACGTAAAGCACAAAGTTGCCCAAATCTCAACTTTTAGGGGCGTTGAAATTTTTTTTCAGTTTCACTTTAATTCAAATGTAAATAAACAAATTAAAATTTCACACAATTGAAAAATAATTTAATAGATTTTTATTTTCTTATTTACTTTTTTGTAAATAAAACGGAGAATGAAAGATTTTTCAGAAAATAAATATTTTTTGAGTGATGTTGCAGCGTTCATTGTGGCATAGTTTTTCAGTTTTGCGTTGTTTGACATAGAAAGCGGCGTAACGCAAAGCGGAAAAAGTTTTATGTGGAATCAGCTTTAGAAATCGGAAAGACTTGTCCAAATACTCAAATTTTTACTCAGAATATTTTCAGAATTGTCTGAATCAGAAATTGTCTGGTAAAATTGTTTGCGGGGTACTTATGTACATACATATGTATGTAATGCCTGGTTTTCACTAGGTCATATATGACGTCAAATATTGTCAAACAAATGAAAACGGGTTGGCATATTGTGTCAAATGCGTTTGCAGTCAGTTTTGACCACTCGCTGTCATATAAAATGACAGCCATATGAAAACACTCAAATTGTAGTTTGCCAGCGCATTGGGCAACATTTGACACACAAAATTCATTTGCCAGCGTGTTGGCAAACTTGTTTCGTTTGTCAAGCTCACAGCTGATTCGCAGGGCCACGGAGCGTGTCAAGGAGCGAAGAGCTAAGGAGCTATGGCTTTTTCACGGAGCGGAGCTGGAGCTCAAATTACAGGTAGAAGCTGGAAGTGGAGTTAAAAATCACTAGCTCTTTATATATCTATATCTGTGGCCACAAGCAATAACCGCTTAAGTCGACTTAAGAAGATTTTGAGTTACATATACCACATTATTCTCCTTTTAAAACTCTATATTTCTGTAAAAACCCCATTCTTATAACTTAATTCAATAAAAAGATATAAATAAAAACATGTAGGTATATTAGGTATATTACACTTGCTATAACAGCCAAGGTAGATTTATATACTTAATGAAATTTCTGCATGATATTTTGTTTTATTTACAAAATTTGATCGTAACATTGTAAATGGCTCACTGATTTTGCGTCCATGGTTTTTAATCGATTTTTTCTGATTTGTTAAGAAAAGCCTTCGAATAAAAATATAAAAATAAGATTTTCTTTGCACTGCCATAAGCACTCAGATATAAAAAAATTTTATATGTACATATGTGCCTATGATTCATATTTTATGTGCAGAGCAAAGGCACTTTGTATTACAGCTCCCGAGAACTGCCGTAAGAAATCGAAATATACAATAACAAAAGTGTAATGAAAAAAAAAATTCAAAATATGAAAGCACTGTAAAAAATTTGTTTTCAAATAATTTTCATATAAAAAATAAAAATAAAAATTTGTATGTATGTGATACTACCATTTGAAAATAAATTCTAAAATAATAGTGGTCTTCATCTAAAGTGATAAAGTAATAAATTTTTAAAGTTTATCAGTTTATCCGCATTTTTACATGAAACCACCTTGGTAAATAATTGTTTAAACTCTTGTCAGTGTCAACTTGATTAATAAATAAAAAAAAAACCCAATAAAATAAACAAAAAAAAAATGCCGAAGGAAACCACAATTTCTTCTTTTAAATTGAAAAAGTAAAACTGACAATGTGTCAGACTTGAGTTTTACCGAAATTTATAAATTTACGCAACAAAATCGTTCGGTAAAGTGATAAACTTTGCTTAAATATATTTTCATACAAATTTTGACAGATAATTTATTACAATTAATATTTTATCACTTTACCGCATTTACCAGCAGTTTACCACTTTAGATGAAGACCCTTAATATTTTATTGGAATTCATAAAAAAATCTAAATGAGCAAAAAATGTTTCAATGCATATAAAAATTTTGTAGATGTATTGAGCTTTGTACTTTCAATACGAGAGCGTTTAGCAGGCCTGCTATAGAGAATAAAGGTAGGTTTAAAACCGAAGATGGTTTTAAAGCGACCCTAGATTATGCCAAATAGTTCGAGTTTACCTTTATCTCAGGTAAGCGTTGAGCGTCTCTTTTCATCATTAAAAATTGTCGTATCTGATTTAAAACAGTCTTGTCGATTTGAAGCGGAGCCAATATATAAAAAATCGGAGCGAGAACGGAGCCCTATGCAAAAAAAGGATGGGAGCTATTGCCTATATGACACTACGTTTTTTTCTTGTTTTTTTTTGGTGTGGAAAATCCACCGAAAGTCAAAATACAAAAACAATTCTTCTGTAGGTTGAAAAGAGACAAAAACTCCCTCAAAAACAATTTGATTGCCATTCAAACTAAATGAAAATAATATTTATTTCAAGAATTAATTTTTTTGGAAATTTGAATTTAAATTACTGCAATAAAAGTTATGAAACTCAGATGGCAGAGTAGCTGTGTATTCCATGTTATAAAGAGAAGCCAGTGCGCAGTATACTTTTTCTTCCGGACATCTTCTTTCCCCTTACGGCCAAAGCAGAAGCTTACAAGAGGCAAATTTAAAATTTGTATTTCCATATATTTTTTATTTTATATATAATTTATTTTATAGTTGTTAACTTAAAACAATTGTCAGAAAAACCTGCCTAGATGGTATTTTGTTGGTATTTCGTTTGGTTTTTTCAATATAGCTTGCTCGCTTGCACCAACGCAAAACTGTATTGGACCATCTCCTTCACTCCAAAAAACCTTGTAGAATACCGGAAAAAAAACGTAGTGTCATATGGGCATAAGAGCAGCAAAAAATTTTGGAAGCGGAGCAAATGAAAAAATCCTTTGCACCGGGGCCCTGGTTTGTCGAGCGCACAGCTGATTGTGATTGTGCGAGTATTATAAATTTATTTACTTATTTTGTTAATAGTATTTTAATATCAGAAAATGGAAGAGTTATTAGTAAACGATTTCCAAGTTTTTGTGCAACCTAGAAATAGCACCACCACAAGAAAACCACGGGTGAGAAAACTGACCTTGCTGCCCGGCTGTCAAAAGCTTTTACTTCACGTTTGACAGCGGAGATGAAAACGGACTGTCAATCAACTGACACCAAAATTTGACGGCAATCTTTGACCCACACTGCTCTATCGACTTCATGTCAGTTTTTGAAACCTAATGAAAACACATTTGACTCAAAATGACATATTGTCATCTAGGACAGTGATTTGACGTCAGTGAATTTGACCTAATGAAAACCAGGCTTAAGTATTCATGCATGTCTATCTGTATTTTTATTTCAATTCAACACCCACCACACCTTGCGCAGATTTCTTTCTCACTTGTTACCTGTTTGTTTTTCACATGCTTTTGTATTGTAAAAAAGTATGAACGTATTTATGTATGTATTTACATACATACGTACCTCCCATCCAATGCCGCCTAGTTCACCCAACCCATAAGTTAGTCGGGCGTGAAGGCATTAAATTATCATTATTATGATGATCATTATTAACAATAAACTAATTTAAAATATCTACTACATACATACTATTATTGTAATGTTTCAAAAAAAAAGAAAAACAACTCGCGAAAAACTACACTGTTAATTGATTGATTTATATTTTATTTTTGCTTGCAACTCAACTTAAAAGCGAAAATTTTAAAGTTTCGAATGGTTTTAAACTCACAGAGATAACTCATGAAATTCCAGCAGAAATGGCTTCCTAGTCACAGTAATCTCTAATGAGGCTATTCCATGACCGTCGTCTCTGAATGCCGGAACAACCCGTATTATACACGGTAAAGGACTGCCACTTATGCTGCTCGCCTCAGAACTTTCAGGGCATGGGTGGAAACCTATGTAGTTTATTGATAATACAGAATTTTCGCGTAGAACACCCCTTTGCGTTGGCTGTTGTTGTTGTTGTTGTTATAGCAGTACTAAGCCCTGCTCAGTCGGCACGATAGGCTCAAAGATCGTTATTGTTGTTGTTGTTGTAGCCGCCAAGACACTCCCCGAAGGTTTTGGGGAGTGTGGGGGATGTGACAGTCCTTTGCCGGATAAATCCGGTATGCTCGGGTACTAGTCCCTTCTGACACTAGCCCGACTGTCGTGCGAACGATTTTTTTGGCCATAATCAACCTTCTCGGCCGGTGGATTTTAGTCGCCTCTTACGACAGGCATTCCTTAACACGGGTATATTCTAAGCCCCTAACCCGCTGGGGTGACTCATAGATCGTCGTCAGGCTCACTTAACGGGAGGCCCAGGAATGAGGCTGCATTTTTTGGGCTAGTCCATAGGGCAGGGGGGTTAAGTGAGTAGGTTTTAGTGGACATGAGAAGAGATGCTGTGTGTCATGCGGTGTCTCTCCACATTCCGGACATGTATTAGGTATTTCGGGATCGATTCTGGCCCTATATGAGTTCAGCCGGCTGAAAAAGCCTGATCGTAGTTGCGCTAGGGTGACGCGTGTTTCTCTCGGCAGCTCCAATTCTTCTTCTGCTATGGGGGGTGGTTGGTCTCTCAATATTCTGTATGACGGACGGACTGAAACCCTGTTTGCGTTGGCTGTTGTTGTTGTTGTTGTTGTAGCCACCTATACACTCCCCGAAAGCTTCGGAGTGTGTAGGAGAGGTAGCAGTCCCTTGCCGGATAAGTCCGGACGTTCGGGTACAAGTCTCGTCTGATACTAGCTCCGCTGTCGTGCGAACTATTTTTTGGCCATCAACCTTCTAAATGGCAGTCTTCGCCAGCACTTTAAATAAATTACCCTCAGTCGCCAGAATTCTCTTTCTGGAGTTATAGCTACGGAGTTATCCGCAGTATTTTCGCGTAAGTAGAAGAAAGTGTTAAAATTAGTTAGATAAACAGAACATTTCCTGAAAATTTCATTGAAAAATTCCCAGTACAGTCGAGTCTGGATGTAGTGAACTAATTTTTGCACGGCCTGTTCATAGTATCCGGGCTGTTCACTATATTAAGGTTGACATTTTTTTTTAAATAACATAGTTTATTTGATAATAATTCATGTCTGCAAATGCAAGAGTAACATATCATTGGAATTAATTAATACTTTGGAAAATACAAATGTTTATATGAATTTTTATTTAAAGAATTCGCGAATAGATGTTTGCTTCTTGCGTTCGGAAAGTGATTTTTGGACCACTTTCTCGCGCAGGCTTGTCAATGCTAGTATGCCAGCAAATCAGTAGTGTTGGCTTCAGGTCATGCGATTACGAGAATTTTTTTTTATTCCCGAAATTGTAGATTTTGCTACGTACCATACGTATTTGCCAAGGATGAAACACTAGTGCCTCTTTCAATTTCCCAAACAATTTCAGCTTTTTGCTTTAACGAAAGGAATTTCATCGCAGGCATAATCTATATATTAATAGGCTAACATTTTTTCCATACAAACAATTGCCAGGCTGTTTAGCACATTTAACATACTCATATCCACATAAAATTGATATGGATGTGTTCGTATGAGTCAGGAGCAGTGCATAGGCATATAATTTTTTCTATAAATTATTTAATTTGTTAATAATTAATAAATAAAATTTTTAGTTAAGAGAAATAGATAATAGATGTAAACGTGTTTACAAATATCGTAAACGCAGTTGAAGAGTCGCTTTAATTTAAAAGCGCTCTCTCTATTTTATATGCATTGGCCCAGTTTACGCTCAGATCAAAATCAACGCGGCCAAATATCTCCTATTGCTTTTCCATTGTCCGTGTCCAAACACAGCAACTCTGCCGCGAAATTATCCAACGATTCTCTTTTGTGCCGCTGTTCTGTCTTCCATTTGTCCAAACACATCAACTCGTCGCTGGCCAACTTTTGTTCATTATGTTTTGTTCTGGCATTCTTCGAACGCTCTGATTGGTCACTGGCGATAAGAATTGCTGCACAAAGCGTGTTGTCCGAGCACCGACGACTTGGTGCCCCCCTCCTTTCCTCGTCGCCTTCTGACCCACAAACGAACAAAAGCAGCGGGTTGCTCAACTTCGTGTCTCCGTGTTTGGACGTCGACATTAAAGCGAAAAATGAGAGAGAGGGCGGGAGAGCACACTGAGTAATTTTAGTTTTGACCAAGGCATATCTAAGAGGTAGGCTCGGAGGCGAATTGAAAAACTTCTTTTTTTATTTATAAAGGTAGAGTGCATGGAGGAACAATAAAGGAGAATGCATAACGACATACCTTCATACATAGTGGGCCGAGAAGTGTCATGCAAAGAGGAATGTAGAAGAATTTGACAGATGTAGGGGCCACACAAATGCTAGGGTGCGTGTGTGTGTGGAATATGTCAACAAAAAAATGCTTGTGTTCGTGTGTGTTTATGAAGATTGAAGAAGAAGTCAGCTGATCTTATGCATTCTCCTTTATTGTTCCTCCATGGTAGAGTGTAATGTCAAAATCAAAGCGAATTTACATCATGGCCATTAGGAATGGACGAGCCCCAAGCGAATTCAGATTTTAACCACGGCGAAATATCATTTTGTCATTACACTCTACCAATTACAATAACAAAATACATGGGAAATTTCTGAATTCGCCACCGGGCCTATCTTCCTAGATCTGCCTTGATTTTTACCATGATTTCGCGTCGGACCGTGATCAAAAGGGCAAATCAGTGTTGCGGAACAACTGGAATTTGGAAAGTGTTGCTTATCTCCACGAAAAGGGATAATTTTTGTACCAATACAAAATTGAAAAAATAAATTGCATGGTCGAATTTCGAGCACCGGCGATACTAGTAAAACTTAATTTATTAACACACAAAAACTTTTAGAAACAGATAAAACAGCACACATTAACTCAAAAGCGGTCTGCATCTGACAGGAAACAAATAAACTCTGGCGTCAAATTGAATCATATTTTCCAGGAATAAACATAAATTGAGCATTTCGTGGAATACCCGATTTTACATACATAAGGTAAGTGTACATAATTCCGTGATAGTACATTATTCCGTGATAATCGTTTATATTCGTTAAAATAAGGAATTGGTACAATATTTAATCAAACAAAATATTATATAATATTATTTTAACTTCTAAGTATATTAATTTATAATTTTGTTGTAATTTTAGAACTTACTGATTTAATAAAACCACTTTAAAACTGGCAGGTCATAAAATTAGCATAATACAGGAAATTTCTTAAGTGAATGGTTAAGGAGCATCGAGTATTTTCTTAAGGCTGTAAAACTTTACTGGTTAAGATTTTTATCAATATTATTATATTTTATGATTCAATAGGCATCTGGCATTTGTTTTTGTAACTTTCAACCTTATTTCAATAGTTATTTTTTTCTTAAAAGTAAATTTTCTTTATCACGGAATTAGGGACATCTTTCATTTCCCCATGTACATAATTCCGTGACTATCACGGAATTAGGAAATTTTAGTACTTAATTCTTTCTTCTTTTAAATAGCTTTTTTGAAAGGAACCAATGGTAATAAAATGTTTTTCCATTAAATAAAATCCTAGAGAAGTTCTTGACCTAATTCCGTGATATAGATTTTGGAACCTATTCGCTAATATTCAACTTATAAGTGACTGGCGATACTATCACGGAATTAGGGTCTTCATACTGTTCCTTATTCCGTGATACATATTCGCACATTTACGTTTTATGTTTTTTTTTTTACTTTCTTTGTCTTTCGTTTAAGTTTGTATCTAAATGTAATTCTTTAACATTAAAAAAATTTTAATGAAATTTAATTTTATTATTATTTTGCCCTTTTTTAATATGTATCTGAATTTTTATAAAAAAAAAAATTAAATTTTTAATAATTTTTTTCTTTATTTAAATTTATTTTGTTAATAAACACAAATTTCAATTTCATAAAAAATTATAAAATAAATATTTAAGTCTAATATGTATTATATTGATTTGAAAAATTATTTCTGTGCATTGTGTTACAAGGCCGGAATTAGGTACATTTATTCACGGAATTAGGGACATGCGACAATTTTTGTCACGGAATTAGGGACATTTGCATGTAGATCAAATTTTAATTAATATAAATAGTAATTATAGTTATTTCAATTTTTTAGCAATTGAGAATGAGCCTCAATGCATCAATTTATTTGTACCATATTTATTTTTCAGTTTGCGGTCTATAGTTTAAGCTCCAAAAATCCTGCAATTCAGAAAAGTCCTTAGTATCACGGAATTATGTACATTTACCTTATTTCTGGTTAATTTTTATTTTTTGTTTGTCACTTTTGCTTACCGTTGCGTTTAAAATTTTGTTCACTATTTAGAGGCTTTCGATAGTTCACTATTTAGAGTACTCTATGTAAATATTTCGGTGTTCACTATATCGAGTTGTTCACTATAGCGGAGGTTCACTATATCCAGGCTCAACTGTAGTTTAAAAAAAAAAAAAAAAAAAAAAAAAAATTACGGCGGGCGCATTATACCGAAGCCGACCCTATTATTTTATGCTGTGGCAACGACTGACTATACAAATCCTTATGATATTTACATATCTATTATCTTATTCAAAGTACTCATTTTCAGAAATTGGTCATTCACTGGAGAAGCAAATGGATTTTTTGGTACGATAGCATGTCTCTGTATACATACATACAATGATAAAAAAAATTAAAAACGAAGCACGGGCCCCCAACAAGTATGTATGGATGTGTGTGTATGTACATTACAACATAAATTTTTGCAAAAGGCATTGCATATGCCATTTTTCATCCGTTTCACAAACGTGTTAATGCATTCCTTTCGGCATTGAGTCATCTACATATGTATTAAACGATGACGCACCGCACAAGTGTTTAAAACATGAATAAGAAATGTGTACCCGTGTGGGTGCCTCACGTTATATACAAGTATGTACATAATATGTATTTTACTTTCAATTCATAAACACACAACATTCTAAAAAAAAAAACCAAGACAAGAAAATAACTATGTATTATTCCAAAATGTTTAACAATTAATTTAAATATATGAACCTACATAGTTTTTAACTCACCTGCGTATCATTTAGTATCTCCAAATGTTCACCTTTGCGAAAACTTAAATCCTCATCGGTACGTGCATCATAATCGTAGAGTGCTACAAATATTTTAGCATTGGCACTCGATATCTCATTTTCGGGTATTTGTGGTACTTGGCGTATCGCCTCTTGTTGCTGGACAACACCACGTATCTGATCGACCGGTTGACTGCCAACGCCATCAACATTGGGCACATTCGGTGCACATTCAATGTGTGTTTTAGGTATGTCGGGTTTTTCGGAGCTCAGGCAATTACCCATTTTGATAAAAAAAAATATACGAATAAACAAAAATGTCAATTTAAATGTTTGCTTGTACTACTGTTGTAATTTTAACACCAAAGGAATGTTGTTGCAGCTGTTATTGCCGGTGTTGCCGCTGCTGGCTGACTTAATACGCTTGGAAGCGCTGCGTCACTGCGTTGGATTTATCGTTATTTGTACATATACATACGTATGTATGTACATCCATATGTATGTATGTGCGTACATGTGCGTTTATCGATACTCCGTAGCTTGGTTGCTTGTTTAATTGGTTAAATGTTTTGTTGTTGGGTTTGTTTGGTTATGTTTTGCTTATCCAAAACAAAGTGGTGCCCAATGCAGCTGGCTAACTTAAATGTGTGAGCGTATGTACATATATGTATGTATAGTGAAAAAGTTGCTTTGTCTGCTGTCGCTGCTGCAACCGCTGCTAAATAGGGGTGTTGGTCTTTGAAGATTTTGATAATATTTTGTAGTATAATGTAATTTTTTCGGCTCTCTGTTCTGCTTTCTTTTCTGTTCACTTAATAGGTACCACAATTGCCCATTCAAATAGGTATGCACATAAATAATAGTACAATCAAGGCTAATCTACGATTCATCAGGATCTTATTTGTGCACTGTAAACACTTTCAGCTTTTGTGTATACATATGCATACGTTTTATTTTGTGCGTGGATTCTCTTATTTTACTTTTTATTAGTAGAAAATGACAAATGGCACACGAAAACCACTAAAAAAATCACAAGAAACACAAAAATTACATACATATGTACCTATGCATATGAATACTTTGAACTTGCTTGGCTAGTACACAACAAATTTTTCACCGTTTACATTTTTTTTTTCAATAACATTCACATTCCAGTATATATTTTTTTCTTTATTTTATACCAAGAAAAAACAAATTTTATCGCATGCAAAAAGCAGCAGCAACCGCGCCAGCATACGTGTTGGACTCTCGTACAATGACATAGATAACACAATGAGCTGATGAATTTTCCTGTTTTTCATATACATATACAAAGTGCAAGCAGAATGTCAAGACAAGCGAACAAACAAAATAGAAGAAAAAGCATCAACATGAAAAAATAAGGTTGTTCTCTCTGCGTGATTTTGGCCTGGCAAATTTGCCGAGATGACATAAGTGCATGATTCAACAATAAAGGTTTTCGCAAGACGACATACCTTCATACATAGTGGGGCCAGAAGTGTCATGCAAAGAGGAATGTAGAAGAATTTGACAGATTTGGCCCCTATGGAAATGCTACGGTGCGTGTATGTGTGGAATATGTCAACAAAAAAAAATGCTTGTGTTCGTGTGTTCATGAAGATTGAAGAAGAAGTCAGCTGATCTTATGCATTCTCCTTTATTGTTCCTCCATGCATAAGTGTGATAAATTTGCCGAGCACAACAACAAAATACACGTCTTGTCAAATTTGGAGCTTCGGCAAATTTCTCATACCTCAACCCGTGATATTTGATATCATGAGAAAAATATCACGGGAAATGCAACCATGTTATTACATTCACAATAGTCTTCTATGAGAAGTAAGGTTGTTCTCTCTCTGTGATTTTGGCCTGGCAAATTTGCCGAGATGACATAAGTGTGATAAATTTCCCGAGCACAACAACAAAATACACGTCTTGTCAAATTTGGAGGTTCGGCAAATTTCTCATACCTCAACCCGTGATATTTGATATCATGAGAAAAATATCACGGGAAATGCAACCATGTTATTACATTCACAATAGTCTTCTATGAGAAGTGAGTTTGAATTTATGTTTCTAGTTCTTTTTTTTAAGTATTTTATTTTATTCAGATAAAAAATTAATAAATTCGAAATTGAAGCAAGCAAAGCAAAGCGACAACAGTCGTATAAAGAGTGGAAAGAATATGACTAACATGCTACACCTTTTCCAGTTTAAGTTCAGAAGGTTACAATTGAAGTTCAGAAAATTACAATTGAAGTTCGGAATTTCCAATTGAAGTTCAGAAAATTACAATTGAAGTTCAGAATTTCCAATTGAAGTTCAGAAAGTTACAATTGAAGTTCAGAAAATTACAATTGAATTTCAGAATTTCCAATTGAAGTTCAGAAAATTACAATTGAAGTTCAGAATTTCCAATTGAAGTTCAGAAAGTTACAATTGAAGTTCAGAAAATTACAATTGAAGTTCAGAAAATTCCAATTGAAGTTCAGAAAATTATAATTGAAGTTCAGAATTTCCAATTGAAGTTCAGAAAGTTACAATTGAAGTTCAGAAAATTACAATTGAATTTCAGAAAATTACAATTGAAGTTCAGAAAATTACAATTGAAGTTCAGAAAGTTACAATTGAAGTTCAGAAAATTACAATTGAAGTTCAGAAAAGTTACTCATACGCCCTGGTATCTCGATTGTAGGAAAATTGTATGGATTTGTTCGAAGATTTAATAAAAATGTAAATTCTCGTATCTTTAACGCCCTTCGGGGTAGATGCATTTTTAATTCGATTAATCGCATATATGTTTTATAGGGCTTGAAACAAACGTCTATATATGCAGAAATTTTTACATTGGTTGCAAGAAAGTGCATCAAGCAATGGGTGTAAATCGAAACCGTATATGAAAAAAATGTTCGCGCATTCACATGGAATGAAACTGATGTTATTACTTTTCATGAACAATGAAGCTAAATATTTTCGGAATTGCATACATATAAGCAAATAAATTAATTATTTACATAAAATGCATTATTTCGGAATAAATACATATGTAAATAACAAGTATGTAAGAACGCGGCTGCCTTAGAGATACCATGCCGTAGTCTTTACACGTTTTATGATGCGAAATGAACATACAAATCATCTTTGTCTGAAAACACTATTATGCAATTGAAAAGTTTGAAAAATGCATCTACATATGTACAACGAAGGGCGCTAAAGACACAAGAATTTACATTTTTATTAAATCTTCAAACAAATCCATACAATTTTCCTGCAACCGAGACACTATGTACATAGGGCATATGAGTAACTTTTCTGAACTTCAATTGTAATTTTCTGAACTTCAATTGGAATTTTCTGAACTTCAATTGTAATTTTCTGAAATTCAATTGTAATTTTCTGAAATTCAATTGGAATTTTCTGAACTTCAATTGTAATTTTCTGAACTTCAATTGTAACTTTCTGAACTTCAATTGGAAATTCTGAACTTCAATTGTAATTTTCTGAACTTCAATTGTAACTTTCTGAACTTCAATTGGACTTCAAAATAGTACAATATAGTTGCAATTCACAATAGAGAACAAACGGGAATACAAAGAAAGGATATGCAAACAAAAAACGAAGAAGTAACCAATAGAAGTTGAAAACGAAAAAGAGAATTATGCTAGCCATACACGGTGCGACCGTTGACCCAACTCGGTTGCAATCGAGTTGGACTGTTTGCCTACATACAGTGCAATTTATTGTACAACCTTGTTGTACAATCTCATTTTGTAAAAAATTACTTTGAGTGAAGATGGAATAGGATAATATTGCGCTTGTAGGAAGAAGAAGAACGTACAGCAAAAGTACGATTAATTAAAAGGAAACAAATTTGTAAAAAAGTGGTTCCTGCGAGCTTTCCATTTTGCGTTATTTATTCTACAAATATTTATGTTTTTTGTGTTGAATTCGCTTATTTTTACTTATTTTAATTTGATGTGTTCACTTAAAGAATTCTCGTAAAATGAAATGTTGAACAACATACCCCCAAACGATGCAACCAAGTTGTACAACTTGCCAAAAAATCAAAAATTTTTGATTTTTCGTACAACCGATACACAACTTCATACAACAGCCCCAAAAACGTTGCGATTTCGACCGCAACTGGCGCAAGTTGTATAAAAAATTGCAAGGTGTGTGGCTAGCATTAAGATTAATATACATTTGTACATATATGTATATTTTTTGTACTTATAAATTTAAATTATACTCGAATTGTATGCAATAAAAAGTAGATACAGCTATATATATGTATGTACCAGCACTGCACTATTGTTTATACCGTAGAACAAAACACCGTCCAAATAGCTATCGCGGTTGTCCCGATTCATGAACAATTCATGGTTGAATCATGGAACAATTGCACACAAATTTATTTCAAAACTATTTTACAAGTTGATTTTACTTCTTTTTTCACATTTCCCTTTTGTTATTGCACTCGTTTTGGCTTTTCCAACACACACCCAACCGAACACAATCAAAATTCAATACCCACTCATTTGTCTCAAACTATGCTGCTGCATTTCGCATGAAATATTCAGCGTTACCTCTATGATAAAAACAAAAACAGTTAAAATACACAATTTATTTTGCTTCGAAAAGTAAATTTTACAAAAAAAAACAGTAAACTTTATGCATTTGAGTAAATTTAATCATCAAAGCGAAGAGCGTACGACAACGTCACGAACACGGCGGTGTACAAGTGATGCCAGATTGTCAAAGATGACTTGATACGAAACTCTTTTTTACTCTCTCACTTTTATGATTTTCCCACGGGTTTTCTGTGGCTTTGTTGCCAGCATCAACACAACAGAAAACCCGGCCGATCAGCTGTTTGTACAAATTGCAGGTGCCAGAAGGGAAAACACGCCAAAATAAATAGGCGCATTTGGTGGATTTAGATTTTTTGTTTTGTGTGTTAAATTTTGTTGAAATAATAATGAATTATGAAAAATATCGAGGTAATTGTATTGCTCGTGTATAGTACGCAGTGCAGTTTATTGTTTCAACTGGAAAAAATTGTGTTTCAGTTAAAATTATAAAAAATATGTTAATGAGATGGAACGCGGGCAGCGCTTATTCAGTAGATTTATATATATCTCCGGCTAAAAATTATTATATTTCAGTTCTAATATATTCACATTTTAATAGAATTGCAAAATAGAGTAAAATATTTCTTAAAAAATACCACCCAACTACATGTATTATCGTTCACCACTTTTTGTGCGTTATTCTTAATTTGTCTGAGATTGGGTTTTGAACACGAATATTCAGAATGTGGGAAAGTCATACTAGCCTGTGTATCACTTTTGTGGTTATATCCTTATATTAATTTGGTATAAACAAAATTTTATTATTGCTAGTCTTCAATAGCATAAGGAAGCCGAATAATTCCCAGAATTAATATGTAAAATACCCATTTTCAGTTTTCGAACAGAGTGGCACCAATGAAAAATGTTATAAAAAATGCGCATTTTGACAGCGCTCTCACGAAATGAAGAGTTTCGTATCTAGTTATCTTTGCAGATTGTAGTGGACTGTTTGAGAAACGACAAATTTACCATTCACAATGAAAGCATTGCGATACATTACCTTCGATTGGAAATATTTATCGGTAAGTTTAGTGTTTGTAAACAATGTCCGTGTCCAAACACAGCAACTCTGCCGCGAAATTATCCAACGATTCTCTTTTGTGCCGCTGTTCTGTCTTCCATTTGTCCAAACACATCAACTCGTCGCTGGCCAACTTTTGTTCATTATGTTTTGTTCTGGCATTCTTCGAACGCTCTGATTGGTCACTGGCGATAAGAATTGCTGCACAAAGCGTGTTGTCCGAGCACCGACGACTTGGTGCCCCCCTCCTTTCCTCGTCGCCTTCTCACCCACAAACGAACAAAAGCAGCGGGTTGCTCAACTTCGTGTCTCCGTGTTTGGACGTCGACAATGGGCCGTAGTCATAGTCGAATTAAAGCCATTGTTTATACTAAATAGTTTGGTCACTCAAATGGTCTTCTTCTTCTTCAATTTAAAAAATGCGTATGTGTTTGTGCGAAAATGAAGAGAATGAAGGAATCAATGCTGTGCAATTTCGTATAATTGCTGTTACTACCAAAATGGGAGCAAAGTCGTTAGGATTTACTTCGTTTTTACTGAATTTTTTTCTTCACTACGAAAACGATTTTAATAAAAATATATCGCACCCTAAATCATAAAGTGACACAACTAAAAATTTTATTAAATCGACTTTTCATCATAAACCGGTACACAGAACATATCTCTAGCGATTGCCAACAAAAAAACTTTTCATTCGGAGTCTCTTTTGACTGAAAAATACGTGGCTTTTTTCCAATTCATTGGTTGTCAAGAAAAAGTTTTTTGGCTCCTGAAAATTTTTGAATTTTAAGTTGTGCCACTTTATGATTTAGTATGCGATATATATTAATTTTTTCCGCATATCGGCCCACGTGCGCATAAAATAACAGATAAATGTTTTCCTGTTGATTTTACATTTTTAACTAGATAATTTTGCAATTTCAGCTATTTAAATTAACACGGAATTTTTTTTGATTTTACCTTAAATTTATTGTTAAATTAACTGGACTGATTTTACAATTTACACAAATACAATATATCGCACCCTAAATCATAAAGTGACACAAAAAAAAAGAATAATAATTGCGTTTTGCACGAACAGCAGAACTCCAAATATTCAAAAAAATTGTGTATGTTTCAAAATAGTTCTGAAGTTCTTTCCCAGCCAGCAAAATCATCGTAAACGAGCTCGTAAACTGATGTTTTCTCAAAGAAAACTCTAATAAAATATCGTTTACGAAATCCGTTTACGATTCGCCTACGAATTGTTATGGTACAGCTTTTCGACTATCGATTACGATCTACAATCGAGTGGACGAAAAGCTGTACCATAACAGATGGCGCCCAACGTGGGGCCTTGGGGTGCTGGCTTCGGTGGTTTTCTGGTCGTTCAGTGAAGTTTCATTATTCCGCAAGTCCCAGATTGGCAGCCTCAGTAGCCGCCACTGCGTTGCGGCGGGATGATGAGATTGATCGGGATGATTGGAAATCATTGGTGTTAGCGGCTCAGGGCTCCATGAGACTTTACGTCACCTAGTCTGTTTGTTTTTCTTTTGCATTTCACCCGGAGAGGCAGTGTTTAACGCACTTAATTTTTTTTTGTAGTTTAAATATTAAATTTGGTTTCACTGTCGTCCGAGGGGCATGTCCGCTAGATTCAGTATTTTTTTTTATTTCTTTTTGCCGAATATGTCTTTTGTGCAGTTTTGTGTATCGGATTTTTTTTCTTTTGGGGCCCAGCTTATCTCGCGTCGGAGTTGGCTGGATCCTAAGCTAGCAATCCTTCTTCGCAAGTCTGGGGTAGCGGCTTCAAACCGTGCCTTTCATTGCGGCGGAGCCAAGGATGTTGGTCATAAGGGAAATTCGTCCTTTTTATTTTTTTTGTTTTCGTGATTTTTTTTTGCAATTTAGGCTTCAGCCATCCCGCGTCTGAGTTGGTTGCACCTAGCGCCACTTTCATTGCGATGGGTTGGTCTGAGACCTGAATTAGTACTTTTCATCTCCGCAAGTCTGGGGAAAGCAGCCTCTAGCTGTTCCTTTCATTGCGGCGGAGATTAGGGGGGTATTTTGCAAATTTCTTTTGTTCTGTCTTTTTTCTTTTGTTATGCGATGCAGGCCTCAGTTCATCTCATGCCTGAGTTGGGTGCCTTGGAACATTTAGCACCACTTCATGGCGATGAGCTGAGCTGAGACCTAAGGATGTATTGTCTATCTCCGCAAGTCTGGGGAAAGCGGATTCAAACCGTTCCTTTCATTGCGGCGGAGATAGGTTAGTATTTCGCAAAATTTGAATTTTTTTTATTGCTAACTATCTTTAGTTAGCCAGCCTGTCTCAGGGATTTAGCTTCCGAGCAACCCTGCATTGCGGTTGGTGCGCTGGAGACCAGTTGGCACACACCGTCTTAATTTTTTTTGTGTTTTTATTTTTCAAGGGGGTTATATTTTTTTTTATACTGTAACCTGTGCCTTTTATGATGGGAGGTCAGCATTCCCATTGAATAACGAACATATATATATATTTTGCATTGAATATCTTTTTACATTTACATATACACGTATATGAACACGTTTATACAAATATTTTTTTTTATATAAGCGAAGTCATTTTGAATCGATATTGTTAGTTAAAATTTAAGATAATTTTTGTTTTGAATCGCAAATAATTATTACAATTATTGCTTGATTTTTCCACCAAACGAGACAATTAAAGTTTTATTACTTTTTCGGATGTGACATAATTTTGTACCGGCACACTGTGGTCCCAATTGTTTTTTTAGGGCGAATTTAATCAAAAATTGACAGGTGTCATATTAATTTTTTTGTAAACTAAACTAATATTCGAAAGTGTATACAATTTAAATCACAAAAAATTTTATGCAATAAGTGCTGTTATATGAACAAAAATCGTGCTCAAAAAGTGTGTACCCGTAAAATCGTCGGTCGAATATTTTATATAAACCTTGCAATCAATCGTAAATCCACGTGTTTTTCTTGAATAAGTGTAATTTTTTTGTTGTACCTCATGGAAAAAACATCAAAAGGTAAGTTGTATGAGTTTTTAACGAATAGAATAAATATTGCATTTGAAAAAGGCTTACTTTATAACCGATCAATTTAAGAAAAAAAAAATCAAAAATTTTTAAGGTTATAAAAAATTGCACGCATTTGCACGTGTTGGGAATGTTATAAAAAAATAGCTTTACCTTTTAGCAATACTTATTACCATAAATGAAAACTTTCTTCGACTTTCTATAATTTTGACAATTTTTTTTTAGGGTGTCCTCAGGGAATTACCCGTAAGGAACTTTTGGATGAGTGGCTTAAGTTTAAAAATTTGGCTAGGAAAAACTGCTCCAGTGCCTTAAAATGTGTTCTTTCGGAAAAGCATAATATAAATCTACATAATTGTGAAAAAATATTAGACAATTTTATTAAAAGTGTGGAAAAACGGTGGAAAAGTGTAAAAACAAGTTTATCACGTTTTCTCATAACTAATAACGGATGGTTACAGTCTGAAATTGTATTTCCTATAGAAAGCGAGGAATTTCAGCCTGGACCTTCAAAGGTGGAAGACCTACGAAAAAGTTTAGTGAGAGTGGAGCTAGGTCGAAGAAAAAAAAAAGCAAGAGCGCTCGCCTCAGCCTGGACCATTCAAGAACTTTCTGCCGCTTTGCAGGCTAGTTTACGAGAAAAGGGAAAACGAAATGCTGCTGCAATTGTTGAAAAAGTTACTGCTACTAATTCTCGGAAATTTCACAAAAAAATATACACGATCGCAAAAACCCTCACTAAATTATATTATGTACATATCGCTTTTATAAATTAAAAAAAAAAAATATAATTAAAAAGTAGGTACTGCTATAAAAAATACATTCATTTCACACCTCTCTTAATATTAAAATTAATAGCTGGACTTTCTACTGGCCAAATTTCGGTGTCCTAAACAATATTTTCACTATACCAAAAAAAAAAAACAAATTTTACACACCATAATTTACCAATTTCTTCTATGAATCTTAAAAAAACATTTACATCTACTTTATTTTATGCAGGATGCGTTTTTACACAATAAATCAACAGGTATTCCTACAAAACACTAACTTTATTGAAGCTACTGATTTAATTCGCGCTGGATAAGCGATTGGGACCACTGTGCGGCATAGAGATTCAAATAGCAAATAATCATTATAAATAATTGCTGAAAGTTTCACCAAACACAAAAACCAAAGTTTTGTAATTTTCTTTCGGATGCGAAATAATTTTGAATCGAGTTAGAGATTTAAATTTCGGTAATTGTACAAATAATTGCATTGGAGCTTTGACACCAAACGTGACTTATTCAAGCAGTTAATTGCTTTAGATTTCATACAACCGTTCAAGCGTGCCTTGTTGTTTTTTTAGCGCTCAAACGTTTGATTTTTTTTGTTGAAAATGTCGCAGAATAGTCAGCAGTCGGCTGAACGCAGGCAAACGAGGAGTTCGACTAGAGGTAGTGGTTCTAAAAACAGAGGTAGCGGGGTATATTATAGAGGAGGAGGAAGTAGAGGTGCAACTCCGAAACCCCCAGCGAGCCGACCTTTAGTAATGCATTCCCCAATAGTCAGCCGGACAACAGTAGATCCATTCAGGGATGTCCCAAATAATGACCCTTCGGGAAAATATGATAGACCGACTAGTGCAAATATCCTCGATCTAGACAGTCTTATTAGGAATATGCCGGATCCGCCTGAGCAATGCGCGACAAATACTGTAGACGAGGCTAGCGCTTTACCACAAGTTCGGTTACAACCAAACGTTTACAATGATAGGGCTTCCAACCAAGAGACCCATCCCGAAGTGTCTCCCTTGAATTCGTGGGTACATGTCCTGCATCAGTTATTCCAAACGTCACAAGAAGAACTGCGCCATGAGATGAGAGCTATTAGGGAAAATGTGAATACCCTGAACGCTGCAGTCGCAGCCTCTCGAACGGCGGCGGATTTTATTAGGAGTGATGCTAGACGTGATACTAGGGAAGATGCTAGGCAGCAGCCGAACCAAGCGCAGACTTTCGTTAGTAATTCGATTATTCCCACACCTAGTAATACGGTTGTGAAACCACAAGACTGGAAGATTTCTTATGACGGTACTGGTAGCGTTTCAGATTTTTTGTTTAAATTGGACACCTTGCGTGAGCGCACACAATGTTCGGAAGATCAGATTATGGCCAGTTTTCACCTTTTTTTGTCAGGACGTGCTGAAGAATGGTATTGGTTATTTACCAAACAAAATCCCAACGCAAACTATCCATTTTTGAGTTATTCTTTAAAACGGGAATTCGGCACCCTGAAGACGGACCATGAGCTGATGATGGAAATATCAGTGCGCAAACAAAAACCAAACGAGACTTACGACGTTTTCCACACGGACATTCTGGCATTAAACGCGAGACTTAGAGAGCCCATGTCTGAGGCCTTGCTTATTGATATCATCAAACGCAACGTTAATGGTAATTTGAAATTAATGCTCTTTAACGCAAGTGTAAGGAACCTGCATGACCTACGCGATGTAGCTCGACGGGGCGAGCAGGTGCTGAAAGAGAGCAGGAGCTTAGTATCAAATTATCATAGGCCGAGCGTAAACGAAGCGCGTGCCCTAGCTCCGGATTGTAGGATTGAAAGTGAGGATTATATAGTAGATCCACAGATAGAAGCACTGAATTATCGTCGCATGGGTAAGCCAGACTACTCAGGGATTAAGTGTTGGAATTGTCAGACAATGGGTCACTCCTATATATACTGTGAGGAGCCAATTAAATCTCAGTTTTGTTTCAAATGCGGTCAGAGAGGAGTGTTGACTCCGAAGTGTCCCAACGACCACCGGGGTCAGGGAAACCGTTATCCGAGCGAGAGGAAAGAGGGGGAAACTCGTTCGGGACTATAGCCCCTACTTCAGTCAATACCCAGGCAATCGTCGCGAGTACTGAGCCTAGTCCACTTTCGGCCAGATCCGCGAGTAGTCAACCAACACCAATAGTAACTTTCCCTGATAGTACGGATAACTCAAATGGTTCAGATTCAGATGGCCCAACTTCGTCACAAACAAATTCTCGGCCAGTTCGTATTTTGAAAGCTTCAGTTAGAAATGTTAGTTGCCAGACCATTTTCCGGCCCAGTTTAGAAGAAAGAGAACAAAACTATCAATTGGTTAGGTCAAATATTTTCACGAATGATTCCCAACCATATCCACCCGAAAAAATTTTGCAGTGTAGGAAGAGATATAGCAAACGTGTCCAGGTGCGTAAGCTTTTGGAAAGCACCACACTCGTCCTTAAAGACGATGAAAGACCAATGATTAGGGTGAGGATAGGAAATGGATCACTTGTGGGGTTATTGGATTCAGGAGCCAATGTCTCTATTCTGGGTAAAGACTGTTTGAAATTTTTAGAAGAGAACAATCTCAACTATAAGGAAATGAATGAATGTATATATACGGCAGGCGGCGACAAACGGAAGATAATAGGGTGTAGTTCATTGCCTGTCACTTTTAAAAATACAACAAAATCTATATCCTTTTACCTTGTTCCTTCGCTTCTCCAGGAAGCCTACTTCGGGGTAGATTTTTGGAAAGCATTTGCTTTAGCTCCCGAAATATTTCCAAGTGTATCTTGTCTAGAAGCAAAGGAAGATATAGAAGAAGGTCCCAATTTTCATGATTTAACTCCATCCCAGAAGTACGATTTGCAAAAAGTTATTGAAATGTTTCCGTCGTTTGAAAAGTTAGGCCTTGGGCAAACACAGCTGGTTGAGCACCATATTGACACGGGTGACGCAGTCCCAATTAAAAGCAAACATTTTCCTCTTTCGCCACCAAGGCAGGCTGAAGCCTACAGCGAAATTGATAGATTATTGAAAATGGGAGTCATCGAGGAGTCGAATTCGCCATGGTGTAGCCCAGTTGTCTTAGTACGGAAACCTGGTAAGGTTAGACTCTGCATTGATTCTAGGAAGGTAAACGCCGTTACGAAAAAGGACTCATATCCGCTGCCGCATATCAACGGGTTATTGAGTCGTTTAAAGGATACGCACTTTATTAGTGGTATCGACTTAAAAGACGCGTTCTTCCAAATTAAACTAACTGAGTCGTCAAAAGAGAAGACAGCGTTTGCGGTGCCAGGTAAACCCTTGTACCATTACAAAGTTATGCCCTTTGGGCTGTGTAACGCGCCGCAAACAATGAGTCGACTCATGGACAAAGCAATTCCCTCGTATATGCGAGAACACGTTTTTGTTTATTTGGACGACCTGTTGGTATGTAGTGCGGATTTTGACGACCACATCAAACTTTTAGCAGATGTAGCGAGGTGTTTGAAAAGTGCAGGCCTTACAATTAATGTGAGAAAAAGTAAATTTTGCCAGAGAGAGATTCGATACTTAGGGTATGTTATAGGCAGTGGGTGTTTGAAAGTGAATCCAGAGAAAATCGAGGCAATGCAGAATTTCCCCATTCCCAAATCTCCTCGACAGGTTCGCAGATTTGTGGGTATGGCAAATTGGTACAGGGCATTTATTACCAATTTCGCTGATTTAGCAGGCCCTTTAACAGATTGTTTACGTAAGTCACCTGGTCCTTTCAAACTAACTCCAGAAGCAGTAGAGGCCTTCGAAAAACTTAAAGTAGCTCTGAGTTCCGCCCCAGTCTTAGCTCAACCTGATTTTTCCCGAGAATTTGTCATTCAATGTGATGCTTCCAAAATAGGAGTAGGAGGCGTGTTATTCCAGGTCGATGATAATGGTGCAGAGCATCCAATAGCTTTCGTTTCAAAAAAATTAAATAATGCTCAACGCAACTATACAGTCACCGAGCTGGAATGCCTCGCCGCAATTGTTAGTGTCAAACGTTTCAGACCCTACGTTGAAGGGCTGCCATTTCGTATCATCACGGACCACTCAAGCCTTAAATGGTTGATGACGCAAAAAGACCTTAGTGGTAGGTTAGCTAGATGGTCACTGTTACTACAGAGATATGATTTCGAAATGGAGCATCGTAAGGGGGCTCTGAACGTAGTACCGGACGCTCTGTCGCGTTTTGACGTTGACGAGTTGACTTCATCTCCCGCGCCTTACGAAATGGACTTAGACTCATCCGAATTTAGAGCCAATGAGTATCTGGATCTTATCAGAACAATTACAGTAAACGGTGAGGCTCTCCCGGATTTGCGTGTCAGAGGCGGGCTGATTTTTAAAAGGGTTAAGTTTCGAAAAGGTGTGGAGGGTGAAGAAGACTCGTTATGGCGGTTGTGGTTACCCCAAAGACTCAGGGAGGAAGCAATACGAATGGCACATGACGCAGTTAGGAGTTATCACGGAGGTTGGCAAAAGACATTGGAACGGGTTAGGTCGAAATACTTCTGGCCACAACAAGCTAGGGACGTTAGAGATTATGTGAAGGATTGTGACACTTGCAAGGCTGTGAAAGCAACGAATCAGCAGTCAAGACCACCTATAGGAAGCGCTTTTGTTACAGAGAGACCTTTTCAGCGCTTATATTGCGACTTCTTAGGACCTTATCCGAGATCCAAACGTAGGAACCAGTTTCTTTTTATTATTTTAGACCATTTTTCAAAGTATGTGTGGCTGAAGCCAATGCAGAGAGCGACAACTATTAATGTAATGAATTACTTCGGTACAGAGATTTTTCCAGCTATAGGGGTCCCAGAATATATCCACAGCGATAATGGGAAACAATTCGTCTCAAAGGAAATGAAAGCGTTCTTTGAAAAGTATGGTGTGACGCATGTTAGAACAGGAGTATATTCCCCACAAGCTAATGCGTCCGAACGCGTGAATAGAGAGATAGTATCCAAGATAAGAATTTTCCTAAAAGATAAGCAGGATCATACGGACTGGGACAAACACATACCCGAAATTTTAGCAGTTCTAAGAAGCGATTTTCATACATCAATTCAGTGTTCTCCGTACTTTGCATTATATGGTCAGAATATGGTCCAACACGCATCCGCGTATAAGTTATTAGAAAAATTGGATAGCCTTAAAGAAGATTGCGTACCGATAGTGAGTAGGGCTGATAGGTTAACAGGAATCCACGAACAAATCCGTAAAAACTTAGCGCAGGCAAATGATAGAGTCAAGCAGGTTTACAATAAGCGCTCTAGGCTTGTGAATTATAGGGAAGGTCAGGAAGTATTCAGAAGAAATTTTGCCTTGAGCAACTTCAAACAGGGCATAAACGCGAAATTCCTGCCAAAATATATTAAGTGTCGAGTGCGTGGAAAAGTGGGCAATGCACTGTATGACTTAGAAGACTTAACAGGGAGATTAATAGGACGATTCCATGCTTCTGATATTCGTCCTCAATAAGGCTCCGCTGGGCGTCTTGGCGGTCGGGGACAATTCGCCCAGTATTCTCCCCGAGCAGTTATAATAATAGGTGGATCACAAGCGCTCCCATCGGGAACCGTGGACCATCTAGCAGTCCATATTCCAATTGGTCTGCTTATGCGGAGTTTTGACGAGTTCTCCCAAATTAAAATGTCTAGTTTTATGGAGTTTTGGCGAGTTCTCCTATATCAAATGCCTAACCTTACGGAGTTTTGACGAGTTCTCCAATATAAAAATGTCTATTTAAACGGAGTATTGATGACTTTCCTGCTAAAGTTTTTTTTGTCCAGCTTCGCGAGGTTAGGGACCATAGACCAGCTGATAGGGTGATGGTATTCGGAGTTTAGACGCGTTCTCCTGTAAAAAAATGTCTAAGGCCGCGAAGCCTTAAAATAAGAAACAAAATAATTTAACTTTTTTTTGTAAAGCCCATTCCGGGGGGCGAGAAACCAGCGGACCAAGGGTCTTTTTCAAGACCGCCTGTCCTGGGTTCAACGTGCGGGGTTGGATCAGCCGGGGGGGACAGGTTCTTAAGACCGACCAAGTTCGGCACCTAGGAGAAGGGCTCCTAGGGGGGAGTAGGCTTCTCTGGCCTAAGCCAATAGAGAATTACCGCAACACCGGACTTACGCATCTTGGTTTCTTTTTACCAAATGAATTTTTTTTATCATACCTGACTTTCAATTATTCTCGGATTTTCATACACTACTAGATTGCACGTTCATATAGCATACGTTTTTTTTTGGTATCACCTGATGGAGCCTCTGTTGCCCGGTTAGCTGTGGTAGAATTTGAGACTCTTATCTAGGGGTGAGTCGTGCCCCACGTAGTTAACAGTTGAGTATTCTCGCGACAACCTTACAGGCAAACCATTTTTTCCTGTTCGCTCCCTCGTCAGGTCTTCGAAGCGAAGCAGGCCTGTTATGGTTTGCTATCGATATCAATGCTGATATCGATCATAAACGGGTTAAATTCGGTTGCTCAATTCTGTCGGGGTGGCAGTACCACTATTTCAATAGCTTCCTTCTTAGTAGTTCCCAATAACTTCCAATTAATAATGGCCGACGTGCTGACATGGTGAAGAAGAATGGTGACGCGTGGCCAAACATGAAAGGTAGTCGCATGCATGGTTCAATTATAGAAGGTTTTTGCAGTACTATATACGGACATACATACATACACCCTCCATGTAAATTGGTTGTGTATTCCGTGATGCTTCTGTCAAAATCATAGCCGCCATCGTAGAAATCATACTGCGTCAAGATCAAAATTGTCATAAGTTTTGACACAAGCACCACAATATGGGAAAAAATAGGGAAAAGTCTGCAATCAGCTGGTTAGTAGGTTAACCTTCTATAAATTAGCCTTGGTCGCATGTGAAGGAGAATGAGGTTGTATTATAGGGGTGATCTCGATAGAACAGCTTACAATTCATTTTTTTTTCTTAGCGTCAGTAACTTTGCTGTTCGAGTAATTTCATTTACCAACTATGGTGTTCTAACAATAATAACGATTCTTATTTTCTCATCCAGTTACTAGACATTCCAAATGCGAAATTTTTCTGCGCTCAAATCCTGTAATTAATTCCCTTTTCCACCACCAAACGTTTAAACAAATTTTAAGTGAGTGGGTTTATCCGAAATTTACATTGATTTTTTTTCTTCTTTATTCTTCGAGATGATTATATGGTATTGCTTCATTTTTTTTTGATCCCGAGCTTTATAGATCGCGCATAAATTTTTCTTCAAATCTGGCAAGCTATCGAGCCGACCTCTATGAGTAGGCATCATGAGAAATTTCCCCTCCGAATCTTTACAATCGTTCCAATGGCGGAGATGCACAAGTATTGGTGATGGACAAACTGGTTCTCCCAGGGTTGCCATTAACACTTCGAATGTGAAAATACGTAACACGTGGTTATTCGGATACTTGGTACTTTCAAATGCATATTTTATAAAATATTCTCATGCGCTCCATACAATTTTAAATTTTACATAGTTCACAGAAAATTAATTAATTATTTACCGCATGTTTATACTATTGTTTCATTAATCAGATTTTCCTGTCTCTTACCATTTTTATAATTTGAGCGTAAGACAACAATGTCTATTAATATTCCTAACGTACACTAATAGAATTTTACAGTAGCAAATTTACTAGGGCACGAATATAAGCGATTAATTTGAGATAGTTTCATGGAAAAAATGCTTGAGGCATTTTATTCCGAAAGTTTTGGTATTTTTATTTGTGTAACATGGCAATCGCATTCCATCTCGCTTGTGTCATTGCTAGCGTCATACCATGATATAGACATTCGGGTAACCGTAAAGTCACGCCACTATTATGCACACGTCACTACACCACTGCAGGCGAGATGAAAAGTAAACGGGACTCTTCCAGATGAAGACAGAAGAAAGATTTTTTCATCAACAGCAGCAGCAAAAGTTGGATAGAATTTTATTATTCGTGGAATTACAAATTTTTGAGTGGTGAATCACAATTAAGAAAAGATTGTTTAAAAAAAAAAAAAAAAAATCCAAGAAATATATACATAAAAAAAAAAAAAAAACAGTTTTAAAACCAGAAATTGGCTTTTTTTTTCGGTTTATTTGCCTGCATATTTCAAACCAAAAAAGTGCAATCCGCAAAACAAGAAAACAAGCAGCAACAATCAAGTTTTAAACAAGCAAGCGAATTTGGTTTTTAATTTCCAACTTTTTCGTTTGGTTTTCTTTTGTTTTGGAATTTGCTGCAAACAAAATCAATCAACAATTTAAAACATTTAAGCAACAGCTAACACTTGCCCATTTTGTAATCGCTCAGAAGGAGTTTATCTATTGGAAAAAGCAGTGAGAACAACAACAAAAAATAAAAGCACAAAGTCGCATTGTAAATTGACTGGGTACGAGGCGTGCATTGGATTTGGAACAAACATTTGCGGTCGGACGTAACGTGTTTAATTTGATTTTGGTGTGAATTGTTTTGCGCATCCCAAGCAGGGGAGTTAACTTGTTTTATATGACTTTGAAAGAATAAGTGAAACACCAGTATTTAAAGGAGCACCGCCAAGTCCACCTCAACGGAGCAAGTTGGTTAGTTCGTGCATGAATTTACATAGGCGATATTTAAGTCATAGGACCTCAAAATTTTCCAGTAATAGACATCGGAAGCTGCAACCTTTTAGAGAAACGTGAGCCAATCGCACACGTTTTCCGCAATTTTTCCAAATATTTATATTAAAAGAGAAAAAAAAACAACGAAAACAAAATAGCTACAAACAACCAGCAAATCGGCAAATGAGCATTGTCTTATTTTAATTACTTAAATCGTAGCAAAGCCAAACATAAAAACAACAACAACAGCCAAGTAATTATTTGCGAAGCGCACATTGACTTTGCCACTAAAAGCAACCACAACAACAACAACATAAACGGTAATTCGTACAGCTACAGTAATAGCAATAACAATCAAAACAACAACAACAACGTTGAAACGATTGTCAACAACAACAATCGCTATAACGAGCAGCACAATCAGTAACAACAGCAGCGAACAACCGGTGGCAGCTTTAGCAGCAGATCGGTGGCACCAACACTAAAGGTGCACCGCAACGGGTGGTGAGTCAGGCAACGGGTGCATTAGAAAATATGTATATATATTAACGTAGTTAATTAAATTAGAAACAAAAAGGGAAATGGTATACGTTATTTTGGTATAGAGCATATGAAAATATGCATACATATGTACACACAAATATTGATACGTATGTGTTCATATCAGAGTTGGGCAGAAGGAAAACCAAAAAGTGTTCAAATAACCAATGATGGATGAATAATTCCTTTGATCTTTATAATAGATAATTTCGTTTATTCGAACAAGAGAGCTATTCGAATAACTGATATTTTCGTTTACATACGGTTGTTCATCATTTATACGTATGTACGTGTACATATATATATGTATATATGATTTTGACTATCGCTCAGTTGTGTCCTCGGTTTGCCCTGAGCTTTAATTTACCTTGTGAAACAAGAAATAAAGTCCGGAATGATTGTCCGTAGAGAGTTTATCTGAATGAAACCTTTAAAAAGGGATACTTTTTTTTAATAACCACCTAAATAAAAGAATTTATTCGAATAATGCCCAAGTCTGGTTCGTATGGATTTGTGTGTATGTATAGTGCAGACAACGAAATTTAAATAGAGGTTAATTATAGTAATTCAATTGGGAAACAGCGGTAGAAAAGAATACTAGTTTTGGCAAACGAAAATTTTTTTTTATATGCAGTGTCTTGTACATGTAGGTATATAAAAGTGGTTTAATACACTCTGAGTGATGTGAAAAGAGCAACAGTCATATGTATGTACATAGGTAGACATATACATATACATACGTGCATGCTTAAGTACATAGCAGAAAAATTTTTTTTTTCCTTTCTGAATGTAATGTTGAGCTAAGGCACCACTCGGTTCGAATGTAGGTGAAAACATGAGTATATGACGCTGCCCGAGTGCGCTTAATTCGCATCAATTTTGATTTACGTGTGTACATACAAATGGCCATCTACTACGTATACATATGTACTACCAAAAGAACCATGAAATTCCGCTGTAAGGAATAATAGTATACATGCATAATTGGTGTATAAAACAAGGATACAAGAATATTATTTTGATGACATTTGTATTAGTTAGATGTAATAAAGGGGGGGACTGTGTAGGAGAATATAACAAGCCAGCGTAAATTAAAGAACCCATAAAACAAACAATAAAGATAATATACATATATAGGCCGCCAATGATATTATATAAAAGCAATGACCAAAAGTTCCCGTCACGAACTCCCTATTCCATTTTAGCTTACTTTATACTACATACATACTTGTAAGATCTTCAAAAGAAAAGAATTTTTTTTCCGTTCATTAGAGTTAACCTAATTAGTCTAAATTAAAATACAACTTCAATGTATCTACTCTTCGAGCCACGTTTCACAGAGTGGGCTTAGAACGTAAGCTAATTAAAATAAAGTAATTGTAAGGTTTTTTTTTGTACTTACATATATACAAACATATATGCAATCTATGTTTGATTCGACTCTACGTAACGGCATATACTTATATTTGTAAGCGCGGCTATTCCGTTTTATTTAGTAGTTAGTTCATATCAGGCTTAGTAGATCAATAAGCACTATATTAAACTATATATGGCACTAAAAGGAACTATACATAGGACATAGGGGCTTTCTTTTTTATATATACCCAAAATGAATTATAAATAAATTGTAAAATGAAAATGGGAGTGCTGGCCTACTTTATTTAAAAAGGCATTAGGGATTTCAGGAATGGGGTCATCAAAACATAGGTGCACTGATGACCATGGATGAGGGTGGGTCGAAAAGCACCGACGCTGCAACAACACCGGCGGCGCATAATAATATGGGGTCATCAAAACATAGGTGCACTGATGACCATGGATGAGGGTGGGTCGATAAGCACCGACGCTGCAACAACACCGGCGGCGCATAATAATATGGGGTCATCGAATCATAGGTGCACCGATGGCCATGGATGAGGGTGGGTCGAAAAGCACCAGCGCTGCAACAACACCAGCGGCGCACCACAGGTAAGGGGTTACTGATATTCGGGTGCGACAGTAACCATGGATTAGGGTGGGACAAAAACGCACCGGCGCTGCAACAACATCAGCAACGCCACCCCCTTGTGAGTTCGGCCTTTAACTTTTTTTTGATTGTTCATATATTTTAAATTTCAGCTTCTTTTATGTATTTTCAGATGCCTGGTAATAACCGGTCCTTCCGGTTGATTCAAATTAAATTCAAATTTAACGATTTTTTTTTGCGATATAAGTATTCAAATTTAAATTCACTTTGACAGTTTTTTTTTTTGACAGTTTTTATTCAAATTTAGTGCATATCGATTTCAACGTACATTCAAATTTAAATTTTGGTGCAACGATTATTTTCTCGTCCGTCCGCGGTTATTTAAATTTAACGTGCGCTCATCTATTTTTAAATTTTTCCGTCGATTGTCAGTATTTCCGTCCGATTTAAATTTCGGTTTAGATGTTTTGCTAACGTCCGTCTGACTTTAACGTACATATGTACGTTCGAAATTCATATTCAAATTTTAACGACATTTTCCCTCGGTTTGCATTTATTTAAATTTAACTGATGCCTAGCCTCTTGGATTTGGATTTTTCGGGTTATTTTGAATTTTCGAATTTTTCAACGGTCCGTCCGTGGCATCCGGCCAAACCGGATGTTGTTTTCGTGTGATTTTCTCGTTATTGGTTTGAAAAGGCATGATATGAAATTTTTCTGTTTATGGCGCAGGACAGCAATGTAGGCAAGAACCCCGCCCAGCCGACAATGACTAGCCACAGTGCAACCCTAGATCATGCCGACCGCCATGCATTGCTGCTCCACTCGATTGTAGATCGTAATCGATAGTCGAAAACGTGTACCATAACAGAATACTGTTTCGCTTTAAAACGTTCATTGCCTACGAGTGTCGTAAATGTATCGAAAAAGTACTCGTATATGAATCTTTTTACGTCCGTTTTTTTTATCGTAAATGTAGAAATTTCACAAACATACTACATACTTAGGTACTTTTAAAATATTGAGTTTGAAATTTTTCGTTTTCTTTTTTTTTTTGACATGATAGAAAAAAAACTTCTTTTGTTATTGTTTTCTTATTCGAGAATAGCTCGTAAATCGCAATGTTCGTAAAATGTACGGAACCTTGCTGGCTGGGTTTTTTAACATTTTTTTTGTTAATATTGACACTATCATCATGTTAAAGAAACCAAATTCCAAATGACATTTAAGAATAAAATTTTATATTTAATTCATAGCGTATATTTTAAAATTGCTCTATGTTGCATCAACACTAAAATTTGGTTGCATTTACCAAAATGTCGAATGATGTTTAAAAAGCTAAAATCACGTTTGAAAAATCGTGTAATTTGAAAAAAATTGTTGCTATTCTATGTTTAAAGATCGATCATGTTAATCTTACATGAAATAAAATTTGCATATACGCGAATGAAGTAGTAAAGGCAATGGTATCCGTATATTCCCTTTTCTATATTTCTGGAAAAATGTATTAACAGAACAGTACGAGAAAGAGCAACCCTACTTATACGAAAATGTTCAAAAGGAGATAAAAAAAATTTAAATTCAAACGGCCATTTTGATGGTGAAAACCCAACAAACATTTAGGTTAGATATCGGTTTGAGAATGACTCGAGAACTAGCCCTTTTCTCAAATCTCTAACGTTAGAGGACGACTCGTGGAACTGTCGAGAATTATATCGATCTCAAAAAAAATGGGACATAACTCTCAAATGGAGAAAATTATAATTTCCGAATTGAAATCCAATGTAGTTTTCTAATGAAATTCTAAAGGGGGTTTTTGCAAATATTTCTTTTTCTAATCAGTCTCCAATTGATTTCTAGTGTGGTTTTCTACCTTCGCTTTGGATTAGAGATAAGTTTGAGAATTACACTCTCTAACACTCTCAGATTGTGTTCGCTGATAAAACGCTGTACCAATTCATACTTTTTGATTAATGCCTGGATGCCTTAGAACGCTTTGGTTGCTTTGGAAACTCTACATTCTCCTACATTTGGATATTTCCCAATTAGCACGAATCCAATGTGGGGAAAAAGTCTCAATTATCAAGTTTATATCCAACATGTTTTTACACTTAAGGTACAATACTTTTCCAAACTGAACTGAGTGCATAATTAGTATTAATTAAATTCAATCATATTAGCAATAAGTAAACGAAAAAGTGAGTGAAGAATAAAATTTAAAGAGGAATGTATATCTAATTCAACTAATTATTGTGTATAAAGTATTGTTATTATTGTTATGTGCATAACAAAAAAGTGAGCAAATAAGTCAAGCAGACAATCATAATTGTTACATTTTTGTTCCTTTATTTCAATCGGATGAGAGTTTGTTGCTCAAAAGCTTTATTCTGACGTTTGATTTTGGTTGGAGAATATCGATAAAGTTCAAGTCAAATTCCAATATTTTTTTCAAGTGGAGAAACAGAAACATTTTCATATCGAAAAATGGGCTGTTTCTGAATTCAAGTTAAAAATTATTGTTGGAAATTGGAAAATGGATTTGATCTCAATGAAATTCAAATGCATTCAAAAATGCTTATTGGGTAGCAACGATTTGCGTCATGGATATTTCATTTTTGTTTTGAAAAAATAAATGTGTATCTATATTTTTGATACATACAGTAAGTCGCAGTGAAAATGACCCACGTTATGTTGTCCGAAGTTTTATGCAAATAAAAAATTATACACAGATTGAAAAACAAATTTATGTACTTAGGTATATTTTAGAATAAACCACAATTTAGAATTTCAAAAAATATTTGATGAACATTATTTTTTAGTTATAAAAATAATAGTTAAAACCGGAAAAGTTCATGAAACGGGCTCACAGTGAAGGTTAGCCACTAAGAGGAATATGCCCTAAGACGGTTTTAATACTTTTTTGCCTTGTTTCAACAGTTCAATTACTCTATCCCTAATATCTAAACTTGTTTGTCGGCCCATCTTTGCACATTGACATCCAAAATACAACTAATGCATCTATTGGCGCACTTGAATTAAATATAATACAAATTTTATTAGCAACCAATGTGTTTTATTCAACTAACAAAACACGATTTTTACGCGCTCTAGCGTGTGTTTTATGATAAGTACACCTTTTAAAAATGGAAAAAAATTGCCTGATCTGTTTTTTTTTTTATATAATTAACACATAATGTAAAATGTGAACTGTAAAAATATATAAGAGAGAAATCGGTGTTCTAGAGAGAAAGTTTAAGTATTTAAATTGGAGTTGCCAGAAAGCTTTGATTGTGACGCGTATATACGTGTATGCTTTTGTTTTTCATCATTTCTGGCATGTTGTTGAAACTTTTCCGTCGCAAAAAAATTAGGAAAGTCAAGTAATTGTTAACAAAGATATTTAATAATAAAAATGTCTGAATAAATAATGGCTCACTTTCTCTGTGACTCACTGTATCCCCATCAAAACAAACTTCAACCATGGGAATTGTTGTTGCAAAAAGTGACAGGCATATTATGTGTCAATGGGAGAATGAGAAACTAAATAAACCAAATGTGAAGAAGAATCGACCACAGTGTTGTATTCAAACGTAGTAAAATCTTCAAGAGAAAATATCCAAAATTGCTAATAAAATCAATTAAAACTCAAAAATATGTTAATTTTTTGTTATTATCGCTACAAGTATAGCATTAGAAATTCAATTCATACAATAATTTGAAAGATTTAAAGATTTGAAAATTCATTTGAATTTTTTTTCTGTAAATTTTGCACAGCACTGCAGGGTGACAGGCACAACATGTCAAAGAGTGTCGCAACTTATAGATATAAACTATAAGGTTGTTCTCTCTCTGTGATTTTGGCCTGGCAAATTTGCCGAGATGACATAAGTGTGATAAATTTGCCGAGCACAACAACAAAATACACGTCTTGTCAAATTTGGAGCTTCGGCAAATTTCTCATACCCCAACCCGTGATATGTGATATCATGAGAAAAATATCACGGGAAATGCAACCATGTTATTACATTCACAATGGTCTTCTATGAGAAGTGAGTTTGAATTTATGTTTCTAGTTCTTTTTTTTAAGTATTTTATTTTATTCAGATAAAAAATTAATTAATTCGAAATTGAAGCAAGCAAAGCAAAGCGACAAAAGTTGTATAAAGAGTGGAAAGAATATGACTAACATGCTAGTTCACAATGAAGTCAGTTAGAATTTTATTTTCTTAAAGGTGCGCTCTCTCTGTGTGGCAAATTTCTCAAGATATCATGATATCTCGGCAAAAATATTAGACACAGAGAACAACCTTTATGATACAAACATACAAGTGAAGCTAATATAAAGCATGCATGACGCAATAATACAGGTGACCGCATGGTGACAAACACACATGCATACATATTTTTGTACATGTATTTTGTTGTTGTATTTTTTTCTAGTTCTGACACTTTTGTTTTGTATAACTTTTCCGTCTCCCATATGCCTTTCTGCGTATTTTCTTAGGAAGAAGGGCGCATTATTTTTAATAGCCCATGGGCGCCGAATTCCTTAAGACGGCCCTGGTCCGAAATGCGCTTAATGACTGAAAATTAAATTTTTATTTGCCACAATATGAAGTGGAGACAACAATAAACGAACAAACAAGGAATGAAAACTACTTTTTTAACGATTTTTCTTTTTTTCTGTAGGTTAGTTAAATTTATTGCTACACAAAAATGTCCCTGCTTTTGGTTACTTACTTTTTTTACTACCAATTATTTTAATTTTTGTTGTGTTTGCTTTTGTTTTTTTTGCTCTTCGTATTATGGAAATGTGATTATGCAGCATATGTATGTATTTACTTGCAATTTCCATGGAAATGCAATGTTAGTGCGCATGTGTGTAGGTACTTATGCCCTGCAAAAAAGTGTGCGACGAGTCTCTAAAAAGATTTGTCCGGGAGCGCTCTCTTTCGGGTACAATTAGTCTACAATTGTTCCCAATTGTACCCGAACGGGTACATATGTATACTAATTGTAGACGAATTGTACCCGAAAGGGTATCAAACGGGTACAATTAGTCGCACAAATGGATGTGTCGCATTTGCTAACCGTTCGGGTACAAAACGGGTACAATTGTGCGCTTATGCTACCCGTTCGGGTACAAACTGGGTACAATTAGTCTCTTCATAGGACATGCTCAAACAAAAAAAAAACACTTCAACCCATATAAAAAGATACAAATGGCTAGTAATCGCATGCTCCCTTGCGAGTTGTCCCGGATGTATCCCTGAGTGATCGCATTTTTTGCAGGGTGTATGTACATGATTTTTATACCTTTCATGAGAATGAAATGGTATTATAACTTAGTGCCAAAAAATTTTTGTCGAAAGTACCACAAGGAAGTGTGGGGGACCCACCAAAATATAAACCGATATGATCAGAATCACGAGCTGAGTCGATTAAGCCATGTCCGTCTGTCCGTCTGTCCGTCCGTCCGTCTGTGTGAACGCAAACTAGTCCCTCAGTTTTTGAGATATCTGAATGAAATTCGGAATACAGATATGTTGTTATATGCAGCTGATCATTTGTCGGAACCGGCTGAATCGGAACACTATAACATATAGAAAACAACCGATTATTCAGATATACATGAAATTTTTGCATAACTTTCCAATTTAAACAGCTAAGGACATGAAACTTTGAAGTATACGTACCCATTTTGGCCCAACCAAGGTTACCGAAAATTGTCAAGATCGGACCACTATAACATATAGCTCCCATACAACCGATTGTTCAGATATACACATTTTGGTGTATAACTCCTCCATTTTAACAGCTAACGGTGTGAAATTTTGAAGTATTTGTACCTATATGGGCCCAAACAGGGTTACCGAAAATTGTCAAGATCGGACCACTATAACATATAGCTCCCCTACAACCGATTGTTCAGATATGGACATTTTGGTGTATAACTCCTCCATTTTAACAGCTAACGGCGTGAAATTTTGAAGTATTTGTACCCATATGGGCCCAAACAGGGTTACCGAAAATTGTCAAGATCGGACCACTATAACATATAGCTCCCCTACAACCGATTGTTCAGATATGGACATTTTGGTGTATAACTCCTCCATTTTAACAGCTAACGGCGTGAAATTTTGAAGTATTTGTACCCATATGGGCCCAAACAGGGTTACCGAAAATTGTCAAGATCGGACCACTATAACATATAGTTCCACAACATCCGATTATTCAGATATACACATTTTGGTGTATAACTCCTCCATTTTAACAACTAACGGCCTGAAATTTTTAAGTACTTGTTCCCATATGGGCCCAAACGGGACTACCGAAAATTGTCAAGATCGGACCATTATAACATATAGCTCCCATACAACCGATTGTTCAGATATAGACATTTTGGTGCATAACTCCTCCATTTAAATAGCCAAGACACCATTTTTAACACGCTTTTATTAGCTTCACCTGTATGTATGTATGTATGTATGTAACTTCATCCCATCCTAAAAGTTGAAACATTTAACTAAATAATTATATCTTTCAAACATTCACTTTTTTGTGTTCTCTCTATTATTTCTATTCTCCTCCGGATTCGAAACATGACATCAACAGCCCAACGGCATCATATAGTAGGACATTCAACATTATATTTTATGCTTCATTGCGGCTTTTATGTTACCTTTCTTCAAAATAGCCTCTATGAATTTCAATTCACTCCCGTATACAAGCCAATAAGTAACAAGCTTGCAGGGTACGGAAAAACTCACTCACGAACGCTCAAAAATACATTTTTCTCAAATCACAAACAAATGTTCAAAGAAAAACGTATAACCTGACATCACTTTCTACGTAAGCAAATATGTATCTTTTGAAATAATGAATAAACAGCGACATCTATCTCTCATGCTTACAAACTTTGTTTTAAATCTTACTGCAACCCTCTATATCTGTACGCAAAATTCCATTACACAGATGGCAACTTCGCCCGGTGTAAACAGCTGATTTCATTCTGGCAAATTGTTTATTGTTGTTATTTTTTCACAGCTGTTTCTAGTGATGGGCGAGTCCGAGATGTTTAGACAATCGAGAGAATCGCCATCGTTGCAAAATCACAATCGAGTCAAAAGTTGACTCGCTCCTCGACTACACAATCGAGATGTTTTTGCGATTGTTCCGAGTCGGCGAGTCGGAGGTTGTTTCGATCAAGGCTGCTCAACGAAATGAACAAAATAATTTTGTTTCAAAAAATATCAATAAAAAATATCCAAAAATTATTTTGTTTTGCTAATTAACAGAAACAAAATTTTTTCGTTTCAAAAATTATCAATAAATCTTTAATCAGAATAATTTTGTTTCGTTGATATCAAAAAAATTAACAAAAATTGTATTTGTTTTTATTTATGTACGTATGTACATACATACAAACATATGTAAAATTTATTTTCTTCATAGAAAACGAAATTATTGAAAAGTCAATTTTTTCGTTTAAATTTGAAACTATATTTTTTTGAAATAATTGTTTTGATAATTATCAAAACAAAAAAAATTTTGTTAATTTTTTTTGATAACAGTTGAAACCAAATAGATTTTGTTATGCTTTTTACGTTTATAAAATCGAATATTTCAACAGAAACAAAATTTTTTTTTTGTTTATTGTTAAAAATAACGTTATTTTGCAGCCTTGGTTTCGATGACATCTCGACTACACAAGCGAGATGTTTTTGCGATTGTTCCGAGTCGGCGAGTCGTAGGTTGTTTCGATGACATCTCGACTACACAAGCGAGATGTTTTTGCGATTGTTCCGAGTCGGCGGGCCGGCTGTTGTTTTGATGATATGTTTTAGTTGATAAAATAAACTGAATGAGGTTTGTTGATAAAGAAAGTAGGATTTTTAATGGAAGTGAGGCAAATACATAAATAAATTAACCAAATTGAAAAATATGCTATACATAGACGCTGCATTATTGCAATCACAACTAAACAGTGTCGTGCATAATAATAATAATTAACTAGTATCGCCGGTGGTCGAAATTCGACCATGCAATTTATTTTTTCAACTTTGTATTGGTACAAAAATTATTCCTTTTCGCGGAGATAAGCAACACTTTCCAAATTCCAGTTGTACCGCAACACTGATTTGCTCTTTTGATCACGGTCCGACGCGAAATCATGGTCAAAATCAAGGCAGATCTAGGAAGGTAGGCCCGGTGGTGAGCGCTTTTAAATTAAAGCGACTCTTCAACTGTGTTTACGATATTTGTAAACACGTTTACGATATCTATTTTTCTTAACTAAAAATTTTATTTATTAATTATAAAGAAATTAAATAATTTATAGAAAAAATTATATGTCTATGCACTGCTCCTGACTCATACGAACACATCCATATCAACTTTATGTGGATATGAGTATGTTAAATGTGCAAAACAGCCTGGCAATTGTTTGTATGGGAGAAATGTTAGCCTATTAATATATAGATAGTGGGCACATTTGCCAACGGAGCAAAAACGAAGTAAATCAAAAATGGTACAAAACTAAAAACTTTATTTATTAATTATAAAGAAATTAAATAATTTATAGAAAAAATTATATGCCTATGCACTGCTCCTAACTCATATGAACACATCCATATCAATTTTATGTGGATATGAGTATGTTAAATGTGCAAAACAGCCTGGCAATTGTTTGTATGGGAAAAATGTTAGCCTATTAATATATAGATAGTGGGCACATTTGCCAACGAAGCAAAAACGAAGTAAATCAAAAATGGTACAAAACTAAAAACTTTATTTATTAATTATAAAGAAATTAAATAATTTATAGAAAAAATTATATGCCTATGCACTGCTCCTCACTCATACGAACACATCCATATCAATTTTATGTGGATATGAGTATGTTAAATGTGCAAAACAGCCTGGCAATTGTTTGTATGGAAAAAATGTTAGCCTATTAATATATAGATAATGGGCACATTGCCAACGGAGCAAAAACGAAGTAAATCAAAAATGGTACAAAACTAAAAACTTTATTTATTAATTATAAAGAAATTAAATAATTTATAGAAAAAATTATATGCCTATGCACTGCTCCTCACTCATACGAACACATCCATATCAATTTTATGTGGATATGAGTATGTTAAATGTGCAAAACAGCCTGGCAATTGTTTGTATGGGAAAAATGTTAGCCTATTAATATATAGATAGTGGGCACATTTGCCAACGAAGCAAAAACGAAGTAAATCAAAAATGGTACAAAACTAAAAACTTTATTTATTAATTATAAAGAAATTAAATAATTTATAGAAAAAATTATATGCCTATGCACTGCTCCTCACTCATACGAACACATCCATATCAATTTTATGTGGATATGAGTATGTTAAATGTGCAAAACAGCCTGGCAATTGTTTGTATGGAAAAAATGTTAGCCTATTAATATATAGATTATTTAAACATTAATAAAATTTCTGAAGTGAGACGCTTATGAGACAAATGAATTTTACGAGTAGCAACAACGGCAATAGATTTGTACCACTCTGTATGTTTTGTAAAGCAATTTTAATATTCAAGCGGCAACAATTATTATGTATTTTTTGCAGCGAGTCCGAGATGTTGTAGGTTTGCTTTGAAAACGAGAGGAATCGTTGGCGAGTCCGAGATGTTTTAGCGATTATTTCGACTGACGGCCATTTACGACTTGACTCGAATACGAATGAAAACCATCGAGAGCATTCGAGATGTTTCAACAATCGAGAGAATCGAATAAAACATCTCGGACTCGCCCATCACTAGCTGTTTCCTTACCATCGGTCGTTGCGTGCAGGTGGGCTGGATGGGAAAAGTGAATCATAGATAACAAGTGAATTTTGATTAGACTATTACATGATAAGAACGGATGTGCTTTTAATTAAAAATATTCCATTTCAAAACACAAAATCGTGTATTTAATAAGTGACAACAACATATTATGTTGTAAAAAGCGCTATAAATTATACATAGAAGCGAGTTTGGTTGAGGAATATGTTTCGTTTACTAATAACGAATTGCAAGTATGATTTTGCTAAGTTGCAATGCTTAAGTGTCAATATGTGGAGCTAAATTATTTTCATTGCAGTCGCCATATAGCACAACAATTACCAAAATACCAAAAAGTGCAACTTCCAACTAATTATGCGCATTCAAGTGGTGTACAAAACTTCAGCAGCGCCGCTGCCCATCTTAGGAATGCCAACAAGTTACTACGATCGGTGCAACAGCAATTTGGCACAAGAGCAGCAGAAACAAGCGGAAAGCGTTTATTTAACACACGTCTTCTTCTTTTGAGTGGCTGTGGCATTACGCTTGGCTTAGGTGCTCGTACCTATCTGGCATTCGCGCGGCAAGTTCAGTGCGAAAGCAATCGTTTGGCCGGAGTGTTGCAGAAGACTTTGCAACAGGAAGATGGTAAATTCGATTGGCGAAGGTTTTGGTCCTATTTGGAACCACATTTGTGGGAGCTGCTTGGTGCAATTGCGGTAAAGCTATTTAATAATTTTTTGCATGTCAATTTGGAATACATATTTTTATTTTTAACAGGCCGCTCTCTTAGTGGCCTTCATCAATATACGCATACCAAATCTACTCGGTGATCTTGTAAATACGCTTGCCCGTTACGCCAATACCTACGTTAAAGATCCGCTTCACAATTCCTTCTTCAAAGATGTTAGTCGTCCAGCGAGTAATTTACTCAGTTTATATTTCCTACAATCTGGTTTCACATTCATCTACATCTACCTGCTCAGTCGCATTGGTGAACGTATGGCGGCCAAATTGCGACAGGACCTCTTCAAGCAAATAATTATGCAAGATATCGCTTTCTTCGATGCAAATCGCACCGGTGAATTGGTGAATCGCCTTACAGCCGATGTGCAAGACTTCAAAGCATGCTTCAAGCAATTCTTCTCTCAAGGACTACGCAGCATGGCTCAGTTGGTTGGAGGTGGCGTTTCGCTGTTTCTCATCTCACCACATATGGCTGCTATTGCTTTGGCTGCTGTGCCTGTGGTGGTAGCTTTTATGACATATCTGGGAGGAAAGCTGCGCAACTTGAGTAAAAATGCGCAAGCTCAGGTGAGTCTAAGAATGTGTAGGGATGTGCTATATAACGAGCTGAATAAATTACCATCAAATCTTCTTTCCAGTCCGAACGTGCAACAGCAGTGTGTGAGGAGGCGTTATCCAACATACGTACGGTTCGTGCCAGTGCATGCGAATATAGTGAAATATCACTTTTCCAAAAGGAAACGAATGAGGCCGCGCGTTTGGCACAAGAGCTCGGTTATGGCATTGCCATCTTTCAGGGCTTAACAAATTTCTTCCTTAATGGTTTGGTGCTAACGACGCTCTTTATGGGTGGTCATCTTATGTCAATGGAAAGTCTTTCGCCAGGTGCTCTTATGGCTTTCCTTGTAGCTTCACAAGGTGTACAACGCTCCCTGGCTCAAGGTTCAATATTGCTGGGTACAATGATACGCGGCATGACAGCGGGAACGCGAGTGTTTGAGGTAAGAAGCAAAATAGATAAGCTAGCGAGTTGTCTTAAAGTTATTGGGCTTACGGTTTATTTGCAGTATCTACAACTTCAGCCCAAAGTGGAACTACTGCGTGGTTACGAGATTCCTCAAACGCATCTTAATGGGAAAATATGTTTTGAAAATGTTACGTTTGCATATCCTTCTCGTCCGGATCATGTAATGTTTTTTTTTTTTTTTTTTTAATTTTTACCCCTGCTCAGCTTTCTAATAACCTTTTTTTTCTCTACAATAACAGATAGTTCTAAAAGACTTCAATTTAGTACTGCATCCCGGTCAAACTATAGCCTTAGTTGGTGCATCTGGCTCTGGAAAATCTACAGTTGCTGCAGTCGTAGAGCGTTTTTACGAGCCCACAGACGGTATTATTAAGTTAGATGGTTACAAACTCTCAGATATTGCACCATATTGGTTGCGTGGCCATGTGCTCGGCTTCATCGAGCAACAACCCATACTTTTCGCCACAACAATCCTTGAGAATATACGTTATGGTCGCCCGGATGCCAAAGAGGAGGATGTTTTCGCTGCCGCTAAACTATCACAGTCGCATGATTTCATTACGGCACTGCCCGACGGCTACGAAACGAATGTTGGCGAACGTGGCACCCAGCTGAGTGGTGGACAACGGCAGCGCATAGCTATAGCGCGAGCTTTGCTGAAAAATCCTAAAATATTAATATTAGATGAAGCGACGAGCGCTCTGGATGCAACAAGTGAGGCAGAGGTGCAAAAAGCTTTAGATACGGCGGTTCTAAATCGGACCACTTTGGTGATTGCACACCGCCTATCAACCATACGAAATGCCGACTTGATTGTGGTGATGGAAGATGGTCGAATTGTAGAGGTAAGAAGAGGAAGTGATAATTTTTTCAAATTGTAGATTTGTTTTCTAATACCATACGTCATAGTCCGGCAGGCATGAGGAGTTGATGGCTAAGCGTGGACTGTATTATGAGTTAGTACGTCAACAGGAACGCCATGGCGTACAGGAGACTCAACCAGTTGCCGTAAGCACTGCTGGCGCTAGGGCATTAAGTTCTATTGCCAGCGCTGAAGGTTTCGGCTTTTCAGCGAACAGCAGCCCACATCCCAACATGCAACAGGGAACTGCCAACAATGAAGAGTTTGAGTCTCCCGCGTACAGCAGCCCACGTACCAACATGCAACAGAGAACTGCCAAAGCTGAAGAGATCGGCACTTCTGCGAACAGCAGCCCACAATCCAACATGCAGCCGGGAACTGTCAACGCTAAATCGATAACCCATTCAGTTTACAACGCTTGCTCATCTGTTTGCAATAAAATATACACATCCGTATGGAAATATGAAGAGAGCGGCACTCCTGCCAAAGCTGAAGAGGTCGGCACTCCTGAGAATAGCAGCTCACAACCCAACATGCAACAGGGAACTGTAAACGCTAAATCGATATCCCATTCAGTTTACAACGCTTGCTCATCTGTTTGCAATAAAATTTACACATCCGTATGGAAGTATGAAGAGGGCGGTACTCCTGCCAAAGCTGAAGAGGTCGGCACTACCAACGCTAAATCGATATCCAATTCAGTTCTCAATTCTTGCTCGTCTTTCTGCAATAAAATATACACATCCATATGGAAGTAGGAAGAGGTCGGCACTCCCTCGAACAGCAGCCCACGTCCCAACATGCAACAGGGAACTGTCAACGCTGAAAGGGTCGGCACTGCGAACGCTAAAGCGACATCCCATTCAGTTTTCAACTATTGCTTATTGTTCTGCAATAAAATATATATGTACATACTTACATACATATCGCACCCTAAATCATAAAGTGACACAACTGAATATTCAAAAAATTTCAGGAGAGTCAAAAACTTTTTTACAAGCATTGACATCATTGAAATGGCAAAAAGCCACGTATAATTGCAACTACTTAAAGTTTGGTCTAAAGTTTGGATATAAACTATGATTAAAACAGTGTTTTAACACACTTAGAATGATGCTAGCATAAACGTCATTTTATCTCTGTCATAGTCGACTTAAAATCAGTTTTATCACTAAAACAGCGTTCTAACTTTAAAATGAGGTGAATGTCATTTTAAAATCTTAAAATATTGTTCTCAGTTGGGAATTCGTCATGAAAACTATAAAAATAGAATAGAGAGTACGTGAATACAATAAAAAATAAATAAATAAAACGTATAAAGAAGACATTTTAATAAATATGTTTGGAAATAGCAGAATTTTTCAAGATTTTGCCATTATAGACTATGCTATCCCGGAACGGAGAGCAAAGAAGCCGAAGTTTAAGCTTAAAGATTGCGGTAAAAAACATTTTTTTTTCTATAAAAAACCAAGAATATCACAATTTAAAAACTTGCTGTTTTATTATTAACAATTGCTTCCTACTAACAACTGCTTCACTGTTTAAACCTAAATTTAATTGATTTCGATAGTTTGAATAAGTCATGTTTACAATTGAATATATATACATAATATAATATAATTCCACCAATCAAGGCTGCACAATGATATCAACAAAAGAATTTTGTTTTGTTGAATATCAAATAAAAATTAATAAAAAAAATTTGTTTTGTTGAATATCAAATAAAAATTATTGAAATTATTTCGTTTCGTTTATTATCAAAAAAAAATATCAAAATTCGTTTCGTTGATCATCAAAAACAAAATAATAATAAAAATTGTTTCGAGCTTACGGCTTCATTTTGCTTTGAATTTTTATTAGTTATTTGTTTTGATAATTTTTTTTGTTTGCTACCGAAACGAAATTTTTTCAATATTTGTTTTTTGATAATCAACAAAACGAAATTCTTTTTGATTATGTTTTTTGATAATTATCAAAACAGTATTTTATTGTTAAGCATTCAACGTTAAAATTTTTCAAAGTTGAATTGAAAACCAAATTTATTTTCGGTTATTGATAAAAAATAACGTTAATGTGCAGCCTTGCCACCAAGTGTAATGCTGCTCAAGTGCTCTCAAAAAAGGAAAATAAAAAGAAAATTATTTAACCCTATTTTGAAGCACACTTTATTGAGCTTTGATTGCGTAAGAACGTCACGTTCGCCATCCTGGATTCGCTCATATATATGTAGTATAAAAATACCCAATAAACACAACGGATTTGCCTCGAATTCGAGACGAGTTCGCTTCTCTGATTATATTATCGCGGCGATAGTTCGCGACGATAGATCGGCGAATCCGAATTCCCAGGTGAGTCACCTCTCATTAGCGATTCGTGCATTTTTATGTTCTCGGATCGTTGACAATTCGAGATTTGGGATCATTGGCGAATACATTCTAGAAAATCTTCTTCTGCGAATCCGCCTCGAATTCCCCACGATATCATCCGAACTTTTAAATTTCTCGAGTGGAGTTTTAAAGAGTAAATTAAAGCCCAACAGGGAATTTCTTCGTGTAAAGCAAGATCCAACAAAATTAATAAATGCTATTGCGATAATTGATTTTTCTCGAGTCCATCTCGAACTCGATATGAATCCGAAAAATAACGTTCACCTCCGCGAATTCATCTCGAGTTTGCCACGATACCATCCTCGCTTTTGTGTTTATTGGGTAACTATTAAAATTACACTAACCAATTGCATGCCTCTTGCAAGTACTCCAATAAGAACTTATTTATGTACATATGTCGTACACTAAATCATATCATAAACCGGTACACAGAACATATCGCACACTAAATCAAAAAGCGTTACAACTCAAAATTCAAAAATTTTCAGGAGGCAAAAAACTTTTTAATTTTTATAGGCAATGATATGGGAAAAGGCTACGTATAATAGTTCTTTCTCAGTTAAAAAAGACTCTGATGGAAAAGATTTTTTGGCAGCAGCTAGAGATATATTCTGTGTACCAATTTATGGAAGAAACCCGATTTCCAAAAATTTTGAGTTGTGACGCTTTTTGATTTAGTGTGCGATATATCTATATTTTCAATCGGTGTCCATGACCAAACTTTAAGTAGTTGCAATTATACGTGGCTTTTTGCCATTTCAATGATGTCAATGCTTGTAAAAAAGTTTTTGACTCTCCTGAAATTTTTTGAATATTCAGTTGTGTCACTTTATGATTTAGGGTGCGATATGTATGTAAGTATGTACATATATATTTTATTGCAGAACAATAAGCAATAGTTGAAAACTGAATGGGATGTCGCTTTAGCGTTCGCAGTGCCGACCCTTTCAGCGTTGACAGTTCCCTGTTGCATGTTGGGACGTGGGCTGCTGTTCGAGGGAGTGCCGACCTCTTCCTACTTCCATATGGATGTGTATATTTTATTGCAGAAAGACGAGCAAGAATTGAGAACTGAATTGGATATCGATTTAGCGTTGGTAGTGCCGACCTCTTCAGCTTTGGCAGGAGTACCGCTCTCTTCATACTTCCATACGGATGTGTAAATTTTATTGCAAACAGATGAGCAAGCGTTGTAAACTGAATGGGATATCGATTTAGCGTTTACAGTTCCCTGTTGCATGTTGGGTTGTGAGCTGCTATTCTCAGGAGTGCCGACCTCTTCAGCTTTGGCAGGAGTGCCGCTCTCTTCATATTTCCATACGGATGTGTATATTTTATTGCAAACAGATGAGCAAGCGTTGTAAACTGAATGGGTTATCGATTTAGCGTTGACAGTTCCCGGCTGCATGTTGGATTGTGGGCTGCTGTTCGCAGAAGTGCCGATCTCTTCAGCTTTGGCAGTTCTCTGTTGCATGTTGGTACGTGGGCTGCTGTACGCGGGAGACTCAAACTCTTCATTGTTGGCAGTTCCCTGTTGCATGTTGGGATGTGGGCTGCTGTTCGCTGAAAAGCCGAAACCTTCAGCGCTGGCAATAGAACTTAATGACCTAGCGCCAGCAGTGCTTACGGCAACTGGTTGAGTCTCCTGTACGCCATGGCGTTCCTGTTGACGTACTAACTCATAATACAGTCCACGCTTAGCCATCAACTCCTCATGCCTGCCGGACTATGACGTATGGTATTAGAAAACAAATCTACAATTTGAAAAAATTATCACTTCCTCTTCTTACCTCTACAATTCGACCATCTTCCATCACCACAATCAAGTCGGCATTTCGTATGGTTGATAGGCGGTGTGCAATCACCAAAGTGGTCCGATTTAGAACCGCCGTATCTAAAGCTTTTTGCACCTCTGCCTCACTTGTTGCATCCAGAGCGCTCGTCGCTTCATCTAATATTAATATTTTAGGATTTTTCAGCAAAGCTCGCGCTATAGCTATGCGCTGCCGTTGTCCACCACTCAGCTGGGTGCCACGTTCGCCAACATTCGTTTCGTAGCCGTCGGGCAGTGCCGTAATGAAATCATGCGACTGTGATAGTTTAGCGGCAGCGAAAACATCCTCCTCTTTGGCATCCGGGCGACCATAACGTATATTCTCAAGGATTGTTGTGGCGAAAAGTATGGGTTGTTGCTCGATGAAGCCGAGCACATGGCCACGCAACCAATATGGTGCAATATCTGAGAGTTTGTAACCATCTAACTTAATAATACCGTCTGTGGGCTCGTAAAAACGCTCTACGACTGCAGCAACTGTAGATTTTCCAGAGCCAGATGCACCAACTAAGGCTATAGTTTGACCGGGATGCAGTACTAAATTGAAGTCTTTTAGAACTATCTGTTATTGTAGAGAAAAAAAAGGTTATTAGAAAGCTGAGCAGGGGTAAAAATTAAAAAAAAAAAAAAAAAAACATTACATGATCCGGACGAGAAGGATATGCAAACGTAACATTTTCAAAACATATTTTCCCATTAAGATGCGTTTGAGGAATCTCGTAACCACGCAGTAGTTCCACTTTGGGCTGAAGTTGTAGATACTGCAAATAAACCGTAAGCCCAATAACTTTAAGACAACTCGCTAGCTTATCTATTTTGCTTCTTACCTCAAACACTCGCGTTCCCGCTGTCATGCCGCGTATCATTGTACCCAGCAATATTGAACCTTGAGCCAGGGAGCGTTGTACACCTTGTGAAGCTACAAGGAAAGCCATAAGAGCACCTGGCGAAAGACTTTCCATTGACATAAGATGACCACCCATAAAGAGCGTCGTTAGCACCAAACCATTAAGGAAGAAATTTGTTAAGCCCTGAAAGATGGCAATGCCATAACCGAGCTCTTGTGCCAAACGCGCGGCCTCATTCGTTTCCTTTTGGAAAAGTGATATTTCACTATATTCGCATGCACTGGCACGAACCGTACGTATGTTGGATAACGCCTCCTCACACACTGCTGTTGCACGTTCGGACTGGAAAGAAGATTTGATGGTAATTTATTCAGCTCGTTATATAGCACATCCCTACACATTCTTAGACTCACCTGAGCTTGCGCATTTTTACTCAAGTTGCGCAGCTTTCCTCCCAGATATGTCATAAAAGCTACCACCACAGGCACAGCAGCCAAAGCAATAGCAGCCATATGTGGTGAGATGAGAAACAGCGAAACGCCACCTCCAACCAACTGAGCCATGCTGCGTAGTCCTTGAGAGAAGAATTGCTTGAAGCATGCTTTGAAGTCTTGCACATCGGCTGTAAGGCGATTCACCAATTCACCGGTGCGATTTGCATCGAAGAAAGCGATATCTTGCATAATTATTTGCTTGAAGAGGTCCTGTCGCAATTTGGCCGCCATACGTTCACCAATGCGACTGAGCAGGTAGATGTAGATGAATGTGAAACCAGATTGTAGGAAATATAAACTGAGTAAATTACTCGCTGGACGACTAACATCTTTGAAGAAGGAATTGTGAAGCGGATCTTTAACGTAGGTATTGGCGTAACGGGCAAGCGTATTTACAAGATCACCGAGTAGATTTGGTATGCGTATATTGATGAAGGCCACTAAGAGAGCGGCCTGTTAAAAATAAAAATATGTATTCCAAATTGACATGCAAAAAATTATTAAATAGCTTTACCGCAATTGCACCAAGCAGCTCCCACAAATGTGGTTCCAAATAGGACCAAAACCTTCGCCAATCGAATTTACCATCTTCCTGTTGCAAAGTCTTCTGCAACACTCCGGCCAAACGATTGCTTTCGCACTGAACTTGCCGCGCGAATGCCAGATAGGTACGAGCACCTAAGCCAAGCGTAATGCCACAGCCACTCAAAAGAAGAAGACGTGTGTTAAATAAACGCTTTCCGCTTGTTTCTGCTGCTCTTGTGCCAAATTGCTGTTGCACCGATCGTAGTAACTTGTTGGCATTCCTAAGATGGGCAGCGGCGCTGCTGAAGTTTTGTACACCACTTGAATGCGCATAATTAGTTGGAAGTTGCACTTTTTGGTATTTTGGTAATTGTTGTGCTATATGGCGACTGCAATGAAAATAATTTAGCTCCACATATTGACACTTAAGCATTGCAACTTAGCAAAATCATACTTGCAATTCGTTATTAGTAAACGAAACATATTCCTCAACCAAACTCGCTTCTATGTATAATTTATAGCGCTTTTTACAACATAATATGTTGTTGTCACTTATTAAATACACGATTTTGTGTTTTGAAATGGAATATTTTTAATTAAAAGCACATCCGTTCTTATCATGTAATAGTCTAATCAAAATTCACTTGTTATCTATGATTCACTTTTCCCATCCAGCCCACCTGCACGCAACGACCGATGGTAAGGAAACAGCTAGTGATGGGCGAGTCCGAGATGTTTTATTCGATTCTCTCGATTGTTGAAACATCTCGAATGCTCTCGATGGTTTTCATTCGTATTCGAGTCAAGTCGTAAATGGCCGTCAGTCGAAATAATCGCTAAAACATCTCGGACTCGCCAACGATTCCTCTCGTTTTCAAAGCAAACCTACAACATCTCGGACTCGCTGCAAAAAATACATAATAATTGTTGCCGCTTGAATATTAAAATTGCTTTACAAAACATACAGAGTGGTACAAATCTATTGCCGTTGTTGCTACTCGTAAAATTCATTTGTCTCATAAGCGTCTCACTTCAGAAATTTTATTAATGTTTAAATAATCTATATATTAATAGGCTAACATTTTTTCCATACAAACAATTGCCAGGCTGTTTTGCACATTTAACATACTCATATCCACATAAAATTGATATGGATGTGTTCGTATGAGTGAGGAGCAGTGCATAGGCATATAATTTTTTCTATAAATTATTTAATTTCTTTATAATTAATAAATAAAGTTTTTAGTTTTGTACCATTTTTGATTTACTTCGTTTTTGCTTCGTTGGCAAATGTGCCCACTATCTATATATTAATAGGCTAACATTTTTCCCATACAAACAATTGCCAGGCTGTTTTGCACATTTAACATACTCATATCCACATAAAATTGATATGGATGTGTTCGTATGAGTGAGGAGCAGTGCATAGGCATATAATTTTTTCTATAAATTATTTAATTTCTTTATAATTAATAAATAAAGTTTTTAGTTTTGTACCATTTTTGATTTACTTCGTTTTTGCTCCGTTGGCAATGTGCCCATTATCTATATATTAATAGGCTAACATTTTTTCCATACAAACAATTGCCAGGCTGTTTTGCACATTTAACATACTCATATCCACATAAAATTGATATGGATGTGTTCGTATGAGTGAGGAGCAGTGCATAGGCATATAATTTTTTCTATAAATTATTTAATTTCTTTATAATTAATAAATAAAGTTTTTAGTTTTGTACCATTTTTGATTTACTTCGTTTTTGCTTCGTTGGCAAATGTGCCCACTATCTATATATTAATAGGCTAACATTTTTCCCATACAAACAATTGCCAGGCTGTTTTGCACATTTAACATACTCATATCCACATAAAATTGATATGGATGTGTTCATATGAGTTAGGAGCAGTGCATAGGCATATAATTTTTTCTATAAATTATTTAATTTCTTTATAATTAATAAATAAAGTTTTTAGTTTTGTACCATTTTTGATTTACTTCGTTTTTGCTCCGTTGGCAAATGTGCCCACTATCTATATATTAATAGGCTAACATTTCTCCCATACAAACAATTGCCAGGCTGTTTTGCACATTTAACATACTCATATCCACATAAAGTTGATATGGATGTGTTCGTATGAGTCAGGAGCAGTGCATAGACATATAATTTTTTCTATAAATTATTTAATTTCTTTATAATTAATAAATAAAATTTTTAGTTAAGAAAAATAGATATCGTAAACGTGTTTACAAATATCGTAAACACAGTTGAAGAGTCGCTTTAATTTAAAAGCGCTCACCACCGGGCCTACCTTCCTAGATCTGCCTTGATTTTGACCATGATTTCGCGTCGGACCGTGATCAAAAGAGCAAATCAGTGTTGCGGTACAACTGGAATTTGGAAAGTGTTGCTTATCTCCGCGAAAAGGAATAATTTTTGTACCAATACAAAGTTGAAAAAATAAATTGCATGGTCGAATTTCGACCACCGGCGATACTAGTTAATTATTATTATTATGCACGACACTGTTTAGTTGTGATTGCAATAATGCAGCGTCTATGTATAGCATATTTTTCAATTTGGTTAATTTATTTATGTATTTGCCTCACTTCCATTAAAAATCCTACTTTCTTTATCAACAAACCTCATTCAGTTTATTTTATCAACTAAAACATATCATCAAAACAACAGCCGGCCCGCCGACTCGGAACAATCGCAAAAACATCTCGCTTGTGTAGTCGAGATGTCATCGAAACAACCTACGACTCGCCGACTCGGAACAATCGCAAAAACATCTCGCTTGTGTAGTCGAGATGTCATCGAAACCAAGGCTGCAAAATAACGTTATTTTTAACAATAAACAAAAAAAAAATTTTGTTTCTGTTGAAATATTCGATTTTATAAACGTAAAAAGCATAACAAAATCTATTTGGTTTCAACTGTTATCAAAAAAAATTAACAAAATTTTTTTTGTTTTGATAATTATCAAAACAATTATTTCAAAAAAATATAGTTTCAAATTTAAACGAAAAAATTGACTTTTCAATAATTTCGTTTTCTATGAAGAAAATAAATTTTACATATGTTTGTATGTATGTACATACGTACATAAATAAAAACAAATACAATTTTTGTTAATTTTTTTGATATCAACGAAACAAAATTATTCTGATTAAAGATTTATTGATAATTTTTGAAACGAAAAAATTTTGTTTCTGTTAATTAGCAAAACAAAATAATTTTTGGATATTTTTTATTGATATTTTTTGAAACAAAATTATTTTGTTCATTTCGTTGAGCAGCCTTGATCGAAACAACCTCCGACTCGCCGACTCGGAACAATCGCAAAAACATCTCGATTGTGTAGTCGAGGAGCGAGTCAACTTTTGACTCGATTGTGATTTTGCAACGATGGCGATTCTCTCGATTGTCTAAACATCTCGGACTCGCCCATCACTAGAAACAGCTGTGAAAAAATAACAACAATAAACAATTTGCCAGAATGAAATCAGCTGTTTACACCGGGCGAAGTTGCCATCTGTGTAATGGAATTTTGCGTACAGATATAGAGGGTTGCAGTAAGATTTAAAACAAAGTTTGTAAGCATGAGAGATAGATGTCGCTGTTTATTCATTATTTCAAAAGATACATATTTGCTTACGTAGAAAGTGATGTCAGGTTATACGTTTTTCTTTGAACATTTGTTTGTGATTTGAGAAAAATGTATTTTTGAGCGTTCGTGAGTGAGTTTTTCCGTACCCTGCAAGCTTGTTACTTATTGGCTTGTATACGGGAGTGAATTGAAATTCATAGAGGCTATTTTGAAGAAAGGTAACATAAAAGCCGCAATGAAGCATAAAATATAATGTTGAATGTCCTACTATATGATGCCGTTGGGCTGTTGATGTCATGTTTCGAATCCGGAGGAGAATAGAAATAATAGAGAGAACACAAAAAAGTGAATGTTTGAAAGATATAATTATTTAGTTAAATGTTTCAACTTTTAGGATGGGATGAAGTTACATACATACATACATACATACAGGTGAAGCTAATAAAAGCGTGTTAAAAATGGTGTCTTGGCTATTTAAATGGAGGAGTTATGCACCAAAATGTCTATATCTGAACAATCGGTTGTATGGGAGCTATATGTTATAATGGTCCGATCTTGACAATTTTCGGTAGTCCCGTTTGGGCCCATATGGGAACAAGTACTTAAAAATTTCAGGCCGTTAGTTGTTAAAATGGAGGAGTTATACACCAAAATGTGTATATCTGAATAATCGGATGTTGTGGAACTATATGTTATAGTGGTCCGATCTTGACAATTTTCGGTAACCCTGTTTGGGCCCATATGGGTACAAATACTTCAAAATTTCACGCCGTTAGCTGTTAAAATGGAGGAGTTATACACCAAAATGTCCATATCTGAACAATCGGTTGTAGGGGAGCTATATGTTATAGTGGTCCGATCTTGACAATTTTCGGTAACCCTGTTTGGGCCCATATGGGTACAAATACTTCAAAATTTCACGCCGTTAGCTGTTAAAATGGAGGAGTTATACACCAAAATGTCCATATCTGAACAATCGGTTGTAGGGGAGCTATATGTTATAGTGGTCCGATCTTGACAATTTTCGGTAACCCTGTTTGGGCCCATATAGGTACAAATACTTCAAAATTTCACACCGTTAGCTGTTAAAATGGAGGAGTTATACACCAAAATGTGTATATCTGAACAATCGGTTGTATGGGAGCTATATGTTATAGTGGTCCGATCTTGACAATTTTCGGTAACCTTGGTTGGGCCAAAATGGGTACGTATACTTCAAAGTTTCATGTCCTTAGCTGTTTAAATTGGAAAGTTATGCAAAAATTTCATGTATATCTGAATAATCGGTTGTTTTCTATATGTTATAGTGTTCCGATTCAGCCGGTTCCGACAAATGATCAGCTGCATATAACAACATATCTGTATTCCGAATTTCATTCAGATATCTCAAAAACTGAGGGACTAGTTTGCGTTCACACAGACGGACGGACGGACAGACGGACAGACGGACATGGCTTAATCGACTCAGCTCGTGATTCTGATCATATCGGTTTATATTTTGGTGGGTCCCCCACACTTCCTTGTGGTACTTTCGACAAAAATTTTTTGGCACTAAGTTATAATACCATTTCATTCTCATGAAAGGTATAAAAATCATGTACATACACCCTGCAAAAAATGCGATCACTCAGGGATACATCCGGGACAACTCGCAAGGGAGCATGCGATTACTAGCCATTTGTATCTTTTTATATGGGTTGAAGTGTTTTTTTTTTGTTTGAGCATGTCCTATGAAGAGACTAATTGTACCCAGTTTGTACCCGAACGGGTAGCATAAGCGCACAATTGTACCCGTTTTGTACCCGAACGGTTAGCAAATGCGACACATCCATTTGTGCGACTAATTGTACCCGTTTGATACCCTTTCGGGTACAATTCGTCTACAATTAGTATACATATGTACCCGTTCGGGTACAATTGGGAACAATTGTAGACTAATTGTACCCGAAAGAGAGCGCTCCCGGACAAATCTTTTTAGAGACTCGTCGCACACTTTTTTGCAGGGCATAAGTACCTACACACATGCGCACTAACATTGCATTTCCATGGAAATTGCAAGTAAATACATACATATGCTGCATAATCACATTTCCATAATACGAAGAGCAAAAAAAACAAAAGCAAACACAACAAAAATTAAAATAATTGGTAGTAAAAAAAGTAAGTAACCAAAAGCAGGGACATTTTTGTGTAGCAATAAATTTAACTAACCTACAGAAAAAAAGAAAAATCGTTAAAAAAGTAGTTTTCATTCCTTGTTTGTTCGTTTATTGTTGTCTCCACTTCATATTGTGGCAAATAAAAATTTAATTTTCAGTCATTAAGCGCATTTCGGACCAGGGCCGTCTTAAGGAATTCGGCGCCCATGGGCTATTAAAAATAATGCGCCCTTCTTCCTAAGAAAATACGCAGAAAGGCATATGGGAGACGGAAAAGTTATACAAAACAAAAGTGTCAGAACTAGAAAAAAATACAACAACAAAATACATGTACAAAAATATGTATGCATGTGTGTTTGTCACCATGCGGTCACCTGTATTATTGCGTCATGCATGCTTTATATTAGCTTCACTTGTATGTTTGTATCATAAAGGTTGTTCTCTGTGTCTAATATTTTTGCCGAGATATCATGATATCTTGAGAAATTTGCCACACAGAGAGAGCGCACCTTTAAGAAAATAAAATTCTAACTGACTTCATTGTGAACTAGCATGTTAGTCATATTCTTTCCACTCTTTATACAACTTTTGTCGCTTTGCTTTGCTTGCTTCAATTTCGAATTAATTAATTTTTTATCTGAATAAAATAAAATACTTAAAAAAAAGAACTAGAAACATAAATTCAAACTCACTTCTCATAGAAGACCATTGTGAATGTAATAACATGGTTGCATTTCCCGTGATATTTTTCTCATGATATCACATATCACGGGTTGGGGTATGAGAAATTTGCCGAAGCTCCAAATTTGACAAGACGTGTATTTTGTTGTTGTGCTCGGCAAATTTATCACACTTATGTCATCTCGGCAAATTTGCCAGGCCAAAATCACAGAGAGAGAACAACCTTATAGTTTATATCTATAAGTTGCGACACTCTTTGACATGTTGTGCCTGTCACCCTGCAGTGCTGTGCAAAATTTACAGAAAAAAAATTCAAATGAATTTTCAAATCTTTAAATCTTTCAAATTATTGTATGAATTGAATTTCTAATGCTATACTTGTAGCGATAATAACAAAAAATTAACATATTTTTGAGTTTTAATTGATTTTATTAGCAATTTTGGATATTTTCTCTTGAAGATTTTACTACGTTTGAATACAACACTGTGGTCGATTCTTCTTCACATTAGGTTTATTTAGTTTCCCATTCTCCCATTGACACATAATGTGCCTGTCACTTTTTGCAACAACAATTCCCATGGTTGAAGTTTGTTTTGATGAGAATACAGTGAGTCACAGTGAAAGTGAGCCATCATTTATTCACAAATTTTTATTATTAAATATTTTTGTTAACAATTACTTGACTTTCCTAATTTCTTTGCAACGGAAAACTTTCAACAACATGACAGAAATGATGAAAAACAAAAACAATCAAAGTAATTCTTCTAGCAGCTCTAATTTAAATACTTAAAGTTTCTCTCAAGAATTATTATCGCGTAAAAATCGTGTTTTGTTAGTTGAATAAAACACATTGCATGCTAATAAAATTTCATTAGGGATAGAGTAATTGAACTGTTGAAACAATGCAACAGAGTATTAAAACCGTTTTAGGGCATATTCCTCTTAGTGGCTAACTTTCACTGTGAGCCCGTTTCATGAACTTTTCAATCAAATATTTTTTGAAATACTAAATTGCGGTTTATTATAAAATACACCTAAGTATATAATCTTGGTTTTCAATCGGTTTGTGTATAATTTTTTATTTTCATAAAACTTCGGACAACAAAACGTGGCTCATTTTCACTGCGACTTACTGTATGTATCAAAAATATAGATACACATTTATTTTTTCAAAACAAAAATGAAATATCCATGATGCCAATCGTTGCTACCCAATAAGCATTTTTGAATGCATTTGATTTCATTGATTTGACTTGAATTCTATCGATATTCTCCAACCAAAATCAAACGTCAGGATAAAGCCTTTGAACAACAAACGCTCATCCGATTGAAATAAAGGAACAAAAATGTAACAATTATGATTGTCTGTTTAACTTATTTCCTCACTTTTTTGTTATGCATTTAAAAATAGTAACAACATTTTATACACAAAAATTAGTTGAATTATACATTCCTTTTTAAATTATATTCTACACTCTTTTTTAGTTTATTTGTTGCTAATATGATTGAATTTAATTCATGCTAATTATACTCTCAGTACAGTTTGGAAAAGTGTTGTAACTCAAGTGTAAAAACATGTTGGATATAAACTTGAGAATTGAGACTTTTCTCCAACATTGGATTCGTGCTAATTGGGATCTATCAAAGGCATCCAGGCATTAATCAAAAAGTATGGATTGGCACAGCGTTTTATCAGCAAACACAATATCTACTGGTAGAGAGTTTAATTCTCAAACTTATCTCTAATCCAAAGCGAAGGTAGAAAACTACACTAGAAATAAATTGGAGACTGATTAGAAAAATAAATATTTGCGAATTCTCGTTAGAATCTCATTAGAAAACTAAATTTGATTTCCATTCGGAAATTATGATTTTCTAAATTTGAGAATTATGTCCCATTTTGTTTGAAATTGCTAGGATTCTCGACTGCTTCTCGACTCGTCCTCTAACGTTAGAGATTTTAGAAAAGTGCTAGTTCTTGAGTCATTCTCAAACCGATATCTAACCTAAATGTTTGTTGGGGTTCGCCATGCAAAATGGCCGTTTGAATTCAAATTTTTTTCTTTCCTTTTGAACATTTTCGTATAAGCAGGGTTGCACTTTCTCGTACTGCACTATTACTACATTTTTCCTAGAAATATAGAAAAGGGAATATACAGATACCAATGCCTTTACTACTTCGTTCGCATTTATGCAAATTTTAATTCATGTAAGATTAACACGATCGATCTTTACACATATAACAGCCAACATTTTTTTCAAATTACACGATTTTTGGAACGTGATTTATACTTTTAAAACGTCATTTGACATTTTGGTAAATTCAACCAAATTTTAGTGTTGATGCAACATTAGGCAATTTTAAAATAATGAATGAATCATATCAAATATAAAATTTTATTCCTAAATGTCATTTGGAATTTGGTTTATTTAACATGATAGTGTCAATATAAACTAAAAAATTTAAAAAAAAGAACGTCAAAACTATTTTGAAACATACACAATTTTTTTTTTGAACATTTGGAGTTCTGCTTTTCGTGCAAAACGGAATTATTTAGAGGATTCACAACTTGTCATATCGTCATAAGTCATAATATTTTGTTGTTGCATTCTATGCTGTATGTGTACTAAATAAATACAACTCTGGAAGATATGTTTTTGGGTCGTGGTATTTGATCAGCTGTTTTTGTTACTTCTTCACAGGGCTTCGGAAAAGCTTTTTATAACTATTTCCGTACAATATTTTAATATGACATATGACTTTATGACACTTTGTGAATCACCTAATTATTTTTTAAATAAAAAGGAAATCTGGTGCCGTGGGAAGAGTTTAGCGTCATTGGAAGTGCGTGATAATGGCATTTCCATTTATATTTTCAGTTTGTAGGCGAGTTAAAGGTGAAACGTATTTTTATTTCTAAAAGTTTTTAATGTAAAATATTTTCTTCTTTCTCCTCATAGTTTGCAATTTTACCAGGAGGATATCCTCCCATACCTCCCAATACCGAAGCACCTTCTTTTATTGAATGTACATACATATATTGTATTTTTGTAAATTGTAAGATCAATCCAGTTAATTTAACAATAAATTTATGGTAAAATCAAAAAGATATTATTGCTAATTTAACGCGACCCTTCCGTGTAAATTTAACTAGCTTAAATTGCAAAATTATCTAGTTAAAAATGTGAAGTCAACAGCAAAACTCAATATTATTTTAATGTTAGTTCTGCACATTTATCTGTTATTTTGTGCGCAATTGGACCGATATGACCAAAAAAATTAATATATGTATATCGCACCCTAAATCATAAAGTGGCACAACTCAAAATTCAAAAATTTGCAGGAAGCCAAAAACTTTTTTCCTTTACAAGCAATGACATGGCAAAAGGCGACGTATAATGGCTATTTTTCAGTCAAAAGACCCCAAATGAAAAGTTTTTTTGTTGGCAATCGCTAGAAAAGTCGATTTAAACAAATTTTGAATTGTGTCACTTTATGATTTAGGGTGCGATATATTTTTATTAAAATCGTTTCGTTGTCAAGAAAAAAATTCAGTTGAAACGGAGTAAATCCTAACTAATTTGCTCCCATTTTGGTAGTAACAGCAATTCTACGAAATTGCACAGCATTGATTCCTTCATTCTCTCGATTTTCGCACAAATACAAATGCATTTTTAAAAATGAACAAGAAGAAGACCATTTGAGTGACCAAACTATATAGTATAAACAATGGTTTGTATGTTTGGTTGTTTGTAGCTCTTTTTTGAGTTGATAGCGCCATCTGTGTTTCTATAGCGTTAATGGGTTGATGGTTGATTGAGCGCCATGCACAGATAATAGAGGTCATCACGGTAATTGAAGCAAAAAATTTGAAAACACTGCAAACAAAAAACCATAGACTGATCTTTTGCCATCACGGTTAAACGGGGTTACCGAAAAATAAATTTTTACTATTGCGCAAATAAAAAATTGCCGCCCCAGAAAGCTTGCGCCCTGGGGCTATAGCCCATTTAGCCCTGTGGTTAGGACGGCCCTGTTTTCTTTTTTCTTTTCGTGCAAGTGCAAATGCGCAGCTGCAGATATATTCAAAGTATTTGCAACAGTAAAATATCTTAATTAAAATCATTTTTTTAAATACATAAATAAAAATTGAGTATTGCTTTATACTGTAAGCAATGAATAATATAGCGGATTCTCGAGCAAAATCTATTACTGCTGAAAAGTGATTTCAACATTAGCCATTCACCATTCACCTTTCATATTTCACATTTCAGTTTTCAAAATTCATCTTTTAACTTTCATTGCTTATCTTTAATCGTTCATTGTCTCTCGCAAATTTTTCATCCTTTATCGCCCTACGTTGATCGTTCCATGTTCATCGTGCATTTTTTATCTTTCATCAATCATCGTTTCACGTTCATCATGCATCGTTCATCTTTCGTCGGTCATCATTCTACGTTCATCATGCATTTTTCATCTTTCACCAATCATCATACATGGTTCGTCTTTCGTCGATCAACGTTCGTCTTTCATCGATCATCGTTCATTGTTCATTTTACATCTTTCATCGTTCATTGTTCATCTTCCAGCATACAATCATCGTGCATCATTCACTTTTTGTCGATTACCTTTTATCGTTCATCGTCCATCGCTAATTTTTGAGTTCTACATTCATCGATCTATGTTCATCATGCATTTTTCATTTTTCATTTTTCGTCGATCATCATTCGTTTTAATCGTTCAAGTTTTATCGTTCACTGTTCATTCTTCATCGCTCATCGTTAATCGATCATTGCTCATATTTCACCGTTCGTCGTTAATTTAACATCTTTCATCTCTCACATTTCATCGCTCGTAATTTACCGTTCACCGTTCGTCGTTAATTCTTCATTCTTCGTTAATCTTTCATCTTTTACCATTCATATTTTGATTTTCGTCCTTATTGGTTTATCGCCAATATTTCATTTCATCGATCAACTTCCATCATTCATCGTTTACTGTTCGAAGTTCATCGTTCATCGTTCACTGTTCACTGTTCATCGTTTCATCTTTCATTGCTCAGCTTTCATTTTTATCATTAATGGATCGTCTTTTCATTTACATTAAGATGCATCATTTAACTGTTATCTGTTATTTGATCCTCTATCTTTCTTTCAACTTTCCGTCATTTTTCATGTTATTGGTTGCTCTATTTTTTTTTTTGCTATCACAGTGCATTAAACTATGATAAATGGAGATTTTATGAGAGCTTTGCATACGTTTGGAAACTCCAAAAACCAAAACCAAAAATAATCCTAATCGAATAGAATCGTTCAATATTTCCTCAACCAATCATTCGACAATTTTGTTTGCCCATTCGTTTTACTGTTATCTTTTTCTGCGTTTGCATAATAAATATCGGTTGCGCTATCAAATTGGAGTAAGTATATAAGATACATATGTATGTATATAAATAGTATATGTATGGATATACATATAACTATACATACATTGCTATATATATGTATGTGCCTTCCCTTAATAACTGCTTCCAATTCCTTGTTACATAAAACGGAAAATTGCATTAAAATTCCATTTTGAATGCCAGTTCATTCAAAGCGCATCAGAAATAATAAAAGACTTAAAAAAAATAAGGAAAACAAACCAAAAATGCAGTTGGAAATAAGAAAGAATTCTACGGATTGAATTGCATGTACAGCGCATGCGTTTGCCACTCAAAAAGGTGGCATCAGCAGCAGCATTTCGCATATTACCACCACATAAATACATACACCAACCCTGCAAAAATCATTGGATTATATGATCCATTTTGTAGTAGGTTGGAGTAGTTTCAAATTGATCATAAACATAGTCCCAAGGGAGCGACTCGTTTATTTGCATCGGCTCGTAGTTAGTCGAACATACGAATACGAAATGTATATCGCGATAACCACGAAGCAAGTTCGTACATATGTACATATGCATGCTTGTTTGAGCGTGCAGGATTTAGTAATAAAGAGACATTGAAACGCGACACAACATGTTGGTGATTGTGCTAGAAGAATTTTTTTTTTATTAAAGAAAAGAATACTTATGTATGCATATAATGCTAATAATCAAATTGAATTGGCAGTCGTTCAAATCTGTTCAAAGATTATTAATTTTAGTACCTACTCCATGAATTGATCCCATGTAGGTACTCCTTGGATTACTCGGGTGTCATGCGGAAATCGGAGTAGGTATGTGATCCCTGCCTAGGACATCGACATGTTAAATGGACCATGTTTTTTATATAAAATGTGGCAGGTATTGGAGTACTCGGTTGGTCCATAGCGATACGCGTGCATGGAGTACTCGGCTTTTTGCAGGGAAGTATCTAACTTGTGTAAGGGACAAGCACAACATAGGGCGCAGGAACGGTTAGAGTATGCTTGTGGCTGCACGCGTTTCTCTGCGTTTTGCCAAAAGCGGTAAAAAAAAATTAAAAAAAAAAAAAAAATATTTGAAAAAGGGAGTGAAAGAATCAAAACACGAAATGAAAACAATGCCGTAAGCATGAAAAGAATGGCAATAACTAAAATGGTCGACGTTGGAGGCAATGGGGTGCAGCAGACAGTGGCCGTGGCCGTATGACTGTGTGTCGTTGTGCACGTTTGAGCTGCACTCTTCTGGCAGGCTTCGCTCTAAATATTTGTGCACGAATGAATTGGCCAGCATTGGCACGCAACAATCGCACAATTCTTCATGCCAAAAACAAAAGAAAATATTCATAAAAAAGCACAAGAAATTTTGACAAAAAGAAACATAAAATTAAAAATTAAAAAATTAAAATAAATTTAAATAAAGGAAATAACGAAGAACTCTCTTGGAGTATAAGAACATTAAATTATAAGAGGGAATTATAATCAAGCATTACGCCTTGAAATATGCAACAACTTTTATATGTAATATGTTTTCTTTTGCTTTCTGTGTCTTTTATGTTCTTTGTACAAAGATTTTATGGCGAATAGATAACTTTCTAGAATTTCCCAGCCCAAAGGTACTACAATTATCAATACTTTCCTCCATGCATTTCCTTTAGTGAAGATAACAACTTCCATGACTATCGCACGGCGCTGGCTGCCTTCGCATGAATGACTTCGTATAGTAAAAAAAGCAATGAAACGAAAACGTCGGGCTTTCTTTCCAAACCGCAGGCTTTTTTCATATGGTCGTTATTATACTCTTTTTAGGTATTCAGCATGAATGATAGCATTATTGTAGTGCTGAATATACAGCTGCCTATCATCTAACCTTGTTATGTACCTCATTCGTACAAATTTTTCTGTTTCGGTTTACTCTTCTTAGCTCCTACTTTAGTCAGTAAAAATATCATTGAAGAAAATCCCTTAGTGCCAGTTTATGCAGGTATCATATGACCTGGAATCGAACAGGTAGGAACTTTGATATTGCTTGCACAGTAAAGCGAAAAAGTTGAGAGTAAAGTGAGTCACTGAGCAAATCAGTGTTAAATGAAATACTACCTTGTGAAAAAAAGCACTGGGATCATTTCGTTTTCTGCGTTTTATTTGGTCATACACTGAGAGAAAAAAAATATATGGAGGGGTCAAAGAAATTGTTTACCTATTTTGAACACTACTTTCTTTGTTTTGAGTAAATTTTCCTTAAAACATGTTAAAAGGTTTATAAAATATTGTTGTTACATGCGTTACCATGGTTTCATATACTTGTTTTGAAAAAATTCATACATTAAAATAATGAAAAATTCTTTAAGCGCCATTCCATTCCCAACTTTCCTTGTTTTGAAGACTTGATTTCTTTAATTTTAAAAAATTAAATTCCCATACAAATCCCCATGGCAACGAATTTGTTTGAATGTTTTTTTATGTTTTTTCCACATTTTTGAGAAAATTTACACAAAACAAAGAAAATTTTGTATTGGGACGCGTGTTCAAAATAAGGAAAATTATGTCTTTGATCGAGAGAAATTTTTTTTTTGAGTGTAGAAAGTAAACTTTGAAAAAAAAATGAGAGACAAATTGTAGTGACCGCAGATCAAATTATCCTTATGTAAACTGCACCTTGACGGGACAGTCATTCAGTGCCGCGTTATTTTGCTACTTTACATATCGCACACTAAATCAAAAAGCGTCACAACTCAAAATTTTTCGAAATCGGGTTTCTTCCATAAATTGGTACACATAATATATCTCTAGCGGCTGCCAAAAAATCTTTTCCATCAGAGTCTTTTTTACTGAGAAATAACTATTATACGTAGCCTTTTCCCATATCATTGCATATAAAAATTAAAAAGTTTTTTGCCTCTCCTGAAAATTTTTGAATTTTGAGTTGTAACGCTTTTTGATTTAGTGTGCGATATGTAAATATGTAAGTGCATTCGATGTGTTATTGTGTTGTTGTGCACTTGCAAATTTCGTAAAAACCGCAAAAACTCATTCACCCACCACGCACACGCCAACGTGTACATATGTATGTATATATGTATTTATACTGATACGTAAGGTATTGCGTTGCAGAAAGTAGCAAGTGATGGGCTCAATCACTGTGGCATGCAACATGGTCAAATGCTTTTTAATTAAAAAATCGCCATTTGCAAACACAATACGAGATTCACGAAAATAAACATTACAAGCATGAAGCAACAATAACAATAACAATAACAACATGAAGAAATTTTAAAATGAGAACACAATGAAACATGCAAAAAAAATCAAAAAATGCAAACAAAATTTCATTCTTCTTCTTCTCTTGCATTGGTTTGTTATTGTTATAAAATTATGTAAATGCCGTTTTTGTTGTTGTTGTTGTAGTTGTAGCAATTGTTGTAAAGCAAATATTTTTTGCATTTCACTTCAGGGCCGACACCTTTCGGACAGCAGGCGACCGACTGATGCAATGTGGAGGACAACATTTACAACAACAATAAAATAACACCAACAACAAAAATAAAACAAACAAAAAATGTTGAAAAACACAACATCAGCATAGCAATAGTAACGAAAATACATACATCAACATAGGAAATTTATACTCAAACCGCAAGTACCAACGCCCTTTAACCTCGTTTGAATAAACACGCAACTCACCCGCCACCCGCACACATTCCACTGCGGTTGCATTAGTGGGTTGTGGTGCTGTGCTGACGGTTTTCAGCTTTTTTTTTTCTACATAGGTACTCTGACGCGTGGCAGCTAACAAACATACCACAATATCTATGCTTGCTTTCGGCTCTAGAGGCGAAAAAATCAGCTTAACTAAAATAGAAAAAACGTTTGCGGGCATACGCAGGTTTAAAAATAATAAAAATAAAAACCAAAAAAGAAATGGAGCAGGAATGAGGAGATAACAAACAAACAAAAAAATATAAAAATTTCTGCTGATAGTGATGGTTGTGTATGCGTATACCACAGCAGCCTCAACAACAAGAACAGCAAACAAAGAGGATGGTAGAGCCAAAGCAACAACGAACAGCAAGAACAATAGCAACAACAGTACGGAGCGAAAAAATGAATTGAATTGAATAAAATTTCACCAACTTTAATTGAAATGCCAAGATTGCATAGCAACGAAAAAAAAAACAGCAACAACAACATGAATCCGTGATCATTACGCGTGCCAAATGTGCAAATAAAACAAGAAAAATCTGTGCTAAGAAATGAGCAGAAAATATTTGTATGTAGTCATAGATGGGCATACTGCAGTTAACTCAGTAATTCAGTAAAAAAGCAAGTGCAGTAAAGCTTACTGAATGCTTATAAAATTGCAGTAGCTATTAAAATATTACTTTATGTTGCAAAATATTCGAGTTCGAACTGAGTTTTGCAAAAATTTTCGGTAGAAAGTCAAAGACAAATATTTTACTGCTTGAATACTGGTAATGCATTACTACTGCTACTTGAAACTGCCCATCTATGGTATGTAGTAACTTTTTTTGTGTTTGCATGCGAATATGCATACAACGAAGAAGAAGATGAATGAAAAACAAAATGAAAATTGATCAACTAATGAAGTTGTGATGTGATGATAAGGCAACAGAGATTTTGCTGAGGTTAAGCGAGCGGACATGTTACAAGTTTTTCTAAAAAATGCTTAGCAAAAGAGTTAACGCAAGAAGAAGGAAAATAAAAAACTAGGAAAGAAAACAAAGGCGGAAAAATAGAGAAGGTAATGAGAAAAAGGAAAAGAAGATGGAGGAGTTTAGAAAATGTTATTAAGAAGAAGAAGAAGAAAGAAGGCTAAGGAGGGAAAGTTGGAAAGAAGGAAAAATAAGCATAGCAAAAAATTGAGGGAGCAAAGTTATAAGGACAAGAAGAATAAGGGTAAATGTAAAAGGAAGTAAAAAAAGACAATAGAAATTAACACAAGAAGCTAAAATAACCACATGAGAATTAAGAACAAGGGAAAGAAAAGATAGATAAAAATAAAAAGATAAGGAAGAAGGAAGGGAGAAAAAACAGAGAATGAAAAATACAAAAAATCCATTAAGTAATTAATACAATGGCGCTGATATACATAACTCTAACGAGTTTTAAGACCGAGCTTCTCTTCCCAATTCGAGGCGTGCTCCTTCATTTTTGTTTTTTCCTATTAAGTTATTGGGTGGACTTACAGTTTTTATGGCGGCTCCGAACGGTGAATGCATTTTTTATAAGAAGCATTTAATGACAGAAATACTCACGGAGGGTATGCCGCCCACTGTCGAGAGCTGATCGCTATTTCCAAAAACCCAATAATTGGGTTCTACACTTAAAAAAAAATTACTCAGATTATGGAAAAATGGGAATGATTCGGCGCTAAAGACCAGTGTTGCCAGGTTAGCCTTTTCGAGGCTAGATTTAGCCTTTTTTTTTGTCCTTTAGCCTCATAATTTTCGGTTTAGCTTCGTGGCTTTTTTCTAGCCTTTTTTACTCAAAATGTTACTTGTACTAATTTGTATAACAAGAACTTGCAGTAATTCATGTGAACGCCGTTGTACGTATGCGACGCCATGAATGTGTTCTGACCGTAAGGTTTTTATAGCAACCTTGTTACATTGTTGTCAAAATATAGTAGGCCTGGTTTTCCCCGAAATATATACATGCATACATATGTTCTTTTATTTCGAGTTGTAGGAGTGAGTAATGACACGATTTTTTGGGAGTTGACACATAAGCACTGACTCACTAAAATGAGTCGACTCACTGAGTTGGCACGATTGTGCTACAACACGTTTGTGTTACAGCACGATTGTGCTACAGCACATATTACTTTCGTGCTATTGTCAACCAAAAAGTGTTACTGTGTGCTATCAGAGACTGTGTCAGTGAAAGAGTCGCTCCGATGATGAATTGATATTTGTACGAGAATGGCATATAAATAAATAATAGAATTGAAGTGATAGGTGTGGGCTATCTTGGGGCTATCTGATGGATAAATAAAATATACATATGTGTGCCAATATAAACTTAGTTGATAAGATCAATTACAAATTTCAAATGAATGTATCTTTTTATATATGCACGATATACGATAATGGGTTAAAGTCCAAAAGTTGGGAAAAATCATCTAGCTTCTGAATATCATAACCAAATTTACCAAAATTAAGGGGAACAACCGAAAAAAACCCAAAATATGTGTCCATATAAAAACGGGTTAGTGTCCGAAAGTTAGTACAATTCATGCAGAATACACCTATATACACCAAATTTGCCTAAAAAAAATGCTGACTTCTTTTTAGCTTCTTTTTTTTTTAGTTTCAGCCTTTTCTAACTTTTTTTTTTTGCCAGTCTAGCCTCGTTTTTCTTCATGACCTGGCAACACTGCTAAAGACATACATATTTCCATATTTTGATGTACAATTTTCTTTAAAACGTGGTTTTTGTTCCTTGATTTGAAGAAAATCGTACATCAAAATATGGAAATATGTCTTTAGTGCCGAATCATTCTCACTTTTCCATAATCTGAGTAAGTTGTTTTTTCAGTGTAATTAATTAGAAATATTTTTTTGATGTTTGTCCGGACTGGAGTTAGAACACGAGACCTCTGGTATGGCGGGCGAGCAATCACCAACCACTACAACACAGCGGTCACATGTCAGTAATCAAACCCACCAATTACATAACTCTAACGAGTTTTAGGTCGAGCTTCTCTGCCAATTTTAGGCGAGCTCGTTAAATTTTTTCTCAACCGGTTTTATGCCATCTTCGAGCGCATTTTTTGTGAGTAGTAGTAGTAGTAGTTATTGTTCTTGTTGTTGTTGTTGTAGCTACCAATACACTTACCGAAGGTTTTAAGCTATGTACACTGAGAGAAAAAAATATATGGAGGGGTCAAAGAAATTGTTTACCTATTTTGAACACTACTTTCTTTGTTTTGAGTAAATTTTCCTTAAAACATGTTAAAAGGTTTATAAAATATTGTTGTTACATGCGTTACCAAAGTTTCATATACTTGTTTTGAAAAAATTCATACATTAAAATAATGAAAAATTCTTTAAGCGCCATTCCATTCCCAACTTTCCTTGTTTTGAAGACTTGATTTCTTTAATTTTGAGAAATTAAATTCCCATACAAATCCGCATGGCAACGAATTTGTTTGAAAGAAGAAAATTTTGTATTGGGACGCGTGTTCAAAATAAGGAAAATTATGTCTTTGATCGAGAGAAATTTTTTTTTGAGTGTAAGGGAAATAATAGTCGTTTCCCCCTTTTACAGTTGCCTCTTAGGACAGGCATTCTTTACCTCGGGTATATTCTAAGTCCGCTTACTCGTTGGGGAAAAAATCCTACCATCTTGACAGATTCCGCCTGTAGTCGAGATATATGTATGTAAAACTATAGGAGTATGCAATTTATAGAAAAATTAAAGAAGAAACATGCCGCAAAGGGCATGAGGTGCTCGGCGAAAAAAGTTAAAGTCCCTAAAGTTAAATTCACGCTAGAGTTTAATATAATTTTTTCTGTGCTGGTATAATTATGTTTATGATAGGTTGGTGTACATTAGACTGGACATTAGAAGGAAATGTAGAGCTTCAAAATACGAAAATAATGAAGTATAAATTTTAAAAATCGGATGATAAATAACAAAGTTACAAGAAAAAACAATTTCGGCGGTATTTCGCGGGGGCAAAAAAAAATTTTTTTGTGTCCCTTAACCCTCTCAACATAAGCTTCAAATTTAGGGGCGAACTTTACATTTTTTTTCGACCTTATCTAGTGTACATACATATGTAAATTGTATTGCAGTAATGTTTTTTACCATCAGCGGCATATCGATTACACACATAAAACAAAGAAATTGTGTGCACATAATAAATATACTGCCTGTCTGTCTGCCCTTCATTAAAAATAAAAATTAATAAAATATATGTACATCTGTATGTAGCTGTACTGATGTATACGCTTAACAAACATCCGCTTGATAAGAGTAAGTATAACAAAATTAATGGAGTTTTTATGCTTTATCTTTCTACCTGATAAGGTTTCCAATTTAATAAAATATTGTAGTGTAACTGAGCTGCATTTTTAAATTAAAACCATTTAATTAACAAAAAATATCAATTATTAACTTAAGTAAGTAAATGCCTGAGCTGGCCTATAGCAAAAGGTGCAAAGGCGCATTGTGTACTTGCATTCTTTTTGGTTAATTTATTTAAATTCATGATGACATTGATATTTGAATGTGTGAATGCGCAAACGTGTGTATGCATGCTTGTACGTATGTACATTTCTGTGCCCGCAAATTAAAATAGCCTAACTCAAAATATGGTGAACGGAGAAAACTCAATTTTTTGTCAAAATTCAAACCATTGGACCAATTCGGATTTTTAAAAGGTCAAATAATGGATTTGTAGTGTTAGAGAAGGAATAGTTGTGAACCAGAAATCTTAAAGCAAGGTTAATTGCAAAAAATTGTCTTTTATAACTTAAGTGCTTTTATTGGATGCAATTTTTATGAAAAGCAGAATTAACTCTAGTTAAGTTCTTTTATTGTGTCGAATTCTTCCCAATAAGGTTTTTATTTCCATTTAACTCGAGTTAAGTGTTTTTAAGCGTAGACCTACGTTCGGGTCGAAAACGACCCGAAACGACCATTTAAGTGGATATAACTAACTAAGTAGTGGAATTAGAAGTCTTAGAGTTTTTGACTTTTAATTTTTGTTTGAAATGAAAAATCGTTTCGCTAATCATTGTTGTTTGGGCCTGAAAAATATAATCCATAATCCTACGCCGCGGATCGTTTTCAACCCGAACTGAATTTGCATTTTATTTTACCGAATACTGGAAAAGGCATGGTACTAGGGAAATCACCACAAGAATCTTGGTTTATCCGGAAATGATTAATGAAGACTCCCAAGCGAGAGGTTCAAAGCTATAACAGCTGGAACCGCCGAAAAAAGGGGCGCGGTAGCACTACTGTTTGATAGAAAACAGCTGGTATTTGTGTGTGGCCAGGACAGCAATCGCTATAAAAAACGACATGTTTAATATTGAATGGTAAACTATTTAAGTGTTTGAATAAGCACGATGCTATTCCATTGCCACCACAATTTGCAAGGGTCTCATGCCACATATAACACGTAGGTTGTCCGGAAACACAGTCATGTACAGTTAAATAAAAAGTGTATAAAGCGTTTATAAAAATATTCAGAAGATCGCAAAAAGGTGTAGGAAGGCATAGGCTAATCAGCACTATCTGACCCCGTGTCCGACTGACTATCGTTAAAAAATGAGTCCTTAATTGAGTCGTCGATACTATAATCCATATTTAGAAAGTCTTCTTCCTCCATGTTACCAGGATTCTTACTTGTAAAAGGCTACACGATTAAAGTTTAATAACAATAATAACTAGCCGAAGGCCTGAGTTGCCAGTGCTATATAAAAAAAATATCTGTTAGTTTCTAGCTTTTAAGCTTAACTATCAATAATAATAAATAAATAAAAAAATAACAATAATAATACACTGGCGATATTAAAACTCTAACGAGTTTTATTGCCGAGCTTCTCTCCCAATTCGAGGTGTGCTTCTTAACTATTGTTTTTCCTACAATTTTTTTTTATTTATTTTATTTGTTATAGTCTAAATATATACAGACCGTATAAGATAGGTAAATACATACATATATGAGTATTATAAATTTCATTACTTAAATCTATTATTATAATATAGTAAAAAAGTCTTGAGGTTTTTACTCAAGACAATTTTCGAGAGGGAGGGATCCAGGTCTATAGAACTTGAGAACTTATTAATTTCTAATAGAGTTCTTCTAATAGGAGCATTGGAGCTATAAACAGTTTTGCTATAGCTGATATAGAACAATTCGAAAGTACGAAAATGTCTAACCGGAATATTAAATTTGATTTTACCTAGTAGACTTGGGCAATCAATTTTGCCCGAGATTATATCAACCATGAAAGAAATTGATAAATATACCCTCCGATTATTTAAAGTCATTAACTCGATTAGCTGGCAGCGTGGACCTACAGTTTTATGCGAGCTCCGAACGGCGAATGCTTTTTTGTGAGGCCTTTTCATGGCAGAAATACACCCAATAATTGGGTTTTAATCAATTAGAAAAATGTTTTGTGGTGTTTGTCCGGACTGGGCTAGAACCCGAAACCTCTGGTATAGCAGGCGAGCACTCTACGCACTGCACCTCAGCGGCCACATTAAAGTTTAATTGATGAAAAAAGGTGTTTTATGTATACAGTATATAATAATTAATTGAATTTCTATAATATATATCCTTGAAAAATCTCTTATCTCAGTTTATCATATCCACTTGCTTCCAACAAAAAAACCTAACTGAAGATAATAACGCATGAAATGAGAAAAGTATTCTAACAAAAAAACCTAACTCGAGATAAATTGTGTAAAAATAAAAAAAAAATCACTTAAAATAACCTATTTCCACTTAGGCTATGGAAACAAAATTGACAAAAAAAAATTATAATTCCTAACTCAAGTTAGGTTTTTTTTAATAAACTGAAAACGCAAATAAATACGTCCATGAAGTACCCACATAACTCTAGTTAGGATGTTTTAATAAAACGATTTTTCATACAATACTAGACTTAAGAGATTTGCTAGAAGATAAGTTGTTTTAACTGGTGCAAAATGTTTCTATCTGAGTTAGGATAATTTTTATATCTTAATAACTTTTTAAATATTACTCCAATTTAAATGGGGATAAGACAGATCGATGGGTTTTCCTCCAAAGATTAACACTATAACAATAACTCAATTTCGCATTATCTCGAGTTAGGCTACTTTAATTTCCGGGCACAGATTTGTATGTGCTTGTTCGGCATACACTGCGTATGAGCAACTTTTCAACAATAATAGCATTAAATACCTATTAAAGTAGAGAAGATGAATACGCGACGCTCAATGCTCAATCAACAGGCAATGCATTAATGTGTTGTAAATTAAGCTGATACGTCCACATTTATGCGCGCGCATACATACATATGCACACGCAGTTGCAGTAAGGTATGTGTATGTATAAGCATGTGGAAGTGCTCAACCCAGCAGAGCTTTCTCTTACATGTAATGGGTAAAATCATCGAGAAATCTTGATACATCGCTTACACTTTCGAATACGGATTGCATTACTTTAACATAGGCATGTCATTGGCGGTATTGTCTTACAATATTGTAGACAATAATGCATTATATAATCGCTACTAATATTGGAAAAAATAAGCTGTTACAAGTAATAAGTTCTTTCACTGGTAGTTATAAGTAATTGCATATATCACACAATCCAATATACTACTTAGTAATCTATAATTTATTATATTAAAAATTGGCAAAATAAACGAGAATGAGGATAAATTGCTTTACAAAATTGCTATTTACAAAAATTTAAATCAATATAGGCTTTGCAAAATATATCGGCAGTGTTCCAAATCTTTTCGCTTATTTTATGCAATACCGGTGAGCGAAAAAATAATTTTAAAACTATGAGTGAGCAATTTATGCCGAAAACAAATAGCATACGGAATGAATAAAGAATCAAAACATTCTTTGCAAAATATATTAAAAAAAACACTATTTGAATAATAATTATTACACTATTTATTTGCACAGCTATTGGCTTATTTAACAAATTTTCAACGATCGAATAACGCGACTAACCACGACAGTTTTATAATAAAAACTGGCAAAATAAACGAGAATCAGGGTAATTTCCCAGCAGGGCTTTCTCTTACATGTAATGGGTAAAATCATCGAGAAATCTTGATTCATCGCTTACACTTTCGAATACGGATTGCATTACTTTAACATAGGCATGTCATTGGCGGTATTGTCTTACAATATGGTAGACAGTAATGCATTATAAAGTCGCTACTAATATTGAGAAAAGTAAGCTGTTACAAGTAATAAGTTCTTTCACTGGTATAAGTAATTGCATATATCACACAATCCAGTATAGTAATCTATAATGCATTATAATGAAAACTGGCAAAATAAACGAGAATGAGGATAAATTGCTTTACAAAATTGCTATTTACAAAAATTTAAATCAATATAGGCTTTGCAAAATATATCGGCAGTGTTCCAAATATTTTCGCTTATTTTATGCAATACCGGTAAGCGAAAAAATAATTTTAAAACTATGAGTGAGCAATTTATGCCGAAAACAAATAGCATACGGAATGAATAAAGAATCAAAACATTCTTTGCAAAATATATTAAAAAAAAAACACTATTTGAATAATAATTATTACACTATTTATTTGCACAGCTATTGGCTTATTTAACAAATTTTCAACGATCGAATAACGCGACTAACCACGACAGTTTTATAATAAAAACTGGCAAAATAAACGAGAATCAGGGTAATTTGCTTTACAAAACTGCTATTTAGAAAAATTGAAATCAAAGCAAATTGTTTGCAAAAAAATAACGGCAGTACCCCAAACCTTTTCGATTATTTTCTGCATTACCAGTAAGCGAAAAAACAATAATTTTAAAACTGTCGTGTTTCTTAGCTATTCGTAATGCGTTATTTCATTGAATAAAAGTTCAAGCCATTACCAAAATATGGAAAAACCCTGCTGGGAAGTAGTATGCACACATACCTACATATATAAGTATGTATGTATTTACAATAATAAAAACAACACTACAAAAATATTTAATACGAGTATCTGCAATGCATTTATTGCAATCAACCGCATGTGCATTCAACCGAACAGTTCATTTCATTACTTTAACTTATGTATACGCGCAAAATTCAATACTAATGCACGTGTGTATGTAGGTACATTAGTAATAATATAATACAATGGCGCTATTATAACTCTGACGAGTTTTATGGCCGAGCTTCGCTCCCAATTTGAGGTGTGCTCCTTTTTGTTTTTCCTACTAATTGGGTGGACCTACAGTTTTATGCCGGCTCCGAACGGCGAATGCATTTTTTGTTAGAAGCTTTTTCATGGCAGAAATACACTCGGCAGAAATACTGCCGAGAGGTGACCGCTGCTCTTAAAAAACCCAATAATTGGATTTTTACTAATTAGAAAAATTGTTTTGGTGTTTTGCTCGGACTGCGGTTTGAACCCGAGACCTCTGGCATAGCAGGCGAGCACTCTCCCCACTGCACCACAGCGGCCGCTTACATTAGACCGCATCGGAAAAAAAGTTCGCCGTACGTCTTATTGGAAAACATTTCGGGAAAAAAACATTTTTTTTGGACGACATTTGGGCGACAATAAAAAAATGAGTGGAAAAATTAAACTTTTCAGAAGTTTGCTCCAGAAACATATATGTATGTACATACATATATCGTTGGCTTCGTGAGCAAATGTGCTAAGTCCAATTTTTACCAAAACTGAGATTTTAATGCAGTAAGATAGAACAGCTAAAAATACATCGTCTGCCAAAAAGAAGTTACCATAATGTATGTTTTTCATGGTGTAATGCAGTGTTATGCAAATGTGCTAAGTCCATAAAAATTTTTTTTTTTCAAAAATCTACGTGCTAAGTCCAGGTGAAAATGATAAATTGTTGGTTTTTTTTTAATTTGTTTTGTAGAATGATATAGAATTATTACTACATTGCTTTAATAAGCATGGCTTGGGATTGTAAACGTTAATAATTTGCGGGAATGACTAGCTTTCCCACCAATTTGATATGCAAACTAGTTTACGGTACTTCTTACATTATTATTATAATTGTATGCGTTTGATCGAAACACGGTGCACCTATTTTATATAAAGAGAGTACAGCATAATATGGGCGTGACCACGCCCATTATCAAGAGTTTTATCTCTCATCAGACCAAGCTTAAAATATTCTTGTTAGTGTAAAATTTCATCCCTTTATGACTTTTAGTTACAAAGATGCCACGCCACAAGTTTCCAAAGGGAGTTTTACAATTTTTTTTAAGTAGGCGTAGTTACAAACCGATTTTGCTAAAATTTTACTACAAATAATAAAAGTACATATGTACCTACACCAAGTTCCGCCGTACTATCTCAATTATTTGCGGAGTTATGGGCTCTGAAATGTCTTATGGCGTTTTCTTTTCTGACAAAAAATGTTGCCCTTTAATATCTCAATTATCGAATTACGTAACATGACTTTCTATAAAATGGCTGAATTTGTAGTTAATGATGCCCTCTTACTTAGTCAGAGGACAACATTCGTTGCAATCACCACACAAGCTTACAAAATGGCTAAGAAAATCAAACAGGGCAACATTTTTTCGAGAAAAGAAAACGGCATTAGATTCACGATGCCATGCCCATTTTCAAAAATATTTATGGTTTCGGTTTTTGTCCATAGTTGTACTCATGCCACAAACTTTCAATGAATTATCTTCATATCTGACAAAGACGTCGCTTAAAATGTTTTTATTATTTCCATTTATAGTTCCCATAAATAAAAGTGGGCGTGGTCGTCTACCGATTTGACAATTTTTCGTCCAAACCTTTGCCCTAGCAAGTAAATTACGCCTTCCACATTTCATCTATATATCTACTACCGTTTCTGAGTTATTTATCACTTATAAAACTTTTAGAATTTATCCATTCATAAGTGGGCGTGGCACCGCCCATTTTCGAGAATTTCAATTTATTTCTTTATAACGGCGTAAGCTCATTGCATGGATGAAATTTCATACATTATCACTTTTTGCGTGTTTTTCTATATATACTATATAGGGAAAGTGGGCGTGGTTATCATCCAATTTCTCCTATTTTTAATACCAACCTTCCCTGTCTAGTTAGTAGCCTCTGTACCAAATTTCATCAAAATATTTCAATTTTACTACGTACAGTTGAGTATAATAATTTGTGAGAAAATGTGCTAAGTCCACCTAAAAAAACAAAATCATAGAAAGCAAATGTGCTAAGTTCTAAAGAAGCTCATAATTTTGGACAAGCTTTATATTAAAATGTGCCGATAACTGGTATTTTAGCACGACCATCAGAGGAAGAAAACTGCATTTTCAGATTTTTAAAATAGTAACAACACAAAAAGTTAGGAGGTTTTTTGCCTCTCCTGAAAAGTTACCAGAAATGGACTTAGCACATTTGCTCACGAAGTCAACGATATACTAAATTTCATGAAAATTGTTGACGCCGTTTGTGAGATACAGAACTTTAGCAGTAAATCCGCCTCGCTTGGCCGCGACACCTCTACCTCTTCATGTCCTTCTCCCTATAGTTGTTTTCTTCCTTTCTCTTTCATCTCCGTTTCCTTTTTATTTTCATTTTCCTGTTCCCTTTGCTTCCCTATCGCCATCACTAACCCCTCCTTTTCTCCACCCCTCCTATTGGTTCTGCCTTTCCACCTCAGAATCTCGCTCCCCCGTTCTATATTCGGTTCCTTTTCTCTCATTGTTGAATTAAAAGGGCTCTATGTTGAAGTCCTCATCAAGATCTTTCATTTGATATCAATATCGCTCAGAAAAATTCGAGGATCATCTGGGTCCAAGTTTTGACCAATATCTGGAGACCCGGCTTAGGTATCACAATTAAAAGAGTTCTATGTTGAAGTCCCGAACAAGACTTTTCATTCGATGACCATATCTAGAGACCCGGCCTAGGCATAAAAAGGTACACTAAGGTGGTGCAAACTAGGTACTGGGTGGTAGGGACACTAGTTAGCGCACTTAGGGTTAATACTATTATATGTACAGTAGGAACCATTCTTACAAGCTAATTACACTGGTGTAGAGATCGGACTTACAAATACCCAAGATATGAAAAGAAATGTATTTAGGCGGCATCTTGCGCCGTAAAAAAAATGGTTATTCGGAAATGTTTTCCAAAAAGGTATTATATGAGGGGTGGGCGTTCGGTGTATTTTTGTTTTGTTTTTGTCCCTATAAGGCGAGACGGCCTAATGTACATACCTATATACGTATGTAAGTTTCCGCAAAGGTTAATGCGGGAGATATTTGATCAGAAACATACATATAAACACATAAGCGTACCTAAACACACGCACGCCAAACATGTGCAGTCATAATAATAAAATAAAGATATGGCCATTGTAATAATGGGAAAAATGCTGATGCTGATGCTGCTGATGACAGTTGCAGCAGAAATTTAATTTATGCCGCATTGTCAGCCACATGTGGCACAAACGAACATGCAAATATATGTTGAGTGTGCGTACGTGTGCGTATATGCAACGCTATCATACGGTGCTTTGTTTGTGGCCCAGTGTGTGGACATTTTAAATTATGTCAAATGCGCTAGGGGGTCGCAGGAGGAAACGAGTGAGGGTGGGTTCGGTCGCATTGAAAGTAAGCGCAGCGCATTGAAGATTGAGTGAGGTGAATATGCCAAACCGTTGTTGGCCAACTTATTCAAATCTGCGTGAATGTATGAATTTATTATATTTACATACGCATACATATGTATGTATGTTTACATAAGCATATACACATATTGATTAAGTAAATTTAATGCATATTATTTAAAATTTGTACGTGCACTTGCCAGAATAAATTGCTTAACGAATGTTTAATGCAAAAAGTATGTATGCAACATACTAGATATGCGTAAGTTACTCGTATGCTCTGCTTGTACAAATACATAATTTTTGAAATATTTTTATGTTTAGTCCAGTTGCTTAATAACGCATTGATTACACTTTAAATAATCTTTTCCACATTGACATGCAAATGAACGTGCAAACTCGTGGGTATTTGTTTCGCCGCAATGCATAAAGATGCCTCTATCTCACTATAGGTCACATGCCAATCTAACAGAATCATTTCACCTACAACATGAATATTTTTCTTGCCAACAGAGGCGCATGAACGACCTTCGCGAAGATGGCCATCAAACATTGTTCCTCCACGCTTGAATTCTGCGAACCATTTGTAGGCCATAGTTGTAATGGCGCTTCATTCACAAAATAACGAACTAAATTTTTTCACACATTGTTGCGGTGTTAATTCGTATCGAATATCATAAAAATTATCAGCTTCCTTCTCCAAGCTGGACAAGATCCCGTCGACCAAAAAAAACACCTCGATCTACTAGTCACCCATCGTTCTAGTCCAAATGTAAGGCACCGAAAAATAAACAATATCGACGTCAGCAGAGATGGCACCTGGAGTCTTACTTATACTATTTAACATATCATTAGTTTGTTTCGCTTTTTACATTTAACATCCGTTACAATTGAAAATATTCTTTCTGATTCAGCGTTTGAATGGGGTAACGTGAGTACAATTTCAACCAATTGCTTAAGATTATGAAACAAAAAATTGTCATTATAGTTTTTAAAGTTTAAGTATTACTAGTAAACCCTGCCACGCGATGCTGTGGCTTTCAATTACAGTGTGCGACAATTTGAGGGTGGAAGACCACTTATTGCCACATTTGACATTTTTTTAGTATTGCCATTTTAAATTTGACTTCCCCTTAAAAATTACAGAATATATCGACGCTTCCAAACAATACTGTACTAAGTCGACTTAGTACATTTTCCCGTTTTTGGCATTTTCACGTAGAGCGTGTCTTAATTTAGATGCTGTCTAATTTTGGTATCAATCGGACAATCCAATCAAAAGTTATAAGCAAAAGTGTACATATAATAAAACTCGAGATTTTTACAGAATAAAAACTTTGAGAGCTTGCCATGAAAAACCACGTAGCAAATTTTTATTTTTTCTTACGGTTTTATATAAAGCGTACCCTGACTTTGATATTGTCGAGTTTTGGTGTTGATCGTTTAATCCAAACAGAAATTACAAGTGAAAATATACTTAGCATACAACCGAAGTTTCATATCGAGTTTAAACTTTGAGAGCTTCTCCTGCAAAACACAGTTTTCAGACTTAGCACAGTTTTGTTTGGAAGCGTCGATATGTACATTGGTTTCAGTCCATATATTCTTATTAATAAAATAAAAAATGAAGCATATACATATGTAGGTACATACATACATAATTACTGGTTATTTTTATTTTCTATGGACCTAGATTTTTTATACAAATATTTTGTCCTCCAAAAGGCTATTTATCGCACTCCTCTTCTCTTTTTAGTTTCCTTTCTACTCTTCTTTATCTTCCCTTTCATATGACCCCTCAAATTTAAAACTCAAACAAACTATAGCGTAAAACTGAAATTTTTAACAGGTGGCAACACCTTTTGTAAACATTTTATTAAATTACTCATTATCAGGTCAAGCCCTTTCATATGATAACTCAAATTTAAAAACCAAACAAACTATAGCGTAAAACTGAAATTTGAACAGGTGGCAACTCTTTTTGTAAAATTTTTTTAAATAACTGAATATCAGGTCACACCCTTTCATATGGTACCAAAATTTTTAAAATCAAAGAAACTATACAAGAAAATTAAATTTTCAAACAGCTGGCAACCCTTTTCAAAAAAATTAAACCTTCCTGCACATCTATAGGTCAAGCCCTTTCATTCGACACCACATTTTTGAAAATCGGTATAACGGGGTAAAAGTTATGGTGCGTACAAAAAATCGCTTAGCGTAATCTATATATATAAAAATCTCATGTTAACATTCTTTGTGCGGGATAAACTTTTAAACTACTGAACCAATTTTGATAATATTTGGTAATAACATGTAATTGTGCTCCGATTGAGTAGCCAAATAATTTTTATATTTAAATTTTTGGTCAAACAGCGTAAATTTATGTAAAAATGTGTAAAAAACCAACCAAAATTAGCTTTATACGGCCATAAATCAAAACCGGATCAACCGATTTAAATATTTCTTCTTGGAAATGAAACTTTGAACCTTTTACTAAAGTTCTGCATGCAAAAAATTAATAAATTCTCTTTTTAAATAACAAAAATATTATAAAGAATAGTATCAGTTTTTGAAAAAAGAGTCATGCGCATGGTTGGTCGCCACAAGCAATCGGTAATGCCTGGTTTTCACTAGGTCATATATGACGTCAAATATTGTCAAACAAATGAAAACGGGTTGGCATATTGTGTCAAATGCGTTTGCAGTCAGTTTTGACCACTCGCTGTCATATAAAATGACAGCCATATGAAAACACTCAAATTGTAGTTTGCCAGCGCATTGGGCAACATTTGACACACAAAATTCATTTGCCAGCGTGTTGGCAAACTTGTTTCGTTTGTCAAGCTCACAGCTGATTTGCAGGGCCACGGAGCGTGTCAAGGAGCGAAGAGCTAAGGAGCTATGGCTTTTTCACGGAGCGGAGCTGGAGCTCAAATTACAGGTAGAAGCTGGAAGTGGAGTTAAAAATCACTAGCTCTTTATATATCTATATCTGTGGCCACAAGCAATAACCGCTTAAGTCGACTTAAGAAGATTTTGAGTTACATATACCACATTATTCTCCTTTTAAAACTCTATATTTCTGTAAAAACCCCATTCTTATAACTTAATTCAATAAAAAGATATAAATAAAAACATGTAGGTATATTAGGTATATTACACTTGCTATAACAGCCAAGGTAGATTTATATACTTAATGAAATTTCTGCATGATATTTTGTTTTATTTACAAAATTTGATCGTAACATTGTAAATGGCTCACTGATTTTGCGTCCATGGTTTTTAATCGATTTTTTCTGATTTGTTAAGAAAAGCCTTCGAATAAAAATATAAAAATAAGATTTTCTTTGCACTGCCATAAGCACTCAGATATAAAAAAATTTTATATGTACATATGTGCCTATGATTCATATTTTATGTGCAGAGCAAAGGCACTTTGTATTACAGCTCCCGAGAACTGCCGTAAGAAATCGAAATATACAATAACAAAAGTGTAATGAAAAAAAAAATTCAAAATATGAAAGCACTGTAAAAAATTTGTTTTCAAATAATTTTCATATAAAAAATAAAAATAAAAATTTGTATGTATGTGATACTACCATTTGAAAATAAATTCTAAAATAATAGTGGTCTTCATCTAAAGTGATAAAGTAATAAATTTTTAAAGTTTATCAGTTTATCCGCATTTTTACATGAAACCACCTTGGTAAATAATTGTTTAAACTCTTGTCAGTGTCAACTTGATTAATAAATAAAAAAAAACCCAATAAAATAAACAAAAAAAAAATGCCGAAGGAAACCACAATTTCTTCTTTTAAATTGAAAAAGTAAAACTGACAATGTGTCAGACTTGAGTTTTACCGAAATTTATAAATTTACGCAACAAAATCGTTCGGTAAAGTGATAAACTTTGCTTAAATATATTTTCATACAAATTTTGACAGATAATTTATTACAATTAATATTTTATCACTTTACCGCATTTACCAGCAGTTTACCACTTTAGATGAAGACCCTTAATATTTTATTGGAATTCATAAAAAAATCTAAATGAGCAAAAAATGTTTCAATGCATATAAAAATTTTGTAGATGTATTGAGCTTTGTACTTTCAATACGAGAGCGTTTAGCAGGCCTGCTATAGAGAATAAAGGTAGGTTTAAAACCGAAGATGGTTTTAAAGCGACCCTAGATTATGCCAAATAGTTCGAGTTTACCTTTATCTCAGGTAAGCGTTGAGCGTCTCTTTTCATCATTAAAAATTGTCGTATCTGATTTAAAACAGTCTTGTCGATTTGAAGCGGAGCCAATATATAAAAAATCGGAGCGAGAACGGAGCCCTATGCAAAAAAAGGATGGGAGCTATTGCCTATATGACACTACGTTTTTTTCTTGTTTTTTTTTGGTGTGGAAAATCCACCGAAAGTCAAAATACAAAAACAATTCTTCTGTAGGTTGAAAAGAGACAAAAACTCCCTCAAAAACAATTTGATTGCCATTCAAACTAAATGAAAATAATATTTATTTCAAGAATTAATTTTTTTGGAAATTTGAATTTAAATTACTGCAATAAAAGTTATGAAACTCAGATGGCAGAGTAGCTGTGTATTCCATGTTATAAAGAGAAGCCAGTGCGCAGTATACTTTTTCTTCCGGACATCTTCTTTCCCCTTACGGCCAAAGCAGAAGCTTACAAGAGGCAAATTTAAAATTTGTATTTCCATATATTTTTTATTTTATATATAATTTATTTTATAGTTGTTAACTTAAAACAATTGTCAGAAAAACCTGCCTAGATGGTATTTTGTTGGTATTTCGTTTGGTTTTTTCAATATAGCTTGCTCGCTTGCACCAACGCAAAACTGTATTGGACCATCTCCTTCACTCCAAAAAACCTTGTAGAATACCGGAAAAAAAAACGTAGTGTCATATGGGCATAAGAGCAGCAAAAAATTTTGGAAGCGGAGCAAATGAAAAAATCCTTTGCACCGGGGCCCTGGTTTGTCGAGCGCACAGCTGATTGTGATTGTGCGAGTATTATAAATTTATTTACTTATTTTGTTAATAGTATTTTAATATCAGAAAATGGAAGAGTTATTAGTAAACGATTTCCAAGTTTTTGTGCAACCTAGAAATAGCACCACCACAAGAAAACCACGGGTGAGAAAACTGACCTTGCTGCCCGGCTGTCAAAAGCTTTTACTTCACGTTTGACAGCGGAGATGAAAACGGACTGTCAATCAACTGACACCAAAATTTGACGGCAATCTTTGACCCACACTGCTCTATCGACTTCATGTCAGTTTTTGAAACCTAATGAAAACACATTTGACTCAAAATGACATATTGTCATCTAGGACAGTGATTTGACGTCAGTGAATTTGACCTAATGAAAACCAGGCTTAAAGCAGAAGACAAAACAACGAGAACAATACATACCTACGTACATATTTACATAAGCAAAGAAATGACACGAAGACACATACATATGTATATACGACCAAACGTAAAGCAACCCGTATAAATGATACAAACGGATTCGATTCGTTTTGCGTGCAAATGGTAGGTTCGATTAACATTAAAATGTTTTGGTTTTTTGAATTTCACTTTATTTTTCAATTTATTTACAATATCTGGAAAGGTAAGTATTTTGCTAATATTATGAACAATCATTTTTCTTTTACACCAGAAACGAAAATTGGAAAATTATTTTTAATGGGCCCGTCAGAATGAATACTTTTCCGGCAATCCAGCAGCGTTTAACTGACACATACTTCAATTTCATATATTTGTTACGGCAAAGTTGAAGTACTGATTGTGTCGATCTTCATTCAAATACATGTAATTCCACTCTGCTGTCAGTTAAACGGATTGCTGGATTGACGGAAAAGTATTCATTCTGACGCCCCTATAAAGTTTGACCTCAGATATGTATATACCTATCTTTATCTATTTACGTATATCTGTAACCGAATTTTTCATACACAAAACCTCTGGAGTGCTCTGGCCTTAGATTCATACATATCTCTATCTACGTACATATATATATATAAATTTCATGTAACATTCTTTGTGCGGAATAAACTTTTTAACTACTCAAACAATTTTAATTATAATAATTTTTCTTTTACAACAGAAATTAAAATTTAAAAATTATTTTTAAAATCTGACTTTAGATATATACCTATTTTTATATATTTTCGTCTATCTATAACCGAATTTTTCATATTCCAAACCTCTGAAAGTGCTCTGGCCTTAGATATGTACTTATCTATATCTACATATATCTATACATAGATACATAAACATATACATATACAAATCTCATGTCACAATATTTGTGCGCCTTTAAATTTAAAACTACTGAAACATTTTAATGAAATTTGGTAGTTATATCTCATTGGGTTCCATTAAGGTTATTAGTATGGAGATAGAGAATACCAAAAATATGTGTACATACATATGAAGAAAAATCCGGCAGGTATCGCTGTTGTATTTTATTTCTATTTACACCAAAGAATCGGTCCAAATTTGAATTTCTCGAGTAAATTTTAGGTTCCTTCCATAACCGAAAACTTAGGAATTGTTACAAAATGTTCGTTAATAATATCTTTGACTAGAATATAATAGTATGTATAATACACTGCCGCCGAAATAGCTCTAACGAGTTGTAAAGACGAGCTTATCTCCCTAATTCGAGGCGCATTCCTTAATTTTTGTTTTTTCCTACTAATTGAGTGAACCTACAGTTTTATGCCGGCTCCGAACGGGGAATGCATTTTTTGTGGCAAGCATTTTCATGGCAGAAGTACCCTATGAGGGTATGCCGCCCACCGCCGAGAGGTGAACGCTATTTCTGATTTCTAATTAATTAAATTTTTTTTTTTTTTTTGGTGTTTGTCCGGACTGGGGATAAACCCCGAGACCTCTTTTATGGCAGGCGAGTCTTTCACAAAGATATACATAAGTAGGTATGTATCTATGTAAGAAACACCACTTACAGCTCGATTCTGAGCGTTACTTTAATATTATTTTACTGGTAATTTACTTTGCTGAAAAGTTTTACCATCTCCTCAATCGGTATTCTCGAACAAATGGTAACGCTATCAAAGCAATTCCATACGAATGGAATGGAATCGGACTCAAAATGGTAACAAATTGTTACCACTTATTGAGGTGGTAATATAATTTTCCTGCTGCTAGAATACGAGAAAGGTGTTCAAAGGTCAAGTCTTCACTTTAGCGGTAAAGTAAATTATGTTACCCCGCGGAATAAGGCTGTTAGAGGATTTCAAATATGTTTTGATATTTTGCCGTAAAAAGAAATAGAACACAACAGCGACACCGCAGTAAATTCATGAATTTTATCGTTGCGTGAGTCAAATCCTTTTTGATTTCATATAATGAATCAATTTTATTTCTGATTTCGTTCTTCATCCAAATCCAGACAACTTTTTCATTTCATTTTTTGAAAATAGAAACATTTCCAGTAATAAAAAATATGTTTTATCAGGATGGCGAAGCAGATCACAAAATAAAAGTATCTTTTATTTTGAATATCAAATCACTAATAAGATGATGATGACTGCTGATAACTTAAAGCCAATGCGAAGCTTGGCCGGGAATGCTAGTACATATATATAAAGATTTTACTTCAAATTACATCAACAGTTAATTTTTTTAAATCATCTTTTTGTGTTTCGGTTAAAACTATAAAAATACTTTTGTATTCCGATTCTGTGAGATCAGGATTAAGATTTAATTTTTTAGTTAGAGCAAGAAGTGATACACGATTGTTTTTAGAGAAGTCAAAAACAATATCGGGATCTAAAAACTGCAATTCTTCGAAAACACCGTCAAATGGAAAACGTGATATTATCTGAAAAGCAGAAGATTTATAAAAGCGCAAACACTTTTTTTGAATACAATCTTTTCCTCCAAATTTAAATTTGACAAAATATCTTCGCATTCATAACCAACGTTAACGTTATGCACGTCAAGTAAATATGGAGTTGGAAGTTCCAAAACTTCAAGCTGTAATTCCCACGGAATTGTAAAAAAGTCGGGTTTTAAGAAATTTTTTGTATTTTCTGAAATCCACTTGACGAATTCTGAAATCCAATTCACATGTTCTGAATTCCAATTGAAAATTCTCAAATCCAATTTTAGTTTTCTGAAATCCAATTCATACAATCTGAAATCCAATAACCGTTTCTGAAATCCAAATTACAATTTCTGAAATCCAATTATCAATTCTGAAATTCAATTAACGTTTTCTGAAATACAATTGGAGTTTTCTGATTTCAATCTGGAAAAGGTGTAATTGGGTGGACCTACAGTTTTATACCGGCTCCGAACGGCGAATGCATTTTTTGTGAGAAGCTTTTTCATGGCAGAAATACACTCGGAGGGTATGCCACCCACTGCCGAGAGGTGACCGCTGCTCTTAAAAACCCAACACGGTAGGCAGGAAGCGACGATAGGTTGCATGAAAATGTCGAGAAAAAAGGAAAGTGGGGTTGTATTATGTGATGTTTATAGATGAAACATCCGTTGAAATTAAAATCCGAGCTGCTCCTTTTTCAAGGATATCCACATTTTTTGTTTTTTTTGAAAGGATCAAATATTGAGGAAATCGAAAATTCGCCACTGTCCAAATTTTTCCGATTTTGATACATTATTTGGTCGCTAAGGGATACAAAAAAAGGTATTAAAAAGAAAAAAGGACACCTATAGTGGAAAAATCCAATGTGAACAGGACCTAAAGGATAACCACTGAAATATAAAATAACACAAAAAGTACCCACTTTAATTTGCGCATAACTCCTAAAATGTTAATTCTACGTGAAAATTCCGTATAATATGTTTCATTCAGAATAAATAAAGGAATATTTCTTTGATATACGATTTTCATCTACCTGCAGTGGTTAATGCACTTTGGTCCATCTAAAGTGAAAATTTCAAAAAAAAGTACTTTTTTTTATGGTGCTATTTTAAGTTCAAATATTTGTCTAGTTTATGTAAATATTTTAATCTAATGATCCAATTCTCATTCTTACATATCTATACGTTAATATTAAAAAGAATTAGAGCTGAAATACGCGCTAGCTGTGCACGGTGGACGGTAAGCAACAATAGGTTGCATGGGAATATCGAAAAAACGATCGCCGGCTAAAAACTTACGTAAAATGATATTCTAATATACTTCATAAACACACAGCAAGCGTGAATAAAATCTCCAACATTTTATTTAAACGAAAATTAGTACCAGCACACAGCTAGGCACATATTCGTTGGGCCATCGTTTTTACGATATTCCCATGCAACCTATTGTTGCTTCCCGCCCACCGTGCACAGCTAGCGCGTATCTCAGCTCTAACTCTTTTTTAGTATTAACGTATAGATATGTAGGAATGAGAGTTGGATCATTAGATTAAAATATTTACATAAACTAGAAAAATATTTGAACTTAAAATAGCACCATAAAAAAAACGTACTTTTTTTGAAATTTTCACTTTAGATGCACAAAAGTACATTAAGCACTGCAGGTACATCAAAATTGCATATCAAAGAAATATTTCTTTATTTATTCTGAATGAAACATATAATAAGGAATTTTCACGTAGAGTTAACATTTTAGGAGTTATACGCAAATTAAAGTGGGTACTTTTTGTGTTATTTTATATTTCAGTGGTTATCCTTTGGGTTCTGTTCACGTTGGATTTTTCCACTACAGGTGTCCTTTTTTCTTTTTAATACCTTTTTTTGTATCCCTTAGCGACCAAATAATATATTGAAATCGGAAAAATTTGGACAGTGGCGAATTTTCGATTTCCTCAATATTTGATCCTTTCAAAAAAAACAAAAAATGTGGATATCCTTGAAAAAGGAGCAGCTCGGATTTTAATTTCAACGGATGTTTCATCTATAAACATCACATAACACAACCCCACTTTCCTTTTTTCTCGACATTTTCATGCAACCTATCGTCGCTTCCTGCCTACCGTGCCAATAATTGGATTTTTACTAATTTGAAAAATTGTTTTGGTGTTTTGCTAGGACCGTGGTTTGAACCCTAGACCACTGCACCACAGCGGCCATGGCAAAATAGTTCGAAAAGTATTTTCTGAAATCCACTTGACGATTTCTGAAATCAAATTCACACATTCTGAATTCCAATTGAATATTCTGAAATCCAATTTTAGTTTTCTGAAATCCAATTGCTTATTCTGAAATCTAATTCACACAATCTGAAATCCAATAACCATTTCTGAAATCCAAATGACAATTTCTGAAATCCAATTATCAATACTGAAATTCAATTAAAGTTTTCTGAAATACAATTGGAGTTTTCTGATTTCTATCTGGAAAAGTTGTAGAGTGCTGCCTACTATCGAAACTCGACAGTTGTGCTAGATGTTTTCTTATGACTAAGGTGCAACTAAAGTTTTTGTATAATTGTTTGTTGTAATGGTCACTTTTACCATTTTGTTGTTGTTCATGTTGATGCCGCTCCTTTTGTTGCTACTTTCACTGCTACTATTTTGTTGTTATTGTTGTTGATGTTGTTGTCGTTACTCGTCTTCATAATTCGCCTACCTACTTCTTTCTTTCTATTTCTACTCTTTGCTTTCCTTAATTCCTTTCCTACTTATTCTTCTTATTACCTGACTTTGTGTTTTTATTGTAGTGCTTTTGGTACTTTCTTATGTTTCCACTTCTTTGAAACTACACACCACTTCCAAATATGTTCACAATTGCATGGTAAGTTTGGTGAGCACGCACAAACTCACCTATGCACGTGCAATGACACAACACTGTTCTGTACAAGAGCATGCAACAACAACCACATGGCAATTTTCCAACGACAATTGTGGACGAATTTTCCAACCAATTCTAATTCTAATGAAAATTGGCGCAGTTCTATTTGAGAGCAATACCTTTCTAATGGTCTTCTTAGTTTTAAAATCGGTTCAGTAGTTATGTTAGCGTATTAATAATATAGATTTTCCGGCCCAGAAAAAATTTATATCGACATCCAACGTTGGCAGCAGAGAAAGAGAGAAGGCCGCAATGCTTTGAAAATGTCACTCGGAGAATGAGGGAGTATTAATGTTTCAAAAAAAAAGTGTCAGAAACTTGGAAATCTTATTAAATGATTCTATGCATACATATGTATGTATATCTTTTAAACTCCATAACCTAAGTGAAGCTTTCATAACCACCCAGTTGACATTTGTGTCAAAAATGAGATTTGCCAACCCTGAATTCCCAACGCCCAGCTCTATCGGTCCATATCAAAACACAGTAGGTCTGAGAAGCCCATAGATATTTCCTTCTAATGTGTTCTTGAGCTCTGAAGTCGTAGAGCTGGTCGTTAGGAATTCAAATCTAATTGTCAGTTAGACGGTTATTAAAATAAATCATAACTCTTAATCTGCAAGTAATTTTGGCCCAAAGATAAAGCATGCAAATGCACTACATAAATTGTTTGCTTTTGAGAATTGTCATACATATATTTTAACTTGTAAATGTGTACTTAATTTCTATAAAATATGCCACGAATACACACATATGCATTTGTGTAAAGCTCTTAAAAGCTTTTTAAAACCAATTTTGTAAATTGAAGGTATCAACTTGCAAAGTAAATTATGTATAAAGTGTCAGTTAGATATATGTAAAAAATATGCAAAGTGAGTGATAATAAAATGCAAAATTATACACAAGTTTTGACAGAGATACATACTAGTATATAAATAAAATAAATAACTACGCCCAACAACAAATCTTATGCAAATATTCAAAGATATTAATATACACATATTGTGACTTTAATTCTTACTTTTTTTGCACTAAAAGAGCATGCATATGCTATTAATTTTCATCTTCACTTGTCATATCTTCTTCATATGCCTGCATTGCGTGAATTTACATATATGTATGTAAGTACTTATGTATATGTGTATTTGCATAAGTTATCTTTACACTCAAATAAATATTGGTATAAATTTTAAACTTTTTTGGTCGAAATATAGGACATGACCGAAAAATTATTAAAATTTAAACTGAAAAGTTTAAAAGATTTTTAATCTTTTAGGGTTTAGATTTTTTTCCAATTTAAAATTTATTTTAAGGCTTTCTAAAGTTTAAAATTTTAACCTTTTTTTGCTTTAAATTAAAAAAAAAATGTCTGCTCCCAAATCCTCTGAATGCTTTTCCCTATTGTATCTTCTTTCCTATTCTTTTTTCTCCTTTTCTCCCATATTGTTCTCCCCCCAACATCCCCTTAATCCTTTTCCATACTGTGTCTTTTTCCTATCCTCTTCTTCTCCTTTTCTTCCTTCTTCATTTTATCTGTTTCAGTAATTATTTTGTGTTTGTTTGTTTCTCCATTCATTCATTCAAATTGTCTAATAACTATAAATGAGCTTTTTATATTGTTCATTTCTCGAAAAAGCAAGTTGGAATTTCAAGTCAAAAATTAAAATTTTTTGCTGAAACCAAATTTTACGACCAATGAAAGTTTAAAATTTAAACCTTAAAAGTTTAAATGAGAAAAAGTGTAAGATTTAAACCAAAAAAGTATGAAATTTATTCCAAAAAGTACTTTGAAATATTTGAACTTTTGTAAGTTTGAATTTTAAACCAAAAAGGAATAAAAAACTTTTAAACTTTCGAATGTTCAAAATTTAACACAAAAAAAGTTTTAAATTTCTTTCAAACCAAATCAAAGTTTAAAAAATATTCCAATATTTATAACAGTGTAGTTATGAAAGTATTATTGCGCTTAAGTAATCTTAAATTCACTTTACATGAAAATATTTCAATTAAGCAATGACAATAAAAATATCTTGATAATGGTTCATATTAATAAAAGCCGAACATTTGCTTTTACTTAAAATTTGAGACCTTTCACTCAAATTTTGAAATTTGGTTCATACAAATTTGTATTTGTATTTATTGGTTTGACAAAATTAGTACAGCAAGATTGAATCTTTAATAGTACAACACATACTTATATGGAGATCATATTACATTGCATGTACAGTCTAAATATAAAAATTTCAACTTAAAAACTAACAATAAAACATTAAAATTAAAATTAATTGGTTCACTAAATTATTTGTTTATTTATTTGTAGAGAAATAGTTATATAACACTTTCTTGAAGTTACCTAAGTTCAATCCGCTCCTAATGCTAACAGGGATAAGATTCCAAACTCTTATAGCATTGATGAAAAACAGTCGTGTAGAGTTATTATAGTTAAAACACGGCACAATTAAATTACAGGAACGCACTGATTTTGGAAAAGTTAATTTTTGATAGAGATAAGACGGTGTTTTCGTACTCATTAGCTTGTATAAGAAAATACAATTTCTGGCCTTAAAATAATCAAATATATCACATCCTAGTAACGATGTTCGCCAAGACGATATGTGATCATACTTCCGAATACCATGCACATATCGGGTAATTTGGTTAAAAATAATATCGATTTTATGAGCTGATTTTGAGTCATAGTTACTATATACCAGCTCAGAATATGTAACAATTGGTAAAATTACCTGACGGGCAAGCTTTCGCCTAACATGAATTGGGGTACAGTGAGCAGAGAGTTTCAGGCTCCTAAGGGCACCATACACTTTGCTTATGACTGAGTTGACGTGATCAACACAGGTCAGATTTGAATTAATAACAAACCCCAAGTTAGTCACTTTATCGACAACCTTAAGAGAGTTACCATTTAGATATATAGTAGGAATATTTTTAAGATCAATTTTTCGCTTTATAACCGGTAGTATGTATGATTTTATAGGGTTAAGTTGAAGGCCGTTCTGCATTGACCATACAGATATTGATGACAAATCATTGTTCAGGTCAAGCGTTATCTTATTCAACTGATTTGTACAACCAGATAAATAAAGTTGTATATCGTCTGCATACGCGTGTAAGCGTACATGCCTACAAGCTAAGAATATGTCATTTATGAACATGCTGAACAAAGTAGGGCCTAGAATAGATCCCTGCGGAACACCACATAGAACTGGTTTTAATTGCGAAACAGCCGTGCCAATTTTTACTCTCTGAAACCTGCCAGTTAAGTAGCTATCCATTAGAGATACCGCGCTTTTCTCAAACCCAAAGTAATGCGTGAGTTTAGAACAGAGCAGTGAATGATCAACCGAGTCAAATGCTTTAGAAAAGTCAAGTAAACATAGAAGGGATATATTACCTTTGTCGTAAGCAATTCGCAAATCGTCAAGAATTTTTACCATAGCGGTTGATCATCCATGCCCTGGTCTAAAGCCAGACTGGCAAGGGGAAAGTAAGTCATTATCAGATATATATGCACGTATTTGCTCAGACATCAAAGACTCAAATACCTTCGACAGAGTGGGCAGAACACTGATCGGGCGAAAGTCACAAGGGGCACATGCACGTTTATTTTTCGCAATAGGGCAGACAGAAGCTACTTTCCAAATATCCGGGAAACAAGACGTCGTAATGCAGTGGTTTATAATGTGAGTTAGCGGGCTAATAATGTAAGGCATAATTAATTTTATAAAGCGGATTGGCAAGCCATCTGCACCAACTGCGTTTGATTTAATTTTATGAATACACCTAGACACATCATATTCGGAGACGGTGGAAAATTCAAAGGAAAATTCAAAGGACGACTTAGACGGTTTGACAGAGACACAAGGAGTAAGCTGAGGCAAATTACTTTTAGGGACAGCATTAGATATAAACACATCATTCATAACATCGACATTTATCAAACAATCACTAGTATCTTTAGAGTTTATGTTTAATCTTTTAATATTACGCCACAGGGTACTAGTAGGTAGGTTAGTATCAAGCTTAACTTCATAATAGCGTCCCTTTTCCTTCCTGGTAATTCGTGTTGAATGATTTCTAGCTATACGGTAAAGCTCCCAGTTTGCCTCAGTGCGGTTATTTTTCCATTTTCTATACGCTTTCATACGTTCCTTTATTGCTTTCTGGACTTTGGAATTAAACCAGGGATATGTGTTCGTTTTCTTGCATCGAATCGGAACATAAGTCTCAAAAACAGATAGAAGCTTGCTGCTAAGAAACTCAAGCTTTTCATTAGAACTTTCAAAGTACCAGCAGCTTTGCCAGTTAATGCGTTGCATTTCCATGGACAATGCATTTACATCCAGAGAGTTAAAGTCTCTGTTTGATGTCAAATTTCTAAAATCTTGAGTAAAAGTATTTGCTTCGTTTTTATTAATACGGCCCAATACTTGGTATCATATTTCCATATTACAATGAAATGAATTCTGTTTCCACTTTGATATCTATCAATCAGTTGGAGTAAACAAAAAGTGCCTAAAAGTGCATTAAATAGTTTCGTATTTCTGATATTTCAATTGGAAAGCTCAGTTATCGTGAATAGCTTCGAGAGATTGATTAATCATTACAATGCTTCTCTATCTTCTGCCAGCTTGATTTTCACGACCGTCAGAAACGTTTTTAGCACTCAAAAATATTCGGTTTCTTATGTATGTATATCGTTGTTTAAACTTCGTAAACGCTTAAGTGAAACTTGAATTTCTGACAACCAGCTTTATCATAAATATGAATACATACCAAAAAATTCGTACTTGTGAAGCTCGGGGAGTTTCGTATTTCCTTCTAATATCCTTTTCAGCTCTGAAATCGTAGAATGGGGTGTCAGGAATTCCATTCTAATACTTACTTGGCAGAAGTATCAGTTAAGCGGTTATGCAAGTTTCACTTAGGCGGGTATGGAGCTTAAACGGCTATATATACATATACATATACATATGTAATTGAAAATTAATCGCAACATTTATGTAATTACTTATAAGCATGTATCTACTCATTAATTTTAAATGTTGTATCGTCATTCAACACAAACACTCAGAGAAAAAGCAAGCTAAATTTAAGTATAGCGGGCTTGAATCAAGCCGAAAACGTTATGAAAGTCTGTTAAGCTCGAAAATGCTAAAATCAAGAATATATTCTTATTTTTAGAACGACATTTTTTAGAAGAAAAATCGTATATTAAGAACTTTCCGGTTTGAAACAAACTTGAATAAATTTATTTTAAGCATTGCTCATGATTGATTTGAGAAAGTGCATTCTTATTTTCAGAATGTTCAACTTTATTTTAAGAATACTTAAGCTGATTCCACATAGAACTTTATGTTGCGCTACGTGACACTTTCTGCGTGACAGCTGAGATTAAAATACATGTAACTATATGAGGTTTCTCACATAACAAAAAGTAACGCAACGCCGAAGTTACGTAAAGCACAAAGTTGCCCAAATCTCAACTTTTGGGGGCGTTGAAATTTTTTTCAGTTTCACTTTAATTCAAATGTAAAAAAACAAATTTAAATTTCACACAATTGAAAAATAATTTAATAGATTTTTATTTTCTTATTTACTTTTTTGTAAATAAAACGGAAAATGAAAGATTTTTCAGAAAACAAATATTTTTTGAGTGATGTTGCAGCATTCATTGTGGCATAGTTTTTCAGTTTTGCGTTGTTTGAAATAGAAAGCGGCGTAACGCAAAGCGGAAAAAGTTTTATGTGGAATCAGCTTTATACTTGCTTCCACTTTTTCGAAATTCAAAATTCGAAAACATTTAACCCACCTAACAAAAATAAGAAAGAATATTTTTTATTTATTTGCATTTTATTTTAATATTTTTTTAATGGATGTATATGGACATGTATATGGACATGTAATTCTTATTATCACTATATATAATTCAGTATTTACATACATACTTATAAATAAGAAAGATCTACATGTGTACATATACATATCTTATACCGAACTCATTTTAGAAAAGTGTATATATTCTTTTCTTATACGGCTATGCCAAATGACGCTGACTAACACCACCAGCTCCGTCAGAATTGGGAAGGACCTCTCCGAACCGTTCGAGACCAAACGAGGTTTCAGACAAGGTGATTCCCTTTCGTCTGACTTCTTCAATTTGATGCTGGAAAAGATAATACGAGCTGCAGAACTTAACCATACAGGAAGCATTCTATACCACAAGAGTGTACAACTGCTGGCGTACGCCGATGATATCGACATCATTGGCACTAACACTCGCGCCGTATGTTCTGCCTTCTCCAAGCTGGATAAAGAGGCTAAGAAAATGGGTTTGGCGGTTAACGAGGACAAGACGAAGTACCTCCTGTCATCACACAAAGAAACAGCACGCCTTGGCAGCCACGTCAATGTTGATAGCTACAAATTCGAAACTGTTAAGGACTTCGTCTATTTGGGAACCAGCATTAACACCAAGAATGATGTCAGCACGGAGATCCAACGAAGAATCACGCTTGCCAATAAATGCTACTTCGGACTAAGTAGGCAACTGAAAAGTAAAGTCCTCTCTCGACAAACAAAAATCACACTCTACAGGACGCTCATCGTTCCAGTCCTCATGTACGGCGCAGAAGCATGGACAATTTAAAAATCAGATGAGATGGCACTTGGAGTATTCGAGAGAAAAGTTCTTCGTAAGATTTATGGACCTTTGCGCGTTGGCGTGGGCGAGTATCGACGGAGATTTAACGATGAGCTGTACGAGCTTTACACAGACATCGACATTGTTCAGCGAATAAAGATCCAGCGGCTGCGTTGGGCAGGTCATGTCGTGAGAATGGACGAAGGCGCTCCGGCCAAGAAAGCATTTCTATCGAAACCCGCTGAACGCAAAAGAAAAGGGAGACCTCCACTGCGTTGGGAAAATCAGGTGGACAGCGATGCTGCCTCCCTAGGTGTTCCCAAGTGACGCCATGCTGCACGAAACAGAAGCAATTGGCGCGCGCTGTTGGACTCGGCCAGAATCGTCTAGACGGTTAAGCGCCAATCAAGAAGAAGAAGATATATTCTTCCGTTAGCTTTTTAACGATTAAAAAACCCAGTCAATACTTCCACTACCAACACAGAGTTTTACCACCCAATTTGAGTGGTTGTATATCTATAGCAAACTGTTTTGAACCGTTTCTTACCAACACCGATGGTCTGGAATCCAACAATTTTGGCCACGATTTAAAAAAGTCAACGGCTTTCGCAGTTCATGTGTACATGCCATCCTCCACATTTGATGTAATTCTTCATCTATTTCAAACTATTAAAAGCCATATTAAAACATTAGGTAAATTCTCATCAATGCGATAACACTTACCTGTTCCTTTTCCAAGAAAACAATTTTACGCCAAGCTCCATTCACAATCCCAGCGGGGGAAAAGATAAATTGTTTTTTTGTTTTATTAATGTTTTCACACAAAAATCAATAACTATTGAAAATTATATATTTTCTGGTAAACATGTGGCTATGGTGGTCTTAAATTGAGAATTTTATTCTTAAACCAAGATTTTTTCAGTTTTTTATCTTGTTTCAAGAATACCATTCTTGATTCAAAATTGCTGAAACTTAAATTTCATTTATTTTCCATTAATTTCTGTAATTCTTAATTCAAGTACGACACAGCTTGTTTTTAGCCCGCACCTTTTCTCTGAGTGAAGGCATAATTAAAAATTAATTTTAACATTTTAAAGAATTAATTTCACAACTAATACGTAATTAAACACATAATTAATCTAGATTCTAAACATGCATACTCGTATATATGTAAGTAGGCAGTCTGATGCTTACGTTGTGTTGCACACATTCTCTATCATTTCTCAAAAACACACCTTTGGTGCTAGCCTGTCGACTTTTCCACTTGCGTGATTTTATTTCGATATTAAATTGTATGTTTCCTTGCTATTGCTGTTGTTATTTTAACATGTGCAACACTTCATGTGTGCTGCCTTACATATACATACACACAAACATGCCAACACACATATTTATACATATAAACGGTTAATAAGCTGAAAGGAAAACATACTGAAATCTTTAAGCGACCATTGGGCATGTTTGTTATATGGGTACATACGTATGTATGTATGTATATACATGGATGGAGGCCATCACGCAAGCACATTGAAGCCACTTCACTGTCACAACACCAGCGACATGTGGCACAATATGAAACATCAGGCTGTCACAACTTTTGCGAATGGGTAGCCTGATTGGCGTATAACTACTACATATGGCTGCATGTATGTATGTGAGCTGATGCTGAAAAATCACGCAAATTTCTTTATAAGTGTTAATGCCTTTTAGCTGCCTTCGAATGAGCACATATAACTTTTACGTGGTTGTTTGATAAGTCCGTGACATTTTGAAGCTGGCGACCAGTAATTTTGAATTCAACACTGCCCACTTCAATTAACATCTCTTAAAAGACTACAGTGAACTTTTGAGCAACCTGCGCAATTTAGTTTTTGTTTGAGAGCTAATTGAAACCGAAAACCTCTTGTGTTTTAACAAAAAGGGAAAAAAGTGAATTTCGTGTGCTGATTAAGCATTATTTTTTTTTTTAATTAAAAACATTCATGAAACAAACTAAAGAAAGGCTTGCTAAATACTATGGGCGCACTGCTCCATCATTTGCAACAGTTAAAAAGTTATTTACTGAATTCCGTTGTGGTCGTACTAGCACAAGTGATGCTGAACGTTCAGGTGTCGCCGAAAAGATATAGTCACGTCAGAAATCGTGGATAAACTCCATGGAATGATATTGGGCGATCAGAGAATCAAATTGCGTGAAATAGTTGAGACCACAGGCAGCTCAAATGAGTGAATACATCATATCGTATAAGAATATTTAGGTATGAAAAAGCTATCCGCGCAATGGCTGCCGCGATTGTTTATACTTGATAATAAGCGTAATCGTGTGACAACTTCAACAACGAGTATTTGACTATATTCAATTGCAATCTGCACGAATTTTTGCACCATTTTGTTACAGTAGATGAAACTTGGATCCCTCGCAGAACATCGGAAACCAAGGAACAACCAAAAGAATGGGTTTCTCCGGGTGAACGTGCACCAAAGAATTTCAAAGTGGGTCTGTCGGCCAATAAGCACCTGACCACAGTTTTTTGCGATCCGCAAGTTGTCATTCACAACGATTATCTCGAAAAGGATAAAACAATTGCTGGCAAATATTACTCAGAGCTTTTGGATGGCTTCCATCTTGATTTGAAGCAAAACGACCGCATTTGGCAAGAAAATTAATTCTGTTTCATCAAGACATTACACGACCGCACACGAGTGTAGTCACCATGGTAAAAGTTAATAAATTGCGTTGCGAATTGTTACCGCACCCCCCCATTCTCCAGATTTAGTCACCTTCGATTATTTACTATTTTCAAAAAATGCTGGATGGATGGAAGATATGCGGGTCAAATGAAGAGTTCATCACAAAAAAAATGTCTATTTTGAGTGCTTTGAAAATTCCAATTTTTTTGGAAGGAATAAAAAAAATGGAAAAATGCTGGTGTATTTAAGTGTATTGAGCTAGAAGGAGATTATGTTGACAAATTAAATGCATTTTTGCCGAAAAATTATTCCTTATTCAAAATAGCACGGAATTATCAAACAACCTCGTAGTTACTTACACATTTGCGTATGTATGTACGTTTGTATAAATACACTGAGAGAAAAAAAAAATATATGTAGGGTTCAAAGAAATTGTTTCCCTATATTGAACCCTATTTTCTTTGTTTTGAGTAAAATTTCCCTATAACATGTTAAAAGGCTTATAAAATAAAGTTATTTAAATGTGTTACCTTGGTTTTATATACTTGTTTTAAAAAAATTCATACATGACAATAAGCAAAATGTCTGAAGCGCCATTCCATTCCCAACTCGGCCTTGTTTTGAAGACTTGATATCTTAAATTTTGATAAGTTGAATCCCCATACAAATCACCATGGCAACGAATTTGCTTGCATTTTTTTTTTTGTATGTTTTTTCCACATTTTTGAGAAAATTTACTCAAAACAAAGAAAATTTTGCATTGGGACGCGTGTTCAAAATAAGCAAATATACATATGTCTTTGATCGAGAGAAGCTTTTTTTTGAGTGTACAATACATACACGGTAGGCAGGAAGCGACGATAGGTTGCATGAAAATGTCGACAAAAAAGGAAAGTGGGGTTGTGTTATGTGATGTTTATAGACGAAACATCCGTTGAAATTAAAATCCGAGCTGTTCCTTTTTCAAGGATATCCACATTTTTTGTTTTTTTTTGAAAGGATCAAATATTGACGAAATCGAAAATTCGCCAAAGTCCAAATTTTTCCGATTTCAGTACATTATCTGGTAGCTAAAGGATACAAAAAAAGGTATTAAAAAGGAAACAGGACACCTGTAGTGGAAAAATCCAATGTGAACTGGACATAAAGGATAACCACTGAAATATAAAATAACACAAAAATTACCCACTTTAATTTGCGTATAACTCCTAAAATGTTAACTCTACGTGAAAATTCCTAAGGATATGTTTCATTTAGAATAAATAAAGAAATATTTTTTTAATATACAAGTTTGATGTACCAGCAGTGCTTATTGTACTTTGGTGCGTCTAAAGTGAAAATTTCAAAAAAGTACGTTTTTTTATGGTGCTACTTTAAGTTCAAATATTTTGCTAATTTATGTAAATATTTTAATATAATGATCCAATTCTCATTCTTTCATATTTATTCGTTAATATTAAAAAGAATTAGAGCTGAAATACGCGCTAGCTGTGCACGGTGGGCGGTTAGCGACAATAGGTTGCATGAATATATCGAAAAAACGATCGCCGGCTAAAAACTTACGTAAAATGATATTCTGATCTACTTCATAAACACACAGCAAGAGTGAATAACATCTCCAACATTTTTTTTAAACGAAAATTAGTACCAGAGCACAGCTAGGCACATATTCGTTGGGCCATCGTTTTTCCGATATTTCCATGCAACCTATTGTTGGTTCCCGCCCACCGTGCACAGCTAGCGCGTATCTCAGCTCTTACTTTTTTTAGTATTAACGTATAGATATGTAGGAATAAGAGTTGGATCATTAGATCAAAATACTTACATAAACTAGCAAAATAGTTGAACTTAAAGTAGCACCATAAAAAAAAACGTACTTTTTTTTTTGAAATTTTCACTTTAGATACACCAAAGTACATTAAGTACTGCAGGTACATCAAAATTGTATATTAAAGAAATATTGCTTTATTTATTCTGAATGAAACATATAATACCGAATTTTCTCGTAGAGTTATCATTTTAGGAGTTATACGCAAATTAAAGTGGGTACTTTTTGTGTTATTTTATATTTCAGTGGTTATCCTGTAGGTCCTGTTCACATTGGATTTTTCCACTACAGGTGTCCTGTTTCCTTTTTAATACCTTTTTGTGTATTCTTTAGCTACCAGATAATGTACTGAAATCGGAAAAATTTGGACTTTAACGAATTTTCGATTTCGTCAATATTTGATCCTTTCAAAAAAAAAAAAACAAAAAAGTGGACATCCTTGAAAAAGGAGCAGCTCGGATTTTAATTTCAACGGATGTTTCATCTATAAACATCACATAACACAACCCCACTTTCCTTTTTTGTCGACATTCTCATGCAACCTATCTTCGCTTCCTGCCCACCGTGCATAAGAGCACTAATGTATAGTGTATTTTGACACCTTTCATGAACAAGGACAATTTAAGTTTTGATATCCATAAGAATAGTCAATGAAGTGGTTGCCTAATTTATTAAATTGTTTTAAAGTTGAGTTAAGTGAAATGTTGTGAATTCAATTAATGTTAAGTTAAGCTTTATTAATCTTTAAGTGAAGCTTATTTAAGCTTTAAGTGAAGCTTAGTTAAGCTTTAAGTTGAGCTTATTGAAATTAAACTATGTTGAAGTCCACTGCGAGCTCAGCAGCAAAGTCTTGACTTTAGAAAAAATTTGTATTCAAGTAAGTTATAGAATTTTTAGCAGTAGCCTAGCGCTTGCTGTCTTTCCTTTTTCCTCTTTTAATACCTCATTCTTTTCTTATTTTCTCTGCCATTTTAATCTGATTTCTCTTAATTCGCTTTTTACATGCTTTTTTGCATGCATTAATTTCTCTGTTCATTTGCCGCCGATTTCCTTCTTTTACTTTTTGCATTAATCACTCGCTTGACACCCACCAAAAGCAGTGTAAAGCATTGCAACGCGTAGGATTACTTGTGATGGCCGCGCGTAGCTGTTGTTGGCTGCTGGCTGTCGGCTTTTCCATAGCGCCTTTGCCGCAATCATGCGTGGTCTGGTGCTGGTGGTGCTGGATTTTTCATATTAAGTATATAGCAAATATTTTGCATATTTCGCATGCACACTCTGCCTTCGCCGTTCACCTTCGCATTGAGAATGCTTGACTTGGCCTGACTTGACTGACGTATTATGTATACGATTTCGGTTGTCGTGGTTGTTTATTGCTGTTGCAAAAACCATTTTGGGCTTACACTTACTTACATATACACATGTATATATATACCCTCACGGAAAAAAAAAGTTAGTTGCAAAAATAAATATATTAAAAAGTGATTTATATTCAACTAATTTTAAAGTAGCTTTAAACAAATGCAGCGCGGGACAGTTTCTTGTATATGTACATATTTATATGTAAACACATGTTTTCAGATCTAAGTATGCCAAGATTGTTTTTTCCTTTTTTTGGTTACCGTTTTTCAGCTTCACTTCCCATTAAACACTGAAAACGAAATTCTCAAACGGAGAAAATATTGTTTCATATTTATCATTTGAAAATTAAGATAAATTCAATTGTTTCTCAAATATTGTTTATCAACTTGAGAACAATTTGCGAAATTTGAGGAAAATTTGCTTCGCATTTTTACCATTTCTTGAATTTCGACATCAAATGCAGGATTAAGTTATTTATATTAAACTACAAGTAAAGTAGTTGAAAAGAAACTCAAGATAAAGTTATTTATTTTAAACTACTAGTAAAGTAGTTGAAAACAGATGCAGGATAGGGCAATTGACTGTTTGATATGACATCGCCGTGTTAAAAAATTCAGTTCATTGCAAAGGAAAAAGTCACATTTTCAATTAGTTGTTATTGAAAATAAAGTAGTTTATAAAGTGATTTAAAATTAATTAAATTTCCTACAGGGTATGCACAGATTTCACTTTATGTGTATGTATGTGTATTCAAAATATTTTGTTTGTAAGGCAAAAGCACAGTCGTGCACTTTTAAGTAGTTGCTGGCTTCTGCATTAAGCTTGTGAATTTAAGTGCAACAACTTCTTAAGTGTACACAACACGCTGTGGCATGTGAAATGCAAAAATAATTATGAGTTGTGAAAGGACAAACGACAGCAATTTCACAACACAGAGCAATTTGTGTACGACTTTTGTACATAAATATGTACGTTGTTAAAGGGTTTCGGTGATTACGGAAGCTATCAAAGAAACACTTTTGTTTTTAATGCTGACTGGCGGCACTCAGACGCTAATAAAATTTTTTTTTTTTTTTTTTTTTGTGTGAGGCTTCGAAATGCAAGTTAATGCATTGGCGTTGGGAAAACTAAATTAAACTAGTGTGATTGAAAAACTATGTTTAAATGAAGAATTCGTAACATTGGCTACTTTTTTGGTTATACATAAGTTTTATGGTTGCGAGCATTTTTTCAACAATATTTCTCTAGTGTTTTTTATCTTGAACAGTATTATATTATTATTATAAGGTGCATATTCTCTATAGGCAGCTAATCTCACTAGCGTATACCTTCGTTTTAGCGCCATCGACCAAATGACTGCACCTAATAATACAATACTTCGTGCCACACTGACGTAGAGTAGTCTGCGCTCTGCCCTTGTCTGGAGTCTTGACAGACATTCTGCGAACTTTTCAGCCTTTTCTACTGCATAGTCGACATGGAGTTTCAATGTCAGCCTTGTATCAAAGATTATGCTCAGATATTTTATCATATCTGCGGACTTAAAGAACTAGTCGTTGTTGCTTATATATACCGGGGAAGATTCCTTTGGTAAGGCAAGCGTCAAATATGTTTAATGGTCTTTAATGGTGCTTATGGTCTTTAAAAACATTTGCCGCATCCACTATCTCCTCTGTTGTTATCACTGAGGTTTCTGCCTGGATAATGGACCTCCGTCTCTCTTCCCCGATGCCTCTTCCTGGTGCTTAAGCAAAGGCTGTTGTCCGGTCGAGTAGCTACCCTCAAAGTGCGAGCCTGGGAGGAGGTACGAGTTGGCCACAGTCATGGTCCGAGGTGCCTGGTGGAAGGCATAGAACACACTTACCTTGTCGTGATGGAGGATAAACTGGATATGGAATCAAAACAACAACATATCGAAAAGGCCCTTCACTACGCGGAGAGCGATAGATGCCTTCTTTGATATTTCGGGTGCCTTTAGCAACGCCTCTGCTGTGGCGCTGTTAGATGGGCTTGAATGGATCGGAATACCCCCAATCATTCGGCGCTGAATCGAGGACCTTTGGAGTTGTCGGACGGTGACGGGTGGGTGGGGCCTTTCGACGACGTCAATGAGGGCAAATAGGGGCACCTCACAAGAGGGAGTACCCGAACCTCTGTAGTGATCAACAATATACTCTTCAGAAATACCCAAAATTCTTTTCAGAAAATACCCAAAACACTTAAACTTTCGAAATCTTGCATTCCAAGTTTAGTATAACGCCTCCAATACTATGTTGGCAACACCAAGGACCATACGTATTCTATGTGAGGGATCACTGTATCCTAGCCAACCTAACTTAATCTTAACTATGTATATGTTTCTTGTTGGAAATCTTCTCTGTTGAAGTCAGGTTCAAAAGCGTTTTCACAATTTCTGTTATGTTTTCTGTACACATTTTGCTCGCACTGCCGCTTGTAGTCTTTTTGTGACCCAACTTGTATGTCATTATGATTATGTATCTATTTATGTACATATGTATGTATGTGCATTTATTTTTCCGCCTTCCAAATTCATTTGCATTTACATACATACAAAACTGGACATGACTACAAAATTCAATTTTTCACTTATCATCAGAACACAGCAAAGTAATTAAGTATTGCCTCGAAATTATAAAACATGAAGAAACTTCTAAACTAGCACGAACCAGCCAACATGGCGTATACGCAACCTTACTAATCTAATGCCGGAAGCAACAAACGAAAATTGCATGTAATTTGCTTGCATTCATTGAAATTCAGTTTAATTTTCTTAATGCAACAGCAATTCAAATAAACGACAACAGCTATAGCAACAACAATAACAGCAACAAGCATAAAAACAACAAGAATAACATCAACAAAACAAACATACCGCCATAGCAGTGATTTTAGTTAAATTATTTAACATTTGCTACAAGACAGCACAAAATATGTAAGTATGTATGTACATTAGGGTGTTTTTAATTTGTATGAAAAATTTAAAAGTTCATAAAAAGACTGTATCGCCCCCTCAATCTGTAGTAACATGGTCACAGATATCACACATAAATTTTGGTCCCGATGGGTGGCGGGTAAGGCGTGGCGCATTGAGGTCAAAGTTCAGAAAACTCTATGAAGGGTCAAAAAATCAAAATATTTTTTTTAATTATCTAATACCCAAAATTAATACTTCTATACCCAAGGATAACAAATATAAATTTTGGTCCCGATTGATGACGGTTTACTGGTGTTTTAAGGGGGTCAAAGTTCAGATTACCATATAAGCCACTAAAAATGTAAGTCTTCTATGGCAATCTGAACATTGACCACCTTAAAACACCACTAAACCGTCAGCAATCGGAACCAAAATTTATATTTGTTATCATTGGGTATAGAAGTATTAATTTTGGGTATTAGATAATTAAAAAAAATATTTTGATTTTTTGACCCTTCATAGAGTTTTCTGAACTTTGACCTCAATGCGCCACGCCTTAACCGCCACCAATCGGGACCAAAATTTATGTGTGATATATTTGACCATGTTACTACAGATTGAGGGGGCGATACAGTAAAATATCGTTAATTTAAATTTTAAACGCACTCTAATGTACATATGTACTTATATGATTACAAACAACCAACAACAAGCAAATACGAACGCAGCAAAGAACGAAGCACGTCAAAAAACAAGACAAAGCATGCCGGAGTAACGGTAACTGTAAAATTTTCTAAGTATTCGCAATTGCTGCGCTGCCAAATACGAGTGGCAAGAAATCAACTAAAACAAAAATGATGACAATAACAAAATGCATTAAAATTAAAATTGAAAAGTAGCAAACAAAGAAGTACGGATGATGGCGGTGGTGAAGTGCAGACGTGGCGAAATGAGAAAGTGAGTTGGAGTAAAGAGACGGTGAATAAGGAAGTGCAAGCGAGAACGCCAATAGACGACTATGAAAATGTGAAGCATCCGGCAAATAGCGGCGACGTTCCAAAAACTTTTATAATAATATGCAAGCAGACACACATACCACTGCAAAAATCATAGCATGGAGTACCCAGCAGTGCTTTCTCTTACATGTAATAGGTAAAATCATCGAGAAATCTTGATTCATCGCTTACACGAATACGGATTGCATTACTTTAACATACGCATGTCATTGGCGGTATTATCTTTCAATATTGTAGACAATAATGCATTATATAATCGCTACTAATATTGGAAAAAATAAGCTGTTCTTTCACTGGTATAAGTAATTGCATATATCACACAATCCAGTATAGTAATCTATAATGTATTATAATAAAAACTGGCAAAATAAACGAGACTGAGGGTAAATTGCTTTACAAAATTTCTATTTACAAAAATTTAAATCAATGTAGGCTTTGCAAAATATATCGGCAGTGTTCCAAATCTTTTCGCTTATTTTATGCAATACCGGTAAGCGAAAAAATAATTTTAAAACTATGAGTGAGCAATTTATGCCGAAAACAAATAGCATACAGAATGAATAAAGCAGGGCTGCTCACCTCATAGGCACCCAAACACAATTGTTTTTGTTTTGTACCGAATCATAGGTATAGATACATATTTCCACTTCAAATATGAAAATAAAATTTTCTTTGCACTGCCATAAGCACTGAGATATAAAAAAAATTGTATATGTATGTGCCTATGATTCATATTGAATGTACAGAGCAAAAGCACTTTGTATAGGACAGGGCTGCTCAACGCTCTCGTATTGAAAGTACAAAACTCAATACATCTACAAATTTTGTATATGCACTGAAAATTTTTTTTGCTCATTTAAATTTTTTTATGAATTCCAATAAAATATTATTTTAGAATTTATTTTCAAATGGTAGTATCACATACATACAAATTTTTTTATTTTTTATATGAAAATTTTTTGAATACTAATTTTTTACAGTGCTTTCATTTTTTGAATATTTTTTTCATTACACATTTGTTATTGTAAGCTCGAGCACTGCCGAAAGAAATCGAAATTTACAATAACAAATGTGTAATGAAAAAAAAAATTCAAAAAATGAAAGCACTGTAAAAAATTAGTATTCAAAAAATTTTCGTATAAAAAATAAAAAAATTTGTATGTATGTGATACTACCATTTGAAAATAAATTCTAAAATAATATTTTATTGGAATTCATAAAAAAATTTAAATGAGCAAAAAAAATTTTCAGTGCATATACAAAATTTGTAGATGTATTGAGCTTTGTACTTTCAATACAAGAGCGTTGAGCCCTGGAATAAAGAATCAAAACATTCTTTGCAAAATGTATTAAAAAAAAAACATTATCTGAATAATAATTATTCCACTATGTACATATTTGCACAGCTATTAATTTATTTAAAAAATATTTATAACGATGGAATAACGCGACTAACCACGTCAGTTTTATAATGAAAACTGGCAAAATAAACGAGAATGAGGGTTATTTGCTTTACAAAACTGCTATTTAGAAAAACTAAAATCAAAGCAAAGCGTTTGCAAAAAAACCCCGCGTGTAGCACAGTACACGTGATAGAAGTTAACTTCTTACATCAATTTATATTCGCTCGAAAGCAACAAGTAACAAGTTTCATATATCATATGAGAAACGAATTTGCAAAAAATGCGATTAATCCGGGACATGTCCGGGATCAATCGCAAGGGAAAATGCGACTAATACAATTTTACATCTCTTTATATGTAGCGAATTTATCGCATTTTTTCGAGAATGTCCTTTGAAGAGGCTAATTGTTCAATTTGTATACCCGAACGCGTACAAATGTAGATCAATCGCTTTCACCCAATTCTGAAAATGTCTAAAAATTATAAATCGTTTTATATATTAGAAGAGTTTATTCGATTAGATTTCATTTCGTAAATTAAAAAAAAAAACAAGTATTTCCTCCAAATATTTAAAGTTTTGAGAATGCATTATGCGAGTGTAAAAGATATGTGAGGAATTTTTCAAAGTTGTTAGCCAAGGCTATTTTTTATAACAATCTTTAAAAATTATAAATGTTTATGCCTATTTAAATAAATATTATACAATAAGTTTTACTTTTGTAAAGAAATCTATTCAATAAATTAAAATATTTTAAATAGTCAGTTTTGAGTTTATAATCGTAATTGATTTTTCAATGGATATTTTTGGTAAAATTTTGTCAAAATTATTATTCATCATTGTTATTAGAAGAAAGCGTGATCAATTAGTTTTACCTATTGTTTTTTTTTAATACATACATACATTGAATATTTTTGTAAAATTTCTAGATATAATCAATCTAGATTTATACCCGTTTGGGAACAATTAGTCTACATTTATACTCGTTCGGGAACAATCGGGCACTAATTGTGGACCAATTGTTCCGGAAAGAAATCAATCCGGGACAAATCTATGTATATCGGGATTAATCGCTCATTTTTTTGCAGGGTATTACAATGAAAACTATCGCATGTACATAAGTACATGTGGTTGTGTGTTTTTGTTTGTGCAAATTCTATTTATAGAAAAGGCGATGCTTGTTCTTGTTATTAGATTTTGTTTATCGGCAAGCTCATCCGATTGGTTTTTATATTGGTTGTTTGATCGTTTTTATTTTAATAATTAGCTAGTATGTAATCCCCGATATTCGGGTGGCACTTTTATTTAATAAAAAATGACAAAGAAAATTGTTTAATAAAAAAAAAGCAACAAAAAAAAACTGACTCGACCTGGGCTTGAACCAGCTTCATTTGAATTGGAAGCCTAGCATCTTACAGCTGAGCTACCACGCTAGTTACATGGGCTGTGTCAAACGGTGTACTCTAATTTCTTCTTGTGTTATTAACATTCTCACCTCGCCTATTTCACTACAGCGCTGTCCCGGTTAGAATTTCTTATGTACTTACACGTATGCATATGTACATACATACATACATGTACATTAGACTGACTACAAAACATATGGGATTTGCAAAATTATTGAATTTTTTCGCTCCCCGCGCATTTTCTGATAGCTTGACAATAGAAAATAAGATCTGCATAAAAATCTGACCATCGGTAGTGGGAAATAGCCACGCGCATTTGAACTAAAGTTCAAAAATTTACCTAAAAATTATGCATTGCTTTAGAGACCAATGATTTTTGGAGAAATAATGTAATAATCATTTTTATACTAAATGAAACTGGGAACATATTCTACATATCATAGTTATACCTACCGTTATCCTTTCAGGACATATTGAGTCCTTAAAGTGAAATTTAAATTTTTTGTTTGTTAAAAACGCAAAAATAAATATTTAAAAAATAGAGAATTATATAAACTATACATCATTTAATAGGTTATTTAAAGTAGTTTTACACATCATAAATTTTGTTTGATTTACATTATAGTCAAGAAAATGATTTAAAATAAGCAAGTCGCATTTTTTCAAACATTTTACTGACCGTCTGGACATGTTATTTGACATATCTCATGCAAATGCCATTAAAACATTGCAAAAGAATAAAAATACGAAAGCCATAAACTTTTTAAACGAACATCGCGTATCAATAAAAGCTGTGCGCTCAAAATTGGCTTTAGAAATTGAAGTACAGTATTTTTATTCTTTTGCAATGTTTTAATGGCATTTGCATGAGATATGTCAAATAACACGTCCAGACGGTCAGTAAAATGTTTTTTTGCCTTACCGCATTTCAATTTAATAATTTTGTTGTATTGATTTAAACGCCTTTTAATCATTTTCTCTATTCCATCTTTTCTTTTGGTCGGAATTCCGAATTTCGTATAGACCTCAATCAATCTATTGGACAAAATAGGAATGCTTTCCTTTGCCGTTTAATGTTCATCACGAATCAAATAAAATAAATAGCTTAACAATTTCTTCTGCTTGGAAGCATATTTCCATTCAAAGAGTTTTTTCAAGCCTGTGTTTAAAAAAGATACTCTTACATTATACAATAGAAAAGCCTTACATAGCACTTAGCTCGTAAGATGTTATTAAATAATTACCAATTAAGGGAATGCATCTGGATCTTAATGCCATTACAATAATAGTTTTAAAAAAATTTGAAAAAAATTTTTTGAACTGAATATAACACACTTATGAGCACTACCGCTACAAGTTCACTTTAAAGAAAGTTCAACAAACTATTGAATGAGCTGAAATATGAAACTATACCACATTTTTTTTTATTGCAAAGCCGATATTTTCAGTTTAGTAAAAAAAAGTTTGAAAAAATGCGGCTTGCTTATTTTAAATCATTTTCTTGACTATAATAGTGCATGTAAATCAAAAAAAATGCATGATGTGTAAAACTACTTTAAATAACCTATTAAATGATGTATAGTTTATAGAATTCTCTATTTTTTAAATATTTATTTTTGCGTTTTTAACAAACAAAAAAATTTAAATTTCACTTTAAGGACTCAATGGGCCGTATTAATAAAAATCAAGCAAATGCTTTTACTCAAGATTTCGGAAATTTGACATTAATTTGTATGAACCAAATTTCAAAGTTTGAGTAAAAGGTCTGAAATCTCAAGCAAAAGCAAATGCTTGGCTTTTATTAATATGACCCAATATGTCCTGAAAGGATAACGGTAGGTATAACTATGATATGGAGAATATGTTCCCAGTTTCATTTAGTATAAAAATGATTATTACATTATTTCTCCAAAAATCATTGTTTAAAGAGATATTGGTCTCTAAAGCAATGCATAATTTTTAGGTCAATTTTTGAACTTTAGTTCAAATGCGCGTGGCTATTTCCCACTACCGATGGTCAGATTTTTATGCAGATCTTATTTTCTATTGTCAAGCTATCAGAAAATGCACGGGGAGCAAAAAAAATCAGCACTTTTGCATTTGTGGTCAGTCTAATGTACATACAAATCTCCAAAAGAATTTAAAATAAAAATATGTATTAGTAAAAAATACTATTTTAAATTTTTTTTGACATACTGAGCACCTAATGCTTTTCCTTAAATAGGTACTTATATTTTCGTTCATCGTTTTGTTTTTATATTAAATTATTTCTCAGTTTTTAGTGCGAGTTTAAGATTAAAGCGTGCTTTTTAGTTTTTTTAAGCTATTATTTATTATTAAAATAAAAAAAAAATAAAAAAAAAATAAAAAAAATAAAAAAAATTAGTCGCCCGGCTTGATTTGAACCCATCTCCCCTAGCTTCCAGACCAGACACACTACCTCTGCGCCACCATACCACTTGCGTTGAGTATGTCAAACGCTGCACTTAAATTGAACTAACAAAACGGGTTGTTGCTTTCATTGTAATATGTACCCAGCCAGCAAGGTTCCGTACATTTTACGAACATTGCGATTTACGAGCTATTCTCGAATCAGAAAACAATAACAAAAGAAACTTTTTTCTGTGTCAAAAAAAAAAAAAGAAAACGAAAAATTTCAAACTCAATATTTTAAAAGTAAGTATGTGTGTTTGTAAAATTTATACATTTACGATTAAAAAAACGGACGTAAAAAGATTCATATACGAGTACTTTTTCGATACATTTACGACACTCGTAGGCACTGAACATTTTAAAGCGAAACAGTATTCGTAGGCGAATCGTAAACGGATTTCATAAACGATATTTTATTAGAGTTTTCTTCGAGAAAACATCAGTTTACGAGCTCGTTTACGATGATTTTTCTGGCTGGGTACATACATATGTATTTGCAAATATCAAACTTCCCAACAGACCAGGAAGTAAGCGAAATGTAATAGGACTTGAGAACAAGCTTATAACAATTGTCCATTGTAAGCTTATTGGAATACAGTTTTTATAAGCTTAATTGTAAGCTTATTCACAAGCATGATTGTAATAATTGAGGAACACAAGCTTGAAAACAATATTACAATAAGCTTACTTTACACTTGCAATGAAAGCTTAAAAAACTATTAATAATAAGATTGTTTTAAGCTTGCTGTAAAATTTTTTAAATTTTGGTTTTACAATGATTCATATAATTCATTATTCCTCTTTCGGAAAAGGGAAGTATAAAAGCCTCAATGAAATTCAATATAATGTTGAATGTCCTACTATATGATACCGTTCAGGTTGATGTCATGGTTCGAAACAGGAGGAGAATATAAAATAAAGAACATTGCAGTAAAGGTGAAGAAGGAAAGAAAATGAAAAGAAAAATGCAAATAAAAATTTATTTTTTTTTTGTTTTTTCTACTATTTATACATACAATTGTATTTATAAGCTTACAACAAGCTTTCACAAGTAATATTTTTCTACAATTACATTTGTAAGCTTATAAAAAGGGTGCCGTTTTGATTTTTCTACAATTGTTCTTAAGACTTTTTCAATACTTTACACAAGCTTTCCTCAAGCTTAACGCTTATATTTGTAAGCTTGTTATAATATTATTCTCAAGCCCTTTGGTCTATTGGGAATTGTTACTTGTTGCTTTCAATAGGTGAGTGAGTTGTACTTGTTAGTTCAATTTAAGTGCAGCATTTGACATACTCAACGCAAGTGGTGTGGTGGCGCAGAGGTTTTGCGTCTGGTCTGGAAGCGAGTGGTTGTGAGTTCGAACCGCGCGAGATATCAAGGTTGATTTTTTTAAAAATTAAAAGTTAACTAAAATGGCTGCTATTTCCGGGGGCAACTTCCGTTGCATCAAATTTCAAATTTCACTCTCCATAAAAACTGTGTATCGCCGCCTAAGAAGTTAACTTCAAAAATAACGGCAGTACTCCAAACCTTTTCGATTATTTTCTGCATTACCAGTAAGCGAAAAAATAATAATTTTAAAACTGTCGCATTACAAGTAATGAGAAAAGTAATCGAAGGAGTGTTTATTAGCTATTTGTAATGCGTTATTTCATTGAATACAAGTTCAAGCCATTACCAAAATATGTAAAAACCCTGCTGGGTACTCGGCTTTTTTGCAGGGACCTACAAGCACATACAGGCACAAAAATACATAAATACTTGTGTATGTACATATGTACAAGAGCACAAGCGTGGCGCAGCGTGAGTTTAGGCAACAAAAAGAAATCTATACTATATTACTGCAACAACAACTGCAAAGCTGCATTCCGCCTGCATAAATATGTACATATGTACATACTTATGTAAGTATGTATGTAACTACATAAAGCAAACATGAGTAAAATTTTAGAATTCATTGAATTTTAAAACATAACAATAAAGCACTCAAGAGTTGTTGAGCTGCCGCCATTGCCCTATTACACTGATGCACTCGCTGTAATGGTCTTGTAAATGCACAAGCAATATTATGTATGTATGTAGATGTTTCTATGTAATTGCGGCAAAGTAAAATTCAGTGCTTTTAGTGCAAAATGAAAAATGAAAGCGAAATGTGCATGGATTGCTGAGATCTACATATATACAAATATGTGTGAGGATGTGTTCAGGAAAGATGGAGTCAAAAACTTAGCAAAATTACAGTCAAGTATGTATACGTACTCACGTGCTTCTACATAGGTACATACATATAAACATTTTTATATAGGGTCTGTTAAAAGTAATGCAATGAGCTTGAAATAAATTTTAGGTAAGTTTTAATGAAAATATGTCCCTCTAGTACATAAAAATGCCCCTCTTAGGCCATAAAACTGCATTAAGTTTTTTTTTTAAATGTGAAATCAAGAATAGATAATGAGCATATCTCCATTATCAAAACAATTCCAATGCACAAATCGGATTATTGCTTACCGAAAATTTAGTTCAATAGCAATTATGAAATTATAATCGCAGATAGAGAGTATTGGGCCAGGGGGGTCTTCTGAACCAAGCACATATTTCCACTTCTACACAGATGGGTCCAAGATTGATGCTAAATTAGGAGGATGGGTCTATGCAGCCAAATGAAGCTAAATATTTCATTCCGCCTACCTGATCACTGCAGCGTCTTCTAGGCGGAGGTTGCAGCGATACAGGAGGCAGTTGAGTCTTTAAAAGCAAAGTAAATCATTAGTAAATACACTTACATATTCTTGGACAGCCAAGCTGCACCGGAAGCGCTGGGTGTAAATCCAGAGCAGTGGAAAATTGCTACAGATCTCTAAATGAGATATGGCTGAGCAGTTTGCTATTCACCTGGTATGGCTGCCTCGACACTGTAATATACTGGAGAATGAGTTGGTAGACGAACTTGCTAGAGAGAGCATATGCGCTCCACTTTCAACGTCGAGAAAGGGACTAGGTTTTGCGCTCGCTACCGGCAAGCTTTTACTGCAGGAGTTCCACTTCAAACAGGCTAGTGACAGGTGGCGAAATCTGAACACTTGCAACCATAGAAAACTTATGTGGCCAAGATGGGGCGCCACACGGACTAAAAGTCTACTCGCACTGGGTAGATCGGAACTATCATTAATTACTGGCCTAGTAACAGGCCATAATAATCTTAGAAAATCATGCAGAAAAGTTGAATTCTCCCTATAATAACACTGCTCTACAGCCAAAAAATACTCTGAACGCGACCATCCTATTTATATGTAAAATCGGTCGCTGATTCCGAAAATCGGGCTCATTTTTAATTCTATGGAAGGTTTTTGAGATATCGGCAATTTACCGTTATTTGGCCAATGGCTCCACTTAATCCTGTATACCTCTTAAACGCAGTGAGCTATCTTCCTTGGAGTGACACTCAACGAAAGAAAATTAAATTTCCTTTTCATCGCTGCTACAACATTTTTCTGTAACTCTTATAGTTTCTGAAATATTGACGATTCAATTTGAATTTTTTCGATTTTTTACGATTTTTTGAAGAAAAAATTGACTTTGTCAGGCAATATCTTTTAAACCAATGTCTTCACCTTCGGTTTTACTCCTTTACGTGAAGCTCCATTCTATTGGGAAAAAGATAAGCTATCAACGAAGAAAATCCATGGTAAAATAGAAAAGTTATAGGCGATCAAGTAAATACATCCAAGTCGCGCAATGCCTCTGCACGGGTATATTCTATGCATGTAGTGCAGAGGGTGACAATTGACACCGCCTAGGACATCGCCGTGTTAAATTCGCCAGTTGATAACATGCAAAAGAGATTTAGCTCGCACTAGTAGTATCGAAAAATACACTAGAAGCGACCTAGAGAAACTAGAGATTTTCCCTACAGGGAATATATGATTACGTGAAAACATAGATACATATATACATACATAAATAGAATATATAGGGTGTACCATAAACATGAAAATGGCTGGTGAATTCCTTACATAAAGTAAAGTAAAGGACTATAATTTTCTAAGCTTAACATTTACTTAAAACTTTACCCAACTTTACTTGACTTAGCTTGTGCAAAAAAATATTTAGTTTATTTCAATCTTATTTTATTTTTCTTCAATTCTATCAGAGCTAGGTCGCCTAGCTTCTCCAAATAGAAAGCTCCCATAATTTTTGGCCGATTTCTTCTCAATTCTTGATATTCGCAATGTGGGTGTTTTACTGTTTCTGGCTCCTCTTCTTTCCCACCAGTCCTGTGGTAATTACACTGGATCACAAAATGAAATTTTTTGTCTGTACTTTGGACGTGACCATCCTATCTATATGTAAAATCGGTCGCTGATTCCGAAAATCGGGCTCATTTTTAATTCTATGGGAAGGTTTTTGAGATATCGGCAATTTACCGTTATTTGGCCACTGGCTCCACTTAATCCTGTATACCTTTTTAACGCAGTGAGCTATCTTGCTTGGAGTGACACTCAACGAAAGAAAATTAAATTTCCTTTTCATCGCTGCTATAACATTTTTCTGTAACTCTTATAGTTTCTGAAATATTGACGATTCAATTTGAATTTTTTCGATTTTTTACGATTTTTTGAAGAAAAAATTGAATTTGTCAGGCAATATCTTTTAAACCAATGTCTTCACCTTCGGTTTTACTCCTTTACATGAAGCTCCATTCTATTGGGAAAAATATAAGCTATCAACGAAGAAAATCCATGGTAAAATGGAAAAGTTATAGGCGATCAAGTAAATACATCCAAGTCGCGCAATGCCTCTGCACGGGTATATTCTATGCATGTTATACCCGTAAATGGGCTTTTATCTACTGCGCTGCCAATGTGCTGCTACTGCAGATGTGTAGGTATTGGTATAACATGCATAGAATATACCCGTGCAGAGGCATTGCGCGACTTGGATGTATTTACTTGATCGCCTATAACTTTTCCATTTTACCATGGATTTTCTTCGTTGATAGCTTATATTTTTCCCAATAGAATGGAGCTTCATGTAAAGGAGTAAAACCGAAGGTGAAGACATTGGTTTAAAAGATATTGCCTGACAAATTCAATTTTGTCTTCAAAAAATCGTAAAAAATCGAAAAAATTCAAATTGAATCGTCAATATTTCAGAAACTATAAGAGTTACAGAAAAATGTTATAGCAGCGATGAAAAGGAAATTTAATTTTCTTTCGTTGAGTGTCACTCCAAGCAAGATAGCTCACTGCGTTAAAAAGGTATACAGGATTAAGTGGAGCCAGTGGCCAAATAACGGTAAATTGCCGATATCTCAAAAACCTTCCCATAGAATTAAAAATGAGCCCGATTTTCGGAATCAGCGACCGATTTTACATATAGATAGGATGGTCACGTCCAAAGTACAGACAAAAAATTTCATTTTGTGATCCAGTGTAATTACCACAGGACTGGTGGGAAAGAAGAGGAGCCAGAAACAGTAAAACACCCACATTGCGAATATCAAGAATTGAGAAGAAATCGGCCAAAAATTATGGGAGCTTTCTATTTGGAGAAGCTAGGCGACCTAGCTCTGATAGAATTGAAGAAAAATAAAATAAGATTGAAATAAACTAAATATTTTTTTGCACAAGCTAAGTCAAGTAAAGTTGGGTAAAGTTTTAAGTAAATGTTAAGCTTAGAAAATTATAGTCCTTTACTTTACTTTATGTAAGGAATTCACCAGCCATTTTCATGTTTATGGTACACCCTATATATTCTATTTATGTATGTATATATGTATCTATGTTTTCACGTAATCATATATTCCCTGTAGGGAAAATCTCTAGTTTCTCTAGGTCGCTTCTAGTGTATTTTTCGATACTACTAGTGCGAGCTAAATCTCTTTTGCATGTTATCAACTGGCGAATTTAACACGGCGATGTCCTAGGCGGTGTCAATTGTCACCCTCTGCACTACATTTTCGATAGTTCCGAACTAGTACTAAATTCTACAGTTTACACTAGTTCGTTTATTGGCACATTTTCGATAGTTCTGAACTGGCTACAAGTACCTACAAATTCTACAGTTTTACATCTGCCGCTTAAGTGCAGACTTTGACACACTTCATGCAAGTGGCGCGATGGCCGACTGGCTAACGCATGTGCCTTTCAATCTGAGGGGCGCGGGTTCGAATCCTGTCGGTGTCAAGGATGATATTTTTTTTTTTTAATTTTTTTTTTTTATTTTTTTTTTTTTGACTAATGGCGTTTTCTTTTCTACGAAAAAATGTTGCCCTCCTATATCCCAATTATCGAATTACGTATCCTGACTTTCTATAAAATGGCTGAATTTGTAGATACGGGTGCCCTCTCACTTAGTTAGAGGTCAATATTTGGTCAAAGTACCAGACAAACTTACAAAATGGCTAAGAAAATCAAACAGGGCAACATTATTTCGAGAAAAGAAAACGCCATAATATTTTTTTATTTATTTATTTAATAAAATTTACAGTAGGGATGGGACTATTCGAATAAAAATTATTCGAATAAAAAATCCTTTTATTCGAAAGGTATTCGTAATTCGAATAACATTTATTCGAATAATTTCTTCGTATATTCGAATAAATACTATTCGAATAGTACTATTCGAATATCACTATTCGAATACCACTATTCGCAAATAGCTATTGAATGTATGTATGTATGCTTTTGCTTTTGTAACTACATACATATGTATGTACAAATATATATACGTACTCTGGCTTGCGCGAAGGCGTGGAATTCCCAAGTTATGCATGTACATATATACTACTATTCGAATAGTATTAATCGAATAGTGTTATTCGAATAGTATTATTAGAATAATACTATTCGAATAGTACAATTCGAATTTTTTCCCACGAATATTATTATTCGTTTATTCGAATAATATTTATTCGAATATTATTCGAAACAAATCCCACTACTAATTTACAGTAATATTTAAAAAGTAATAAAATAAAAAAAATTAAAAATAAGCCTGAGGGATCGGGAAAGCATAATTAGGGGAACATTTCATTTCATACAAGTTAAGATGCAAATAGAAAACTCTTTATATAAAACGCTTCACTAAACATCTGAGAATTGCAGAAATATACAAAGCCGACGGAAATTGAACGAACGAAAAATTTTCATAGAATTTTTGTCACTTCGAAATTGCATACAAATCAAAGTGTGTCTTATAGTGGTCACTCAATTCACTCCTCCTGAACTGGTGAGGGTCTAACTACAATTGATCTAGTTCCCTTTTGACACCTTTTCGCTAGTTCGGAACTAGACATTTTGCTCACTAGTTATTGAGTTCCCTGAAGGGTTACTTTATTTGTTTTTGTGTAGTTGTAATCGCGCAATTCGTCTGATGCCACAAACGCTTGACAATGATTATTATGAAGTGCAGGTGACTGTTTGAATGGTATGTATGTATGTATGTATGTATGTAGCTGACGGCTGCCGACTGCCGCTTGCGAACTGTTGGCTGACGCTTGAATGGCTCATGTGAACGAATGAACGAATTTGCCGTGACGTTTAGTGCGCGCTGAAGTGCATTGTAAATAATGGTGCTGGCGGAAATTGTTCACCGCATATATGTATGTGTGTACATATGTAGGAACCCAGCAAAAACATGATTACCTCGGAAATGAAAGTAGAATGGAAATAAACGCTGGCAATCGCTTCTTCACTCGCTTACGGAATCCATTATTTTAACACGGGCATGTCATTGGCGGTAAGGTCTAACTATGCCTTACGTGGAAGCGGAGACGGAATGCCTTGATCTATAGTTCGGAATCTTATTCTACTATGCATTACTGGCAATGCAAACACACAAGCACGTTCAAGCTCATATATTAATTTGTCTTAGCAACGACGTAAAAGTGCGTAGGTATCTATGTATAAAATGTACACAGAAAATACGTACATATATTTTATATGAACCCTGCAAAAAAATGTGCGATTAATCCCGAAAGATATTTGTCCCGGATTGATCTCTTTCGAGAACAATTGGTCCACAATTAGTCCCCGATTGTTCCGGTACGGGTATAAATGTAGACTAATTGTAGACCAATTGTTCCCGAACGGGTATAAATGTAGACTAATTGTAGCCCAATTGTTCCCTAACGGGTATAAATGTAGATTAATCGCTTTCATCCTGAACGTGTATAAATGTAGATTAATCGCTTTCATCCCGAACGGGTATAAATGTAGATTAATCGCTTTCATTCCGAACGGGTACAAATCTAGATTCCTTAAATGTAGAAATTTTACAAAAATATGCAATGTATTTAAAAAATTGTAGAGCAACCGGTAAAACGAATTGAACACCCTTTCTTTTAATAACAACGATGAATAATAATTTTAACAAAATGTTGCCTAAACTATTCTATGAAAAAATCCTTTACATTACGCTCATATAATGCATACTCAAAACTTACAATTTTTTTATTTATTTATTGAGATTTTTTTTCAAAAGTAAAACATTATATAATCTTTATTTATATATGCATTAACATTTACAATTTTTTAAAGATTGTTATTAAAAATTGCCTTGGCGTACAACTTGGAAAAATCTACATTTGTACCCGTTCGTGCTGGAAGCGATTGATCTACATTTGTACCCGTTGGGGAAGAAAGCGATTAATCTACATTTGTACCCGTTCGGGATGTAAGCGATTGATCTACATTTGTACCCGTTCGGGATGAAAGCGATTGATCTACATTTGTACCCGTTCGGTATGTTAGTGATTAATCTACATTGGTACCCTTTCGGGTATACAAGTTGAACAATTAGTCTCTTCATAGGACATGCTCGAACAAATGCGATCAATTCACTCCATATAAAGGGATGTAAAATTGTATTAGTCGCATGTTCCCTTGCGATTGATCCCGGACACGTCCCGGATTAATCGCATTTTTTGCAGGGAATTTTAGTAAAACTAAAACTTAGCGCTAAAGCAGACTTTTGTCTTGTGTGTGTGTGCGAGTTTGCTTCGGGAACAATTTAGGTACTGCACATACCAATATACATACATATGTACATATCGACGCTTCCAAACAATACTGTACTAAGTCGACTTAGTACATTTTCCCGTTTTTGGCGTTTTCAAGTAGAACGTGTCTTCATTTAGACGCTGTCTAATTTTGGTATCAATCGGACAATCCAATCAAAAGTTATAAGCAAAAGTGTACATATAATTCGACTCGAGATTTTTACAGAATAAAACCTTTGAGAGCTTGCCATGAAAAACCACGTAGCAATCGACAACCGATATCGACGCTTCCAAACAAAACTGTACTAAGTCTGAAAACTGTGTTTTGCAGGAGAAGCTCTCAAAGTTTAAACTCGATATGAAACTTCGGTTGTATGCTAAGTATATTTTCACTTGTAATTTCTGTTTGGATTAAACGATCAACACCAAAACTCGACAATATCAAAGTCAGGGTACGCTTTATATAAAACCGTAAGAAAAAATAAAAATTTGCTACGTGGTTTTTCATGGCAAGCTTTCAAAGTTTTTATTCTGTAAAAATCTCGAGTTGTATTATATGTACACTTTTGCTTATAACTTTTGATTATAACTTATAACTCCGATTGATACCAAAATTAGACAGCGTCTAAATTAAAACACGCTCTACGTGAAAACGCCAAAAACGGGAAAATGTACTAAGTCGACTTAGTACAGTATTGTTTGGAAGCGTCGATATGTTCTCGTGGGGAAATATTAGTCTATGAAATATGCGCTTATACCTATACATATAAGAATCCTTTAGGTACCCCAGCAGTATTTATCAGCTGGAAAACAGCGCATATTTCCTACTGAATATTCAGTAGAGATGTAGTTCTAAAATCTGAAATTTCCCTTTCGTTTTTATATAGAGGTGGCGTCGAAAATCAACTACCTAAAAACTGCCGAACGAGAAGGGAGAGTTTCTATAGGAAAAATGGCCTGAATACGCAGGGAGAACTTCCATAGCATATATTTCAGTACACCTGATGTCTTCACTGCGTGTTCAGTTATTTTTTCAGCAATGAATTTCGAACTCAGTTTCAGGGTATTTTTCACATTGAATATTCTACTGAATATGCACCTCCTTACCTCAAATACTGCTGGGACGTTACATACTTACATTTACATATGTATGTATGTATGTATGAACATGAAATAAATTTTGATAAGTGGAACAACGCAAATATATATATTTATGCGTGTTTGTATGATATCCACCAGCGCTATTTGTCTTGTCATCCCAACGCGTTTCTTTTCAAACGTGTGTAATACTCACAATATAAAACACATGTACTTACTCACCAAAAAATCTAAGCCTTAGTTAAGAATTAAAACAGCTGATTTAAAGGCTTACGAAATAGGGCCTGAAAATTATAAGGGTAGCAAATTTGTATGGCGTAAGGCTTAAAATAAGGTTGATTTGCCTGTGTTGATGCCTTCAGGCCATAAGGAGTACCTACTCTCTCTCTGAGAGCACACCTTATTCCAAAAGCTTAACCACCATGAGAAATAAGGCCTAGGTAAGTATTAGAAAGTTAGGAGCAGACAAAGTGAGTGCATAACAGAAGCAGAGCTGCCAGCGTACTCCTTTTTTAGACCTGATTTGTCAACAACAATTTTCTTGCAGGGTATGTACATACATATGTACATATGTATGTATATATGTAAATTACCTGATAAGTACGAATTTATTCCACTCAAGTCAACGTCAGTAGAAGAAGAATTTAATGGTTTTTGGGGAGTTTCTAAATTAAATAAATTTTCATTTAGTTATGCGTCGTATATCCTGTAAAGTTAGCGAGATGTTTAAGTGGACTCAAAGGGGTATAGTAGAGACTCTTAAAGACTGGAATGTTTTACCGCAAGGAGTTTGATATGTAATATACTAACTTTTGAAGACAATATACCACTTAATTAACGAAGACTTGTGTGAAAGTTTCGCAAATAAATATTATAAACATAAAGGAGCTAGCAAATTTCCTCATCAAGCAGAGTAGGAGGGAGTTTACGGGCCGTTGTTGGGTTGATTGCAGGACAAGCGGTATCAGCTTCGCGGGTAATGGTTTATTGTAAATTTGTATAAACTTTAACGAAAATAAATAAATACTCAATACCAAATACTCACATTTAATGGGAAGAGCACATGGCTCGAGAGATCATTGTACCTATCTTGTCTGTAGGAGGACCTGTTCAGATTTCGCTAGACTAAGCTGGCACATTTTTGTGTCGGATGTACTGAGATTGGCGGATGCAGATTCTCTACCACTCTACAAATTTCTCAGATTTATAAAAGAATCTGGCAAATTTGCAGATAAACTCTGATTCCACTAGTGAACTTTTTCATCTACATCCTGATCCTATCTAAAAGTCTTAAGTTAAATGGGAAAATATACCGGTGCTAAACTCACACAGAACCGAAGAAAGGAAGAAAAGTCGCCTATTGTGGCAGGAACGCTGGCAAACCTCGCTTAAAGGCCGGTGGACTTACAGGTTAATTCCTAATATAAACAGTTGGGCAGATAGAGAGCAGGGCGACCTCAATTTCCACCTTACTCAGTTCCTTAGCGGACATGGGTGCTTTAGGGCGTATCTTTACAGATTCAAGAGAAATGATAGTCCTTTCTGTCCTCAGTGTCCCGACGTGGTAGAGGACGCAGAACATGTGTTTTTTCATTGCCCTCGTTTCTCAGCTGTGCGTTCACGGCTGAACGAGATCGCGGGAACAAGAGTTTCGGTGGAAAACTTGACTGCACTTATGTGTCAGTCCTCTGTTATGTGGGAGGCAGTTAGCGACGCGTCAGCGTCAATATTAGCCCAACTTAGATACTTTGACCAACGTAGTAGGCGTTAATAGTCATGTCCGTTGAAAGAAGACTTTTAGTCTATCCGCCCTCCTACGAAGTAATACCTGTCCGGTGGTTCCGTAGGAGTGGCTTTGGGCGGGAGTAGGTTAGGTTTAGCGGGTTAAAGCCTCGCAGTTCGGCTTTCGATGCTTCCCCCTACTATAAAAAAAAAAAAAAAAAAACTCCCCTTAGCTTTTGACGCTTGGCTATCGCATGAAGTGAGTGCTTACATGAATCTAAGAGGGCGCCCACATCCAGTTGGCAGTGCTGATCTGCTGCGAGTTGACAGAAAGCCCAAAATCTATAAAAAGAGTTGTGAATGAATTTCCCATAACATTTTTGCTTGGCTATTTTTATTCGATTTTTTTCTGCAATAGTATTATGTGAATTTTAGAAATGCATGCCGAGTATGCAGCTTTTCCTCACTTCTCATAAGCTCATAAAAAGTATGCAATTGACCAATTTTTTTTTGATTTTGACTGGTTCAATGATTAGATTTGGGACAAGAAGTTTTCTTAATTTGTTGCGAATTTGCTACAGCCAATTTAATGTTCTTTTTTTTGCAAAACAAAAAAGAAAAATAAATCAAAAAACTTCCACGGCATCATGCAGTTTTGGGAATTTAGGCTGAAAGCCACTTTTGCGCCCATGCAATTTGCATACATTGCTGCACTTTAAGCCACTTTCACAGTACTTATGTACCTGTCGGCAGTTAAGTGGACGAAAAAACAAAAAATAACCAAACAAAAAAAATCGCCACCAATTAATTTCAAGTATTCGTGCCACAAATTTCCAAAAAATCTCGACATTTCACTTCACTTCACGGCATTTCGTTTCTTCCATTTCCATTTCAGGGAATTTCACGGCATTTTCGTAAATGCAAATTTTCTCTCTCTCTCTCTCTCTACCTTATACCAGCACCATCATCATCATCCTCATCATCCTCATCATCATATGATCGCGTACGCACGCACTCACGTTGCTAATGGCTTAAACTCACTTATGTTTCAACTGCGATTTTTAGCTGCGAATCTGCAATTTTACCCCAACAGCCCAGCCCTCCTATGCAGTGTCCAATGTAGTAAGAGTACAATGTCCATTGACCGTTGCCCTACATATGCCGTTAGCTATTTAAGCAATGCTATGCCTGGCAGGACAAGTTATGTTTCATCGCCACTGCTGCTACTGCTGCTGCTGTTGATGGCGTGGACCATTAGAATTTTTGACGTTGGGTTTACCTTTCAGAAAAACGCGCACCAATCCAACTTTTGATTGCATTTATGGATGAGTTTTCTGCAGAAGTTTACTATTACAGGTTCTTTCATGTACGTGTTTTTATGTTTGTGTGTGTGTGTGTCTGTGCATGTCACTTTGTTCACCACTTCCTTTTCCGTTACTTTTTGAATTCAGCACATTCATCGCGACCATATTCTCACATATCTCGAAGAGATGTCGACTGTGTGTATGGCAATGGCGTTGGCGTTGAGAAATGCAATCGCTGCGATGACGTTGTTGATTTATTGATTTTGGCGTTGTAGCGTGCAAAGTAAATTATTCTAGTTCGCCTATGTTACCTACAGTGCTATCTGTACAATTACTTATAAGTGCACCTAATAGGGATGTCCTCATACGCTATGACCTTTTATAAAGATTGGAACTGTAATTTTTGTATTCATATTAGCAAAACCGTGTCCCGCTTCACTGCAACGAATCACATTATGCCACTGCCTATCAATCTCCCTACTACTCTCCATCTCCCGTTTGCTCTATATTTTCCTCCCCTAATACTACTCACTATCACCCTCCTCCTCTTACGTTCCATATCAACAACATTCCGTGGTCATCCGGATCCACATATTCGTGCCTATATCATTTTAATCGGTTCAGTTATCTCGGAAACCGACTGAGATATCTACATACATAGCATGAACTATGTATGTATGTATATACGGAAACCCCATTGCTCGATTTTCAAATTTCGGGCCAACCGGGTCCACATCTTGTCCAATTAGAGCACAAGGCGCCATTAATACTAGAGCCCTAGATACCCGGGTATCGAGCAATTCGATCTGATCGTTTTTGTTTGAAGCCCGTTTGTTGTTCAAATGCCCGTAGAAACATTCCAGCATTCGAGCTTACAAAAAAATGTGAATCGGAAAAACAAAAATAAAACAAGTAAGGAAGCCTAAGTCAGGGCCGTAGCTAGACTTAAATTTAAGGTAGGGCAGCGTTGGTTTAAGGTAGGGCAGAAGTAAATAATGTATCACAATTAATCTGACATCGAGGCATGGCTTCCAAAGTCAATCAGCATGTACATATATCACTTTTCTCTAGGCCAGTGACGTACATTTAAAACCTATTTGTTGACATATAATTATTGTGACAGTACATAAGCAATACTCATTGAGAATAAGCCAACAAGATGGTTCAGCTTCCAGATTTAGATGTGGAGATCCACGTCTAAGTGCGAGTGAATACTGGGTGGCCGATACGAGTAAATAGATACGACCAAAAGTACCATTTAAGTTTATTGTTTCTGCAAACTTATTCTAATAATAACAAGTAAGGAATCCTAAGTGCGAGTGGAATCGAACATTAGATACTCAGCTGTATGCTTTCATTGTTTGTTTGCGTTTGATGGAAACACGGTGTATTTTATATAAAGCGAGAGCTGCATAAAGTGGGCGTAGCCACACCCATTTTCAACATTTTTATCAGTCATCCAACTAAGCATATGAATATTATTCTTTGTGCAAAATTTCATTCCTTTATGACTTCTAGTTACAAAGATGTCACGTTACGAATTCCCAAAGGGTGTTCCAGAAATATCTTTGTTAAAAAGTAGGCGTGGTCATAAACCGATTTCAATAAATTTTTGTGTGTCTATTAACACAAGTTGTAAAAGTGTACAAACCAAGTTTCGTGATAATATCTCAATTATTTGTCGAGTTATGGGCTAAGAAATCTCGTATATCCCTTTGTCCAAAAGGAAGCGGTGCCACGCCCATTTTCCAAAATTTTTCTATTTTATTTTCCCAGTCTATTGTGGAACTTATGCCACAAAATTTCAATGAATTATCTTTATATTTGACAAAGATATCGCTTAAAATGTTTTTATTAGGTCACTTTATAATACCCATATATAAAAGTGGGCGTGGTCGTCAACCGATTTTACCAATTTTCCATCCAAATGTTTGACTAAGTAAGTAAATCACGTATACCAAATTTCATCGATATATCTTCAATGGTTTCTGAGTTATGATATATAAAACTTTCCATGTTTGACCCTTAATAAGTGGGCGTGGCACCGCCCATTTTCCAAAATTTCATCAAATTTCTTCATAGGGGCCTGAGCTGAACACGTGGGTAAAATATCATCGCTCCAGCTTTATTAGTCACTGAGATACCAAATTTCCGATTTTTTCTATATAGGAAAAGTGGGCGTGGTCATGGTCCGATTTCGCCCATTTTCAATACCAACCGTCCCAGTCTCGATACCAACTTGCATTTCAAATTTGATCAAAATATCTCAATTTTTGCGCGAGTTAGAGTGTTTACAGACGGACGGACAGACGGACGGACATGGCTCAATCGATTTCTCTTTTCACCCTGATCATTTTGATATATATAAGTCTATATCTATCTGCATTATTTCATTCTGTTACAATCCACCGTTATGTGATTAAAACTATAATACTCTGTGTACTAGTACAGCTGAGTATTATTCTGTCGCCCTTTCTTCGGCGAATAAAACAAGTATTTTGTGGTCTCGCTATTAAGACAGCGAGTCAAAAATTGATTGTTTATTGAACAAAATCAATCCCTTTTATACACAAAATTTCTTATGTACTACTTATTTACTATAATACATATTTACACTAATTCTTACTAGCTATGTAGATATGTATGTACATATGTACGGCCTATGCATTTAATGTGTAGTCAAGTGCCCGTGCACATACATACGTACATACGACTTAGCTTAAAGGCAAATGCGACAAATCAGAAATACGGCGTCAGCATAAAATTTGGCTGTTGTTTGTTTACGTTATAAATTTTAATAAATGAGATAGGTTGAATGCACTTTTAGTGCATTCCATATTTTTGTGTTTTAAATTACGAGTTGAATGTGCTCAAATATTTCTGACATGCTACACCTCCTTTCCTAAAAAGAATGCTTATACATTTGTAGGGTCAATGTATGAGCATTCTATTACATTTAATGGATTGCTTATTTTACTTGCTTGTGTTTATTTATTTATTTCGGTAAAATTAACATTTCAGTTTTTGTTTTGTGCTTACATACTTACATTTATTGGAAAAAGTGAAAATTTCTTATTCTATAGGTTTAAGTCTATTTTTATGTACTATGATTTTCTTATTCATGTAGCTTAGTGAATAATTATTGTGATTATTAATATTTGTTACTCTATAGGGAATTAAACTATAGTTATTATGTTTATCAATACCTATTACTCTATAGGGTCCCTTATATCTACTGTCTAATTTATGACCTGTTTCATCTTTTACTAAGACTAAATCTCCTATATTTATTTCCTTATGCTGAATTTTCCTATCGTAGTAAATTTTTTGTTTTTCTTTTGCTTGTCTTACTAATCTATTAGCTCTTTCTTGTGCTATTTGAAGTCTATATTTAACTTCTTTGTCATAAGCCTCATAGTTGTACAGTGGGCTGATTGTATCTTCTTGTAAAAATTCGTATGTCGGTGCTGGTTTTCCGAATATTAGTTCAAAAGGACAGTAACCATGAACTGTTGAAGGTGTTGTATTATAACAATAAGTAAAGTACTTGAGGTACTCATCCCAATCGTCTTTGTCAATGGATATGTATGAACGTACATATTCATTGAATGTTCTATGGCTACGTTCAACAGTGCCTAACGTTTGATGATGGTAAGGTGTTGAGGTTTTGTGTTCAATTTTTAACAATTTACTTAGTTCTTGAAAAACGTTATTTTTATATTCGGTTCCCATGTCTGTCAGTATTGTTTTCATACATCCATAAATGAGAATAAAATGTTCGAATATAGCTTTGGCTACTGTTTTTGCGTGTTTACTTTCAATTGGAATTGCTACTAGATATTTAGTTAAGTCACATATTATGGTGACTGCATACTCATTTCCATTCAATGATTTTGGAAATGGTCCAATTGTGTCAATTTGAACTACATCGAATGCCTTAGTTGGTGTTTCGGTTATAGTCATTGGATCTTTTAAATGTATTCTTGTTTTATTTTTATTACAATGATCGCATTTTTTAATATATTGTTTTATGTCATTTTTCATATTTTTCCAATGGAATTTTTGTTTTATTTTATTTGTTGTACGATTGATTCCTGGGTGGCCACCATTAACAGGATCATCGTGATATTTATGAAGAATAGTTTTAATTTTTTCATTATCTGTCACATGCATAACCTCCGGAGTTAATGCAATGATTAAATTTTTGAGAACTTTGGTACCTTTATCTTTAAATTTATCTACTCGAGTATAATTATTCTTAAACAATTTGTCTCCTAAGGACAATTGTATTTTGTTTATTTTCAAATTGCCGGCTTCTTTCATAAGCCTGGCAAAGAATTGATCTAAATCAATCTTCGCCTCAACAATTAAATTATCAATATTTATTTCGCTACAAATTTTCTTTCCCTTTTTGAACTGCAGTTTCGGGGGGTCGAAAACGAGCTGAGCTAGCTTTTTTACTTCACATTTATTAAGCGCTTCGTATATTATAGGGTTCTCATTGTGACATTTTTCTTCATTTTTTATATTATTACTGGATTTTTCCTTAGTTTCCGATCTTGTGGTAACTTTCAATATTTTACATGCTTCAATTGACATTTCTTTTAAATCTTGTATATCTATACGCGATAGTGCGTCTGCTACATAATTCTCTTTTCCTGCTATGTACTCCACCCCAAAGTCATATTCTTCCAAATCTAGTCGAATTCTAGTTAATTTTGATGATGGGTTTTTCATCGAAAAAAGGTAAGTTAAGGGTCGATGGTCTGTTTTAATTGTGAATTTTCTGCCGTAGATGTACGGTCTGAAATAAGTGATGGCCCAATGAATGGCTGCTAATTCTTTTTCAATCGTTGCTTTATTTATTTCGCCTTTTGTGAAAGATCTAGAGGCATAAGCAACTGGTAATTGTTTTCCTTCGTATTCTTGACTTAGTACTGCTCCGCAGGCGTATCCGCTTGCATCTGTTGTTATGTAAAATTCTTTATTGAAATCGGGATATTGTAAAATGTTTGGGCTAATTAATGCATTTTTTAGATAGTTGAATGATTTCTCACATTCTTCTGTCCAATTAAATACTACTTTCTTTCTACAAAGTCTTGTTAATATTCTAGAGTATTCCGCGAAATTTGGTATAAATCTTCTATAGTAATTGCAGAATGCAACGAATCTTTTAGCTTCGTCGGCATTCTTGGGAGTTGGATAATTTTGAACTATTTTGTATTTAGTGGGATCAGGTAAAATTCCTTTACTTGTGCATTTATGTCCAAGATAAGTAACTTCTTGGTTGAAAAATAGACATTTATCTGGATGCAATTTTAAATTGTATTTTCTGCAAGTTGTGAATACATCTATTAAGTTTTTAATCATATGCTTTTCGGAGCATCCTAATACCACTAAGTCGTCCATATATAAAAATGCTTGTGATGGTTTTAGACCGGCGAATGCTAAAGTCATCATTCTTTGAAATGAATTTGGGGCTACTTTAAGACCATAAGGTAATCTTTTGAAACGGTAGGTACCATTGTCTGCTGTAAACGATGTTATATCTCGGGATTCTGGGCTTAATTCTATTTGATGAAAACCGGACATTAAATCTAAGCAAGAAAAATATTTTGCTCTACCTAATTGGTCTAGAATATCGTCGATTCTTGGTAATGGAAATTTATCTGCAGTTAATTTTTTATTTACCTGTCTATAGTCAATAACTAGTCTCCATCTTTTATCGTTATTACCTGGGAGTGATTTTTTCGGTACTAGTAGAATAGGACTATTGTATTCTGACATTGATGGTTCTATTAAGTCGTCTTGTATTAGCTTATTTACTTGTTTATTAATTTCCTGTTTGTGAGCTTCTGGTATTCTATAGTTTTTTACATAAACTGGGTTGTCGTCTTTCATATAAAGTTTTTGTTTGTAAAAATTATTAGTGGTTATAGGTTCTGATTCTAATGCAAATATATCAATAAATTCTGAACATAAAGTATTAAGTTGAGATTTAGCAAATGATGGGAAATTTTTATTTAATCTTTCTAATTTTTCTTTATTATTTGCTTCATTTTTCTGTTTATTATTTATAATTATGTAGTCGTCTAAGTTTTCTGTGTTAATATTGTAATTTTGAATAGTTGCATTTTTATCTGTTGTATTAATAATTCTAACAAATGCTTGATTTGGATTTACTATTGAATTGGCAATAAAAATTCCTTCTGCTAATTGTTGATGTGGTATGAATAATTCAGTATTGTTATTTTTTATGTGAATTTGTCGAACTACTTCTGATCTAGCCGGTACTGATATGCAATTAATGGTTGGTTCATTTGTCATTTGAATTGCTATATTTTCTGGATAATCATATGGTCGTAATATAAGTCTATCTTCATTATTTCGGTAATCTAAAATGCAATTATACTTTTTAATGAAATCGAGTCCCAAAATTCCGTCGCATGGGATTGGGAAGTCATCTTCTACTATGTGAAATTTGTGTCGAATCAAAAGATCGTCACCCTTTAAATCTGTTTTAACTGTTCCAAGAGTGTTTGTTATACCCTGACCAATGCCTTTTAAATCTGTTTTTTGTAATTCACTAATTTTAACATCATTTTGAATTTGACCCTTTTTTATTAGTGATATGTCAGCTCCTGTATCTATTAGGAGAGTTGAAGTTGAATTATTTAAAGTTGTTTTGGTGGATATGTAGCTGTTTAGGTGTAAATTTAGTACACAAATTTTTTTTTCTATGTTTGGAGTGGAGTTTGTTGGTTTTCCTGCTGGGTATAATTACGTACATTGCGAGTGTTGTTGGTATTGTTGCGATTATTTTGTCGCTGTTGGTTACCAAAATTCCTATTTTGTCTTTGTGAGTAATTGTTGTTTGATCTGTTAAAATTGTTATATCTTTGATTAGATCGATAATTTCTATAATTGTTATTTGGAAAATTTCTACGAAAGTTGTCGCGGAAATGATTTTGTTGTCTTATATTCAATATTGCGTTTGGGTTGCCTGTTACTTCAGTGCAACTGTTTGTAAATTTTGAAATTGCCTCGTTCATTGAGGTGAACGTTCCGGCTTGCATGATTAGTTTTACTTTATCATTAGAACAATTTTTACACATAGCCTTTACAGCTGCTTGTGTAGCATATTTTCCTGCTAAATCTGAGGTTAACCCGTCAGATATATATGCTCCTTCTAATGATTTTGTTAATTTTTCGATTTCAGTAGTATATTGGTTGGCTGTTTTACTGCGTTGTTGGATGTTTAGCAGTTTTGCTGTTAATACTTCTACTGATTCGCCTTTGATTGATCTTTTCAATTTTAATTTTATATCTTGTATTGTATTCTCATTCTGAATACAATTTCTTGCTGTGCCTTTTAGTTTTGTTTTTATCATAGACACTGCAAGTGCTTCATGAGTATCCTTGATTTGGTCAAGAATGTCGAGTGCATCTATGAAGCTATTTAGATTTTCTGAGTTGCCATCAAACTCTGGTAGGACAGATGAAGCTGTTTTAATAAAATCTACCGCTGTCTGAGGCATTGTGGATGTGTTTGAATTATTGGTACTTTCTGAATGAGTTTTAGTTTCTTCTTTATCGTTTGAAGAATTTTTGTTTTCGGCTTCCGTTGGATAGTCCGGTAGTAATAAATTTGTGTCAATTTTTATGTCTTTGTTGAATGACGTGGGTACTTGTTCTTCAATCTCGTATCGTGCTAGCGATGAAACAAGTTTATCCCTGACGTATAGGTATATTTGGTATGCCTGCTTTTGATGATCGGCTGTAAGCTTACTATTTATATTCCTCAAGGCGTTTCCTATTCTATTTAATGCATCTATTATAAAACCTAAATGCTTAATAATTGTTTCTCTTCTAATAAAAACATTCTTGTTAATGCACTTGTATGATTTTTCTGCAATTGATTTTTCATTTAGTAGTGATGCATATATATTATCCCAATTATCCATTGAAAAGGATCTATTCGGTATTGATTTTTATACCTTGTCTAATCCATTTGCACGACTAATATATCGCTTTTTTAAAATTTTGTTGTGTACCGAATAAATCTTTAGAAATAAATTTATACAAGATACAATTGCAATAACAAGAAGAATAAGCTTTATTGAATCTAAAGCTTCGCTGTGATCAATTTCTATGGAGTTAACTACATTTGCGTTGGGTTTATCAATTTTTGATGTTGTTCCACCCATATTGATTGAATATTAAAAAAAAAATTCCTAAAATCTGAAAATACCGAATTTTTCAAACATGCGTTGTGTTTCTTCTATTTTTGTCGTGGGGTTAATGACGTCTTCTAATGTTGGTTCCCTAGTCATGCCTATGATACGCCAAAGAGTCCTTAAGGATTCTAATTCCCTTATTAAGTCCCTGTTCTCTATTTCATTAGGAAGTGAGCCTACTGAATTCCTTGATTTAGGCATTATAATCACAATAATTATTTTTGTATGTATATATATTTATTTATTTAATTAAATCATTAAAATTAGTATTGTTGTGGCTTAGGCCAGAAAAATGTGTATATGTAAAAATGCAAAATTTTTAGTATCGAGAATTGACACGGCAAGGATTTTTGGTCTCTTGCCCTTCAATAGGCAGCCGCAAGGTTGCCATAAGATTAGTTAGTGATCAGTTAATAAGGCCATTAGTAAGCCTTTCAATCGCTATTAGTTTTTTTTATATGCTTCCGTTTTGCAATAGAATCTGCGAATACTAGTTGTTGGTAGAGTTCGGCAACTCGTCGCCGCGCTTGGTATTTTTTACCACCACGTCTCCTGTGGTATAAAGGTTTCTGTGGTTGTGCAGGTTCTTTGCGAGCTGGGCGTTGTTGCCGTCGCCTGTACTCCTCGATTGTAATTGCTCTAGGACCTTGTCGTTCTGGCTGCTGTTGCTGTTCTTGTTGATGTTCGGGTTTAATTTGTTGTTCTTTTTTCTTGGGCTTGTTGCTCTTGTTGTTGTTCGGGTTTATTTTGTTGTTCTTCTTCTTGGGCTTGTTGCTCTTGTTGTTGTTCGGGTTTATTTTGTTGTTCTTCTTCTTGGGCTTGTTGCTCTGTCTGCCGCTCACTAAAATACTTTTCCCATTTCTCAAATATTGCGTTTACTTCGTCCATCACCATGTAGTGTAAACGACTGGTTAATGACAGGATCTGGCAGGATCAATGGCAAGGATCCTGGTGTGTTTAACAGGCAAGGATCCTGTTTGTCTGGCAAGGATGCTGGCAAGGATGTCTTGTTTAACTGGCAAGGATCCTGTTTGTCTGGCAAGGATGCTGGCAAGGATGTCTTGTTTAACTGGCAAGGATCCTGTTTAACTGGCAAGGATCCTGTTTAACTGGCAGGATCCTGTTTAACTGGCAGGATCGCCATATTCTGTCGCCCTTTCTTCGGCGAATAAAACAAGTATTTTGTGGTCTCGCTATTAAGACAGCGAGTCAAAAATTGATTGTTTATTGAACAAAATCAATCCCTTTTATACACAAAATTTCTTATGTACTACTTATTTACTATAATACATATTTACACTAATTCTTACTAGCTATGTAGATATGTATGTACATATGTACGGCCTATGCATTTAATGTGTAGTCAAGTGCCCGTGCACATACATACGTACATACGACTTAGCTTAAAGGCAAATGCGACAAATCAGAAATACGGCGTCAGCATAAAATTTGGCTGTTGTTTGTTTACGTTATAAATTTTAATAAATGAGATAGGTTGAATGCACTTTTAGTGCATTCCATATTTTTGTGTTTTAAATTACGAGTTGAATGTGCTCAAATATTTCTGACATGCTACAGTATAAAAAATACATATAAGGAAAAAAATATAATAAACAAAAGAAAAAAACAAACTTCAAAATACCCGAATTGTTCAAATGCCCGTACAAACATACGGGTAATAAACAAACAAACAAAAAAAATCGAGAGCTCTAATTAATACCTGTTTTCACGGTTCATTATCAGTTCGAACCGATTTTGGTTCCCTCGATAAACCTTCTGAGATCGGTTGTTGTTACGGTTCATCATTATTTTCGAAACACTTGGAACCTGTTAAGGTCGGCTAGGGGGAAATTTGACAAGTCCTTTATGGTTTGCTACCAAGGGTTTGCTGTCCGATATGTGATAGCGCAGGACATTTACACAGGAAGCATGTGATCGATTCCTCGCTGTCCTCTTGGTTGCAGGTCCTGCATCTAGTTCCCATTCGTTCGGCTTGTTTTCCGAATGAGCAGTGCCCCGCGATAGTTACTGTAATTCTGGAGATTTCATTTCTTGATCTACTAAGAAGTTACATAGTTCTTATTGTGTTGTAGTCCGTCCCCGATCTGCTTCCTGCTCTTGCATGTTGCTGTAGATTTCCACCGAAGTTTGGCCAGTTATTTATTTTTTTTTTTATGTATGTCTCTTTTTATAGCTGATAGGCGGCAGCGTAGCGTAGCTGCACTTGATAGGTCCACAGACGCACCAGCTTAAGCCAGTTCATCTGCCATCTCGTCGCCCTCAATGTTCCTGTGATCTCGCGGTCCCTAACTATACTTTCTACTTTCCAGCAAGAATTCGCAGACCCGCCATATACCTTGCAACTCCGCTGGGAATATTTTGGCTGCGTCTGGCAGACGGAAAGAGAGCGAGATGCTTGGTTGTTCAGAGAATACCCCCGAACCCACACCTGAGTACATTTTGGATCCGTCCGCTCTTCTACATTCCCTTCTAGAGGAAAACCTCAACTTAAAATTCCTGCTAAAATGGTACCCTGACATAATCCTAAGGGGCATAATCCCAAATTTTTTATTTGGGATTATGTCACTCCCCCTAGGGTGACATAATCCCAACTTTTTTACTTGGGCTTATGTCACCCTAGGCGTAGTGACATAATCCCAATTGGGATAATGTCATTTTCAAGCCCAAAAAAACATTTCAGTAGTCTTTCTTAGATTTTATTACATTAAGCAAAAAATTAAAGCTGACAATAACGTTAATGTTGTTATATAATAATACATTGAGTATATGTATAAGATGAAATATGTATGTACTTAAATACACATGTTCTCAAAAAATTACTTTAAAACTAAAAAATTACATTAAAATTAAATATATTTACATATATACAGACTTTTTTCAATAAAACGATAGGTATATATATATATATTTGTGTACATTGTATATATGTCTATAAAAAGATGAAAATTTGGAAGAAAAAATCGCGCGATTTTTGATTCTAAATTTTCGCCTGCGGCGCTTTTTTTTTTTTAATAGATCGATAGGTGTATAAATATGTACATATGTCTATAAAAAATAAAAATTTGGAAGCAAAAATCGCGATTTTGCTTCGCACTAGTACCTACTCGAGTGATTTGGTATTCTGGCTCCCTTTTATTTGGGATTATGTCACTCCCACATAGGTGACATAATCCCAAGTAAAAAAATTGGGATTATGTCACACCATGGTGAGTGACATAATCCCAAATTTTAAAATTGGGGTTATGCCACTTGGGATTAAATCACGGCACCGCTAAAATCCAGCGTAGTTGGGAGGTAGTCTGAGATGTTGTCTGTATATCGGGAAGCATATTTAGGATAGTTGGAATGGAATGACCTCTCCATGTAAGCTCTAATTGAAACCTTTAGTTTGATATCAATATTGCTTAAAAATATTTCGGGGCTATTCCGGTCCATGTTGGGGCCTCAATCTCTGGAACCGCTGTCTAGCGGGTTAATTTTTTGTAACCAAGTTCTTCATTACATAACAAACATACGTGATAAAATTACCATAGATACGGACCATAAATACTGATTTTCTGACTCCAGCGCCACCTAGCGGATGTTATTTCGTAATAGAGTTTTTGATTACATAACAAAGACACGTGCCAAAAACGAACAGAATCGGTTAATAAATACGGATTTTGCAAATATAGCCAGCGCCATCTAGCGGAAAAATATCTATGCCCTATGCCGAGAGGACTTATCCAAACAATAAACTGTCAACTGTAAATGACAGAGTTGAAAAATACACCGATGTATTCCCCTTGCATTCCAACACTCCAAGGCCAAGCTTGCACGCATTTAGTTGCGAGAGTTTGAAATTCGCCAAATTTGCAGGAAGCATCTAAATTCTCATACATTCCAAGTTTGTTGCCGCACTTTTTCGGACATCCATAGTATGAGCAGTTATCACACCGGCACTGTGTCATGGCTGTATCTAAGCATGCAACACAATGTGGTTTGTTGCTGTTTTCATGCTGGCAGCGTTATTTGGCAGTTTCCTCTTGTTTTTTTTTTTTTTTTTTTTTTTTTTATTTGTGTTTTTTCGGTAATGTTATTTGTTGAAGTGCAGCAAGCACTTTTTCTTTGCTCTAAGGCACGTTTTTCTTCTTCGTTGATTCATGTTTTGTCTATGCATTGCTTTTCGTTTGCTTTAGGTTTACCTGCCGGCGAGAAGAGCACACCAATTACTTTGGCTTATTTGTTTTTTTTTTTTAGCAACAAACATGCATTTATTTGCTTCAATTTTTCGTTCAACAACGGAGCATTGACTACAAAATAAATGTCTTCAAGGTGGAATAGTTATAAGCATATACAACTTATATATGTATACTTGGTATGGAATCTGGCGGCGTTCTCTTGTGTTTAGATTTTATTGAGTTAGATAGAAATGTAATTTTCTAAGACACGTATCTGCCTTAACCGGGGAGATCTAAGACTCGAACTTACATCACGGATGTACAAAGCAGTTATTCGACCGATCTTAACATACGGATCACTGGTGTTGTGGAGAGTAACCAAGGTGGGCCATATGCCTGATATGCTGACTAAAGTTCAACAAGCTGCTTACGTTGCGATCCCAATTACGATTAGATCATGTCCCACGGAGGCTGTGAATATGATTTTAAATGTTACGCCAATTGATTTTTTCGTCAAGGAAATGGCATCTTTGTGTGTCCTGAAGTGCTTCATAAAATGCAATGCGCTCCTCAGCTATGCTTAGGATGGACAGCAGGAACATTCCCCGCTAAACTTCGGTATACACGGGGCATTGGGGTATTCACGGGGTATCGGCTCCCACGCGGCTCGATTGTGATTGTTCTATAACACTCTGTACTGCAGCGGTAATCGTCCTGGAGTGGAGGAGACGGTGGAGCGCTCCTGCTACGCGAGTATTCTTCACACCAGCGTTGCCGTTTTGTGGGTAATTCCCCAAATTTGGGGAATTTTTTAATATTTGGGTAATTTTTGGGGAGTGCTATGATTTGGGGAATTTTGGGGAATTCGCCTTTTAATAGTTTTATATGAATAATAATACCTATAAAAAAATAATTATTTTCATGAGTTTCTATTACATTCGCATTGAAAGTGTGCATGAGTTTTTGCAGCATTTATTTAATCTTGAATTACCGGCTGGTCGAACATGTACAAGCAAATTTCATAAGCCCATCACAGTAAGAAGTTAGCTAGAAAAAAAATAAGAAATTTTATACCTTTCATGAACATGAAATGGTATTATAACATCGAGCCAAAACAGGTTTGTCGAAAGTTCCAGAAGGAGAAAAAGTAGACCCACCAAAATATATACCGATGTTATCAGAATCATAAGCTAGTTCTTCAGTTGTTAAGATACGCTGATCATTTGTCCGAATCAGCCAAATTGGACCATTATAACATATAGCTCCCCTACAACCAACCATATATTTTGGAGTAAAACTTCTCCACTTAAATTGCTAAGATCATTACAATATTTTTTTATAAATATTTGCATAAACAACCCATAGAATTGGAGGTACTTATAAATTAAAGAAAATCGGACTATTTAATGTTTCATTTCTCCCTTACTTGTTTTATGTTTCTTTATAACTTTTTTTAACCACACTTATATGTACATACATATATGCACATGAATTTAAAAATACAAACCGTTATAAAGTAAAATAAATTTGAAAATACTTGTTTATTGGAAATCTCTTGATAACACCCACCAAGCAAAGCTCGAGAAATAGGCAATAATCGTCTATGACAACAAATTGGCGACTCGCCGATTTATTGCCTTTGTGAGAAATCGGCAAAATTTCTAATTTATTGCAGCAACGTATCGATTTCTTATTACAAGAAATCAGAAACATTTGTTTCCCCTTCTCTTCTTGCCAATTTTTTGCCTTTATAATAAATTGGAAATAATTATTTGTTTTTACTTAGCGATGAGAAATGAAAATATCAGAAAGCCTTGAAACGAATTGTTCAGGTAATAAGAAAACGAATCATTGAGGTAATCAGAAAGCGAGTCGACCGTGCGAGTTGCCTTCGGCGGACGTTTTAGTCCGACTAGTAATAAGAAATCGGTAAGATTTCGATATTGCTTGCAATATATTTATTTTCAAAACGACTCGCTTTTTAATTGCCGGCAACAAAAAATGTTTGGTGGGCACTACCCGGCAAAAAAAATATCCTCGACATTTGATTCCTATGTATTCCTGCTAATTCCAAATATGTAATCAAATGGTTCAAAAGTCGAACAGTTTCGAGATATTTTGAAATTTCAGTTTTCGCGCTAAGAAGAAAAGGAGGATTACTAATCTGTCAATATCTCCGCCATTACCATCTTGAGTTTTATGTTATTTCATTTCATTTCATTTTGAGAGGATGAAATACCCTTTCCAACTCCACATAAAATCGACGTTAAAGTGACGGAATTATGGCGGACAAAAGATTTGTTTTTATGCAAAAAATAAGTTAAATACAAGATGTATAAAATGTCGAGGATATCAAAATTTTTGAAATTTTGTCGGGTAGTGTAATTTGAAAATTTGTATGGGGAATTTTGCGCAATTATGGGTAATTTGAATATTTTTTTGGGTAATCTCAAGAATTTAAAACGGCAACGCTGCTTCACACTGCCTGGGCAAAAAAATAAATTTTTGTTTGGATTTTTCTCATCATCTTCTCTCCATCATTGTTTTTGTTGTTTTTGAAAACTTTGTTGTAAAAAAAAAAAAATACTTTTGCTGTTGAATCAAAGACGGAGATTCAAACGCCGAAAGTTGTTGATTTAACTACGAGTAGCTTTTTCAGAGTATTTGCGAACTCTCTAGTTATAGGACTATAGGACTGAGGGTCGACGACTGTAAGAGGTAATCCAAAACAGCAACTTTCTTACGTTCAAACCAGGAGTTTTCGATTCTGGAGGCATGTTTGTGGTCATTGTCATACGTAAATCGCCATCTAATGATATCAAGGAGGGTTTAAATTATTCAGTTTTGGGTACAACAATTCGCAGCAGACCTCGAGAAGTAGGACTAAGTGGAAGGAATCCCAGAAAAGTTCCGTATCTGAGAAAAAATAATGTAAGCCAACGAACTGAATTCGTTTGTTAGAAATAAGCTTAGGGGTTAAAAACCGGAGGAGGATGGTCCGAGGAGTGAAAGATATTTGATAAGTAAGTGCAAGAACAATAATTCATACTGCAATAAAACTTTAAACAGGAACCTTCAGCCAAACTATATGAAAAGTATATGAGTTTCAATTATTCCTAGACTTGTACTAGGCCTACTTTTAAGTATGTGCATAGGTTGTGCAAATAAAACCTGGCTTTTGCATCAAATAAAACACCGAGTTAGTTATTACTCGGAACTCTATATTTATATATGTATATCTAGATATGACTAGTGCTGAGGTACTACACAAAAAGTGTGCACAGTGTGAATCTTTGTATTTCTAAAATGATTTTAAAAAAATTGAACCGTGATAGTCTTCGCTGGGAGCGACGATATATAAATATAGAGTTCCGAGTAACTCGGAATTTTTTTTATTTGCACAACCTATGCACATACTTAAAAGTAGGCCTAGTACAAGTCTAGAAATATTTGAAACTCATATACTTTTCATATAGTTTGGCTGAAGGTTCCTGTTTAAAGTTTTATTGCAGTACACTCAGAAAAAAAATCATCAACACGATTCATGTAAAATTAACAAGATCGATCTTTACACATAGAACAGCAACAATTTTTTCAAATTACACGATGTTTGAAACATGATTTTGGCTTTGTAACTGTCATCTGAAAATTTGGTAAATTCAACCAAATTTTATTGTTGATACAACATGAAGAAATTTTAAAATATACAAGATGATTCAAATATAAAATTTTATTCATAAATGTCATTTGGAATTTGGTTTATTTAACATGATGATAGTGTCAATATAAACTAAAAACAAGTAAGGAAGCCTAAGTTCGAGTGGAATCGAACATTAGATACTCAGCTGTATGTTTTCATTGTTTGTTTGCGTTTGATGGAAACACTGTGTACTTTAAATAAATTGAGTGCTGCATAAAGTGGGCGTAGCCACGCCCATTGTTAACATTTTTATCAGTCATCCAACTAAGCATTTGAATATTATTCTTTGTGCAAAATTTCATTCCTTTATGACTTCTAGTTACAAAGATGTCACATTACAAATTTCCAAAGCGTGTTCCAGAAATATCTTTGCTAAAAAGTAGGCGTGGTCTTAAACCGATTTCAATAAATTTTTGGGTGTCTATTAATACAAGTTATAAAAGTGTATAAACCAAGTTTCGTCATAATATCTCAATTATTTGTCGAGTTATGGGCTCCGAAATCTCGTATATTCCTTTGTCTAAAAGGAGGCGGTGCCACGCCCATTTTCCAAAATTTTTCTATTTTTTGTTTCCGGTCTATTGTAGAAATCATACCACAAAACTTCAATGAATTATCTTTACATTTGACAAAGATATCGCTTAAAATGTTTTTATTATGTCACTTTATAATACCCATATATAAAAGTGGGCGTGGTCGCCAAACCGATTTCGCTAAAATTTTGAACATGTATTACCACAAGCAATAAAAGTGTACACACCCAGTTTCGTCAATATATATAAATTATTTGTCGAGTTATGGGCTCAGATATCTCGTATATTCCTGTTTCTAAAAAGAGGCGGTGCCACGCCCATTTTCCAAAATTTTTGTGTTTTTCGTTTTATGTCCGCAGTTGGACTTCTGCTATAAAATTTCAATGACATATCTTTATATTTGACAGAGATATCGCTTAAAATGTTTTTATTAGGTCACTTTATAAGAGCCATATATAAAAGTGGGCGTGGTCGTCAACCGATTTCGCTAAAATTTTCAACATGTATTACCACAAGTAATAAAAGTGTACACACCAAGTTTAGTCATTATATATAAATTATTTGTCGAGTTATGGGCTCAGAAATCTCGTATATTCCTGTTTATAAAAAGAGGCGGTGCCACGCCCATTTGCCAAAATTTTTGTGTTTTTCGTTTTATGTCCGCAGTTGGACTCCTGCTATAAAATTTCAATGATATATCTTTATATTTGACAGAGATATCGCTTAAAATGTTTTTATTAGGTCACTTTATAAGAGCCATATATAAAAGTGGGCGTGGCCGTCAACCGATTTAGGAAAATTTTCGTCGAAACATTTGCCTAGGTAAGTATATTACGTGTACGGAATTTCATCGATATATCTTCAACGGTTTCTGAGTTATGACTCATAAAACTTTCAATGTTTGCCCCTTAATAAGTGGGCGTGGCACCGCCCATTTTCCAAAATTTTTGTGGTTTTTGTTTTCTGTCCGTAGTTAGACTCCTACTACAAAATTTCAGTGATATATCTTTATACTTGACAGAGATATGGCTTAAAATGTTTTTATTAGGTCACTTTGTAATATTCATATATAAAAGTGGGCGTGGCCGTCAACCGATTTTAACTATTTTCCGTCCAAACGTTTGCCTAGGTAAGTAAATCACGCGTACCAAATTTCATCGATATATCTTCAATGGTTTCTGAGTTATGACATATAAAACTTTCCATGTTTGACCCTTAATAAGTGGGCGTGGCACCGCCCATTTTCCAAAATTTCATCAAATTTCTTCCTAGGGGCCTGAGCTCAACACGTGAGTAAAATTTCATCGCTCCAGCTATATTAGTGACTGAGGTACCAAATTTACGATTTTTTCTATATAGGAAAAGTGGGCGTGGTCATGGTCCGATTTCGCCCATTTTCAATACCAACCGTCCCAGTCCCGATACCAACTTGCATTTCAAATTTCATCAAAATATCTCAATTTTTGCGCCAGTTAGAGTGTTTACAGACGGACGGACGGACAGACGGACGGACGGACGGACGGACGGACGGACATGGCTCAATCGATTTCTCTTTTCACCCTGATCATTTTGATATATATAAGTCTATATCTATCTCGATTATTTCATTCTGTTACAATCCACCGTTATGTGATTAAAACTATAATACTCTGTGTACTAGTACAGCTGAGTATAAAAAATGTTAGAAAAATGACGTACCAATTTTAGTGTTAATACAACATGAAAACAAATGTTAAAACAACAAGAACCACAATCAACAATTAAAGTTGGTTGATATAACACGAAACAATGTTCAAACATAAACGTCATTTGGAATTTTGGTTTATTCAACACGATCATAGTGTCAATATAATCTAAAAAAGTGTTAAAAAGAACGTCAAAACTATTTTGAAACATACACAATTTTTTCAACGTTTGAAGTTCTGCTGTTCGTGCAAAACACAAACTAATAATTTTTTTTTAACAAAAGAAAATTTTGTGCCGTGGCAATGATGGGAGTTTAGCATCATTGGCAGTGCGTGATAATGGTTTTTCCATTTATATTTTTAGTTCGCAGGTAAGTTAAAAGTGGGTTGCATTTTTGTTTCTAAAAGTTAATAATGTTCAATATTTGATGATTTTTGGTTGATTTCACACTATTTTTTTTCTGGGTGTATGAATTATTGTTCTTGCACTTACTTATCAAATATCTTTCACTCCTCGGACCATCCTCCTCCGGTTTTTAATCCCTAAGCTTATTTCTAACAAACAGAAGTATGTTAGTTTCCACCCAAACAAGTGAAGCATGTTAGTCTTCCACGCAGATAACTGAAGCATGCTAGTCTTCCACGCGAACAACGAAGTATGCTAGTCTTCCACGCAGAGAACTGAAGCATGCTAGTCTTCCATGCGAACAACGAACCGTGCTAGTCTTCGTTGGGAGCGACGACATATGCAAATATATACATATGTACATAAACGTGTTGCTTTAATGAATACTTGAATATTTGAATGAACTTGTAGCTTTGTTGTTGATGACCTACTGCATGCACTTACGCTTGCCGTCAACGCCATTTTGCAGTTAGTTTGGCAAAATTTCAATTTTGTTTATAAATGCGATAAAAACTTTGACAACAAAAACAAAAAAAAATATATATATAAAATATGGCTGCAACACACAAAGCCACACAGCCAAACACATTCAGAGAGACACCCACATTGGGGCAGCTAAAAAAGCGAAGAGCAATTGGAAAAAACTGCATAGAAAATTTTATATTCATTGAAAAAAATCACCGGGGATTTTTTTTTTGTGCAAACGCTTAACAAATTTTCCGCGCGATATACTTTTTATTTGTATATGAACATACATACATGCATTTGAAGAAAATAAAAAGTTTGTGTGTTTGCTGAGCACGGTAGGCAGGAAGCGACGATAGGTTGCATGAAAATGTCGAGAAAAAAGGAAAGTGGGGTTGTGTTATGTGATGTTTATAGATGGAACATCCGTTGAAATTAAAATCCGAGCTGCTCCTTTTTCAAGGATATCCACATTTTTTGTTTTTTTTGAAAGGATCAAATATTGAGAAAATCGAAAATTCGCCACCGTCGAAATTTTTCCGATTTCAATACATTATTTGGTCGCTAAGGGATACAAAAAAAGGTATTAAAAAGAAAAATGGACACCTGTAGTGGAAAAATCCAATGTGAACAGGACCTAAAGGATAACCACTGAAATATAAAATAACACAAAAAGTACCCACTTTAATTTGCGTATAACTCCTAACATGTTAACTCTACGTGAAAATTCCTTGTAATATGTTTCATTCAGAATAAATAAAGGAATATTTCTTTGATATACAATTTTGATGTACCTGCAGTGGTTAATGCACTTTGGTCCATCTAAAGTGAAAATTTCAAAAAAAGTACGTTTTTTTTATGGTGCTATTTTAAGTTCAAATATTTTTCTAGTTTATGTAAATATTTTAATCTAATGATCCAATTCTCATTCTTACATATCTATACGTTAATATTAAAAAGAATTGGAGCTGAAATACGCGCTAGCTGTGCACGGTGGGCGGTAAGCAACAATAGGTTGCATGAAAATATCGAAAAAACGATCGCCGGCTAAACACTTACGTAAACTGATATTCTAATATACTTCATAAACACACAGCAAGCGTGAATAAAATCTCCAACATTTTTTTTAAACGAAAATTAGTACCAGCACACAGCTAGGCACATATTCGTTGGGCCATCGTTTTTACGATATTCCCATGCAACCTATTGTTGCTTCCCGCCCACCGTGCACAGCTAGCGCGTATCTCAGCTCTAACTCTTTTTTAGTATTAACGTAGAGATGTGTAGGAATGAGAGTTGGATCATTAGATTAAAATATTTACATAAACTAGAAAAATATTTGAACTTAAAATAGCACCATAAAAAAAACGTACTTTTTTTGAAATTTTCACTTTAGATGCACAAAAGTACATTAAGCACTGCAGGTACATCAAAATTGTATATTAAAGAAATATTTCTTTATTTATTCTGAATGAAACATATAATAAGAAATTTTCACGTAGAGTTAACATTTTAGGAGTTATACGCAAATTAAAGTGGGTACTTTTTGTGTTATTTTATATTTCAGTGGTTATCCTTTAGGTCCTGTTCACATTGGATTTTTCCACTACAGGTGTCCTGTTTTCTTTTTAATACCTTTTTTTGTATCCCTTAGCGACCAAATAATGTATTGAAATCGGAAAAATTTGGACGGTGGCGAATATTCGATTTCCTCAATATTTGATCCTTTCAAAAAAAACAAAAAATGTGGATATCCTTGAAAAAGGAGCAGCTCGGATTTTAATTTCAACGGATGTTTCATCTATAAACATCACATAACACAACCCCACTTTCCTTTTTTCTCGACATTTTCATGCAACCTATCGTCGCTTCCTGCCTACCGTGTGAGTTTAGTTGACCAAGTTACCCGTTTTGCTCGCCATCCATGAGTCCATGAAGTGTGCTGTTTGCTGTTTGCTGCTTCTGATTCGATTGCTATGCAAATTTGTTGTGTGTTGTTGTTTTGGTATTTTTTTTCGCATATTTTCTACTGCTTCTTTTTGTTTTTGTTATTTATTGCGGTTGTTGCTATTGCTATTGTTGTTGGCTCGTTAAAAGTGATTGGTAGTGGCGAATTTGAATGATGTGATTGAAAATGGTAATGAGGCGCATTTCTGCGCATTTGCATTGAATGTATTGCAACAAGCTAAGCTGTCCAGCTGGCCAAGCAGCCAACAGCAATTGTGGACGACATTGTTGCAAGCAACAGAAACAACATTTGATTGCGACAAACATCAACATCAGCAGTAGCCGAAATTAATCGATTACAAATTGAATGGTAGGTAAATATGCAAACATACATAAATACATAAGTGGTTATGTGCGCTTAGTCTGTGGCATGCCACGACTACGATGCAAGTTATAATAATTTGCATATTGAATATTGCAAATTTGAATCGAATGCGATGTTTTTCCTATATAATTTTTGCACTCTTTGTATATGTATATCGGGGAGTGCTTTTGTGAAAAAACTTTCTAATGGAATTGCGCAGAAATCGCTCGGAAATTTTTTGAAGTTTTAATTGAATATCAATTAGAGTAAAAAAGTCCGAAGAAACGATGTTAAGTCGCCAAATATAGCAGGAACGTTGGTAAGCCCCACTGAAAGACAGACACGAAAAGCTGCTTCTTTCTTGAAAAATTTGAGGGTATTTTAGAAAAAGTGAACGGGATTTTTAGTACGTGTTTGTAGTGGCTCTAAACCTTAAGCGCCGCTAAAGGGCAACGCTGTCCCTTGTAGAAACAACGAAAAAGTATGAGCAGTTCATACATGTTGCCTTTCTTGAGGCTGCTGTGAGCAATAGATCTAAATAGAAATATGTACAGTCAAAAAAAAAAAAAAAAAAATTACTCAGATTATGGAAAAGATTCACAAAGATTCGACTCTAAAGACATTTTCGTTGTTTTGAATACAATTTTCTTTAAAATATAATTTTTATTCTTTGATTTCAAGAAAATTGTATATCAAAACAATGAAAATATTTCTTTAGCGCCGAATCATTCCACCTATTCCATAATCTGAGTAAGTTCTTTTTTTGAGTTTATGTTTGAATTATTCAGTATACAAAAAATAATAATAACAAATTAGGAAAAAAGACGGACACACGTTTGCATCTCCCCAGTTTTTTCCCTAAAACTAGTGTAAGGGGTAAAGAAGTAACAATCGCTGCACATAGGTGAATTTTCGAGTTTTATGCGGCCAAAATTGAATTTTGTGAAGTTGTTACAATTACAGAAAAAAACATACCCATATATTGGAAATAGACTGGGCAATAATAATTCATTGCATTTTTCCCGACCCCATACTCTGCACTTGCTCCCAGATGGTCGAAACTTAGCATATCTAAAGTTAATTTTTTAGTTTTTTTTTTACATTTTTTTAAGTGCAAGTTTCAACGAATATTTATGAATATTTCGTTTAAGTAATCGTGATGTATCCTTAACCTTCAAATAATTAGTACCACTTTTCAATAATATCCTTGATTTCCAATAATTCTAAGTTTATGGTTTTAAGCTTTTAAAGTTGGGATATTAAAAAAAAAAATTATCACTCTTTTTCATGCTCAAAATTGATTTTGTTATGTTGCTCTGTCAGACTCAGTCAAATTAACCCTCGGATATGATATCTAGTACAACTACTATTTTTCCGACAAAAAATTACGTGGCACAAAGCCGCACTTCACTACTAGATACAGGGTTCTTCATATGTACCTACAACAATTTTCCTTTTGTGTTTTATATTGATTTTATTGTTTATATTTCTAACGTTAATGTAGGATATGCTCGAAAGTAACTGAGATATTTATCACCGATTATTGTTAACTTTTTAGGCAGTATTTTTAGTATTTCCAATTTTTCAAAGTCAACGAAATAGTTATCATAAAAAGGGGCTAAGAATTCTAAAGCTACATTTTTTAGAAGATTTTTGAGTATGCAATTTTGCAGCTCATTCAATTTTAATAAAATAATATGCAACATTCAACTTTTTGAAAATTTTCATTTCGGAAATTTTAATTTGAACGGTCTCACGTACATATAAGGCAAGCACCCTACAGAAAAAAGTTTCTAAAATCGTCGGAATTTTTCACAGCATTTAGAATTGCACTTTTTACACTAAAATTGGTTGGCTACATAACAGTACACTTAGAAATCTCCTCAAAATCTCCTGTAAATTCTGGCCTCGCTTTGAAATTTTTAATCCATTTTTAGAAATTTCTACGATTTTTCGGATTTTTTCCATAAGCTCAGAAATCCTGCTTAAAACGATTTTTATTGAAAAATTAATTAAAATTAAACGAAAAGAAGAAAGTCACATTTTCGACAGAACTCTGTGAAAAAAAATTTATAAACTCTGGCGCATGATTTTTTTTTTTGAGTCACTGTATATAGTTTTCAATAAAATCGACTTCTAACCAAGGCTGCAAAATAACGTTATTTTTAACAATAAACAAAAAAAAATTTTGTTTCTGTTGAAATATTCGATTTTATAAACGTAAAAAGCATAACAAAATCCATTTCGTTTCAACTGTTATCAAAAAAAATTAACAAAATATTTTTTGTTTTGATAATTATCAAAACAATTATTTCAAAAAAATATAGTTTCAAATTTAAACAAAAAAATTGACTTTTCAATAATTTCGTTTTCTATGAATAAAAGAAATTTTACATATGTTTGTATGTATGTACATACGTACATGAATAAAAACAAATACAATTTTTGTTAATTTTTTTGATATCAACGAAACAAAATTATTTTGCTTAAAGGTTTATTGATAATTTTTGAAACGAAAAAATTTTGTTTCTGATAATTAGCAAAACAAAATAATTTTTGGATATTTTTTATTGATATTTTTTGAAACAAAATTATTTTGTTCATTTCGTTGAGCAGCCTTGCTTCTAACACAAATTATTAAAATTTTGCATTAAACAAGCAATTTGGAATAGATGTACACAATAAAATATTTTTGGCCGCATAAAACTTGAAAATCTACCTATGTGCGCTGCTACTTAAAGCTAAGTAGTATCTAGTTAACATAAGTTTTCATTTGTGTTGTGGTTTCTGTTTGTTGTTGCTTTCAAATGACATATTTTTAGTTACCGCAATTAAGGGTTGTGATCAACCTTTTCAACTGAGAGATGACAGACCGTCCAAGTTTGCATGCATTTCAAAAGCTTTTTTACAAGCATTTAACGAAAAGGTATCTTCGAAGGACAGGCAACTTTTTTTGTTAAGAAAAACGAAAACGACTAAAAAAAAAAGATAAATGCCTTAAGCACAGAAATATACATATTCATTTGATTTATGTATGTATGTACCTCACTCGCATTGGGGTGGATTGGAGTAAAAGCACAAACGCATATTAAAGACATACAGTGAGGCTTTTGTATAGCCAAAGTGACGTTTGCATGTCAAGCCAATGTCCTCGCTTCTCCCCAATGCAATAATGAATATCAAATTACGAAAAAAATAAACACATACATGTGTACATAACAATGTCCTGCTGAAGTAGTTTAACAAGCATGTGTGTATTTATTTTTCAAACATTTGTGAATTTTTTTTCTATAAGAATGTATTAAATTAGTAAACACCTTCTACTATGTTAATGACGTTTTTTTTTTATTGAATTAAATAAAAAAAAACTAACTTTTTCCACCTAAATAAAAAAGGCGGATCACAGTGTACCTCTCCAGGCTCAACAACGGACACAAAGTGTCAAATTGTGAGTTAGAATTTTCAGTTAGAATCGCTGCTAATAGTAGTGATCTTTCCTATATATTCTCATATAATTGTTTATGTTTGATTTCTCATTTGTTTGCATATTTATTCATTCAATTGTATATTGTCGCAATTAAGGGTTGCGACCAACCTTTTCACTGAGAGGTAACAGATCGCCAACAGCTTATGCATATGAAATGCTTTTTATACTAACCATTTACCGAGAAAGCTTATGCGAATTACAGAGAGACAGAAACATGTTTTAGCACACGAAAGAAATTTGCACTCACATGTATGTTTGTGGGAATGTGCACATGTTTGTACATGCGTAGTTGTTGCCATTGGTGGGTTCGTATCGAGTGGTGAAAAAGCTCTATATTTACCACGATTTATGGCTGACTAGCAGTCAGTCAAGTTTTGTTTGTTTGTTCTTGTTTGCTTGCTTGTGTGTTTTTTTGTACACATAATACAACAACAAAATGGTGGTTGAATATGAATTCAACTTTTGATGGCTTGAGTGCGTACATATGAATGTATGAACAGATGTATGTACATATGTATGTATGTAGTTACACTATGGGAGATGCGTAAGAAAATTAACTCTTGTATTAGCTTTGACTTTTATTGGTTGTTTTCTTTAAAATTGAGTAAGATACCAAAAAAAAAATAATAAAAAAATAAAATAAAAAATGAAAACAAAAAAAATAAAAATAGATAAAAAAAAAATAAAATAAAATAAAAAAAAACTCCAAAATGGATTCATAACCTACCACAAAATTTAAAATTTTCCTTAAAATAAAACTGGCCAATAGCTCATACAAAATTCACATAAAAGTAGTTATTAGAATTAAACGGCCATATAAAAACAAATATAACATACACGCGGTTTAATATGGTATAATTCATATAATCAAGAAAATCCAAGAAAATTGGATTTTAAATAAATAAGAAATAATTTACTTAGGGTAAGTGTTTTTTTCTTGTTTTTTGAAATAAATAATTAAGAAATTATTTTTTGTTGCAAGTAAAACTTTTCTTATACGAGCTTAAGTAAGTAAGAAAATATTAAATATTAAATTAAGTATGTAAATATTTTCTAAAAATATTAAAAACGTAAAATATAAGGAAAATGAAAACTAATCATGAGGGATTAGAAAACCATAATTAGTCAACTAGTATTTTTCTAGGACTTGTTTATTGAAATGACTAGGCATGGGTAACACTGCGCTGCGCGGCGCAATTGCGCTGACACCAACCCTGGTGTTATTGCGCTAACTCCGATTTGGGAAATGCGCCAACTCAATATAGCGCCAACTCAATGTAGCGCCAACTCAGTATAGCGCCAACTCAATGTAGCGCCAACTCAATGTAGCGCCAACTCAATGATGCGCTATTGCAATATAACACTGACTCAATTTCGTGCGCTAACACCAGCTCCAATATAGCGCTAGTGTAAACTGGCGCAACCACACCGCCAATAACAGCATCATAGTATATGTATACGTATGACAACGTCACAATTATGTGTGCTTGGGATAGTGATCTAAGTGACTCTAATTTCTAGCATATTTTCACATATATACGGAATATTTTTCCAAATGATTATGAAAATTAAAATTAAGTGTGCCCTCGTATATGTAAGCAGAATTGCGCCAAAAGAAATAAAACGGGGATGGTAAACAGTAACAAGCGAAAAAATTTTATTTATCGATTATTCGATGACAATTGCGCTAAAGGTGTTATTGCGCCAGTACCGTGAGTTGGCGCCACGGTTGGCGCTGGCGTTATTGTATCAGCGCCAAAAAAATTGCGCCATTACCCATGGCTAGAAATGACAACATTTTATTTAATATAAATGAAGATGCAAATAGTGAACTCCTTATACCAAATGCTTCACTAACAATCTGAGAATTGCAAAAATATTCAGAAATATGCAAAGCGGATGGCAAATGAAAAAAAATACATGTAACTTTGGAAATGCAAATCCAGCAAGAAAAATTTTACTTCGCTCAAGAAAACGTTTTCTTATTTATTTTACATTTTTTTTGCGTAGTTTGCTGATATGCTCAAAGAACTTTGGTGTTCAGATTGAGCAAGAAATATTTTACTTCGCTCAAGAAAACGTTTTCTTATTTATTTTCAATTTTTTTTCGCTGTATTTTGTTGTTCCAATTCGTCGAAACACAATTTTCTTAAATTCTTCTTGATATTAGCAAAAAGATTTTCTTCATTTAAGTAAATTTAAGAAAAGATGTTCTTATTTATTTAAACATTTTTTTCAACATGTTTTTTCTATAGATTTTGTTAGTGTTCTTGAATAAGAAAATAATTGTCTCATTTTTGGAAAACTCAATTTCTTATTTCCAGTAATATTAAGTAAATTTTTCTTATTTCCCTAAAAATTTTCTAAATTGAGTTCAAGAAAGCATTTTTCTTGATTCAAGTATACAAATTTCTTTCCGTGTACTGTTTACAGTACTTATTAATTGAAACTGCTCACTGTTTCCACAAAATGAACATTTTTGTTATCAGTAAAATTTTTTTAAAAATGCTAAACGAACATATGCTACACAACTTTGTAATTTCGAAAAGCTCCAAGTGCAATTCAAAGTGCCGAACTTATGTATTGGCCAACCTTATTTTTTGCAACTTTCACCAATTTCTTCTTCCGAAAAATTATTGTAACTAATAATGTCAAAAATTATGAGATTCAATGCAAAATTTATAAACTGTATTTTGAAAATTTTTGCAAAATCATTGCAACTTAGATTTGGTCATGGGGGGGGTTTTAACCCCCAAACCCCCCCCCCCCCCCCCGTGCGCACGGCCCTGGTTTTCTCACAGCCTTTAACTTAAGTGTTTACATTTGTGTTATTACAAGCTGTCGTTATATGAACGGAATTATAAAATTGTGTATGCTTGCAAAAGCTATAAAAATTGCGTATTAAAATGGTATAAAATGCATGCCATGCTATGATAAACAGCTCTGTCACCGATTAAATGTCAACAAACATCATCCATGGCTGTGATAATGAGTTACATGACATTCTTTTCCGAAGTGCACTGTAGTTGGATTTTATTTGTTATTGTTATTGTGGCATAATTCATAAATATAATACATATGTATGTACATATGTACATACAAGTAGGTATTTCCATTGACATATAGTTATGTATGAATATGTCGCTTTGAAATCTGTATGAAGCGCCGGAAATAATTTTTATTGTGACACGAAAGGGTTAATGGGAGTACTTTTAATTAAAACAAAAATCAAATATGCAAAGTGCACTTGTTTAATGGTAGTTAAGTATGTAAATGCATTCTTTTTGAACACATAGAGACATACATACATATGTAATTAGTTTCGAGTAACAATTCTGCTGTTGTGTCGTTTGTATTCCAACCAGACCTGGGTAATACTGAGTAGCAATTGGACTATTACATACTTAAATATTTTATATTTTGATCTTGAAGTAATTAGTCCGTACTAAGTACTTTCAGAATATTCAAGTACAAGTACAAGTACAAGTACAAGTACAAGTACAAGTACAAGTACAAGTACAAGTACAAGTACAAGTACAAGTACAAGTACAAGTACAAGTAGGGTTGCCAGACGTACTGATTTGATCAGTACAATACTGATTTTTCGTGCCCTGTACTGATGGTTTTAAAAACCTTAAGAAATGCTGATTTTTTGGATTTTGTACTGATTTGTACTGATTTTTAGCCGACACTAAAAAATCCATTTTTATAACCCTGCACTGTTTTTAATTTTCCAACTGTTTTCATTTGACGTTTGTAACCATGAAACAATTAGGAAGGAGGCCGCAATGCGAACATTACATGTCATAGAAACATAATTGACAGTTAACGATACAGAAACAAAAACAAAATGCCAGTAATAAAGACCATTTTCTCCGCATATGTATATTGTTGTATTGTTTTTTTTTTTTAAGGCAATGTACTGATTTTCTCGGGAGAGGTATCTGGCAACCCTAAGTACAAGGAATTGCAAAATAATTGAAGTTTTAGCAAATACTTCAAAGTATTTGAAAAGAATTGAAAGTACTTGAAAAGAATTGAAAAATGTGCTTGAATCAATTTTTTAATTCTTTTCAAGTACTTTCAATTACTTACAAATCGATTCAAACACATTTTTCAATTATTTTCAAGTACTTTCAATTCTTTTCAAATACTTTGAAGTATTTGCTAAACCTTCAATTATTTTGCAATTACTTGTACTTGTACTTGAAAATTTTGGGGATGCCAGTACCAGTACAATTCCTTTGAAATGTACTTGTCGCAAGTCGTACTGGTACTTGATATTACCCAGGTCTTATTGTAACTAAAAGACCAATCCCAACAGTTTCGATAAATGCAGCTCTCTTGTTCTCGACTAAGTATGGTAAGGCTAAAAGTAATCAAGTCTCTCACAAAGCCAGCTTTTGAATTCCTTTCGGTTGTAATTGAAGCCTTTCCTTTAAAGGTTTGAGCTAAGCGCTGGTGAAGTCGAGTTGCATAAATTTGAAACACAAAAATATATTTTTGAAGCAAAAACGCATTGAGCAAGTCACACTTCAAGAACAGAACTTGTGGAAAATCGCCAGGAAATCATTTTTTTCCAAATTTGAAATGTTGGAGCAACAAACAACGACTGTCCTCTTAAACTTAAAAACAAATAAATAACAACAACAAACCATATTGCGGTTGATATGTTAAATTGCTTCATTTAACTCGTTTCCATATTTCACTAGTGCTGTCCGGATTACCAATAACCACAATGACAAACATGTGTATACCTACCAAAAATCTAAACCTTATTTAAAAATTAAAACTGCAGATTTCAGGCCTGCGAAATAAGGCCTGAAAATTATAAGGGTAGCAAATTTGTATGGCGTAGGGCTTAAAATAAGGCTGATTTTCTTGTGAAGTACTTTCTCTCTGAGAGCACACCTTATTCCAAAGGCTTATTCGCCATGCGAAATAAGGCCTAGATAAGTATTAGAAAGTTAGTAGCAGACAGAGTGAGTGCATAACAGAAGCAGCACTGCCAGCGTACTCCTTTTTTAGACCCGATTTGTCAACAATAAGCAAAATTTTTTGCAGGGCGTATGGGCGCATATACAAATGTATATAAAACTATGTATGTACATATGTACACATATGAGCGATAAAACAAGCACTGTATTGTATTCACCAAAATAACCTGATATACTATGCCACCTATTCAGCGAACCAGACAATCGCGGCAAACCCGGCAAACCAGGCAGATAACAAACAAAGCAACAACGCAGCCACATAGGGATTGTGTGGCAAGTGTAATGGTTCCAACAGTCATCAACGCCCGCACATACCCGTGTCAGCTGACACGATCTATCTTATGGGAGTTGCATGTAAACGAAATCTCACCGACGCTGACATAAACGCCCATAGCCGCCCATATCGAAGAAATCAAACGAGTTTTGATTTTTCCCATAACAACGTGTCAGCTGATTGCTTTTGCTCAACGCGGTGTTGCCGAACGAACTTTTTTAGCCACTAAAACATTTGAACGGTATTTTTCATTGTATTATTAAACGAAATCAATGCGAGTGTAAAATGTAATAGAATATATCTTTGTTCATAGGAAAACCCGCTTAAGTTTACTTAAGCGAAATATGAGTTATTAGATAATTGTTTAGCTCATTTATTGAAAATAATTATCATTTCTATATATTGTTATTAATTCACAAGTAACCATTTTTAATGCGTTTATTTTAGTTTCGAATAAATAAAATCGATATTATCCAGTTATAACTTTTATATTTTTCGGAGCATAACTTCGTACAGGATGAAATAAAAAAATTGCATAAATGATGTTATATTTGAAATATTTAAATGTTTGAATGAAATAATAGTTATTTCATATCCCTGATACATAGGAAATGGATAGAGTATTTTTCAAATAAATGAGAAATTAGGCAATGACGAGAAAAGAGTAATTTACGATAAATAAAAGTAATTTTTATTTCAAAATTATCCCTTTTACCATTTTTGAATGGATCAATGGATAGCGGGCCAGCGGGTAGTGAACAACTGATATTTCCGTCATAAAATCCACACAGGTAAACAAAATTGCGACGAAGGCAGCTTTTAGAAAATTGTTTGTGTAAGCACGAAATAAATAATGCTTATGGTTATTCCTTTATTTATTGCCAAAAAAGTGTATTTTCTTTTACTTATTTTTCACTGTTCAACAAGAAAATTACAAAATGCATCAGAAATGCAACTCTGACTCCTGAGGAGGGACAGGACCACACCACTCAAAAAACTGTTTTTACCCCGCCGTCTTTTGTTAACAATTTTTTATTGCGTTAAAAAATTAAGTTCCGCTTCGAATTCGTGTTCATGTGATCAAAACGCGTCGATTGACACCCCAGTTCTTGAAAATTTACCAATTTTCACCATGTCACCTAAACTAGATAATTACCAAAACTTTTAATACAAAATCGCGCATATTTTTATAAAAAATTTTCGCCTACGTCTTTTTTTCAGAAAGAAAACAATATATACGTTTGTATTTATATGGCCGTTTTAATTCTAATAATTATTTTATGTGAATTTAAATGAGCTATTGGCCATTTTTTAATGAAGAAAAATTGAAAAAAATTTTTTTTTTTTGGTAGAAGTTATGGATCCATTTCGGAGACCACCACATCCCCTCATCAGACTTCTTCAAGCGGCCTCAACCGAGAATCGAAGTCGTTCGATTGGTAGTCCTGTGAATATTGATAGACCTGTGACTACCAATCGAACGACTTAAGTTCGATTCTCGGTTGAGGCCGCTTGAAGAAGTCTGATGAGGGGATGTGGTGGTCTCCGAAATGGATCCATAACTTCTACCAAAAAAAAATTTTTTTCAATTTTTCTTCATTAAAAAATGGCCAATAGCTCATTTAAATTCACAGAAAACAATATATTTAAAAATTTAAATCGAGAATAAATATCGGTACTAAGTTTGGGTATTTCATGCGAAATTTTTGTGTCTTCCCATTATTTCAAATACGGCAACACTCACACGGCTGTTCAAAATAGAAAACAGCTGATTTTTGTATTGTCATGCGGGCATGAAATTCGTTCAACTCGTTATGTTTACGGGTACTCGATTCGTTCGGTCGACTCGTTGATGACTGTCGGCACCCTAAGAGAGGCCAAGCGGCGCAGATGTAAAAGTGGAAAATATGCATGAGTATACATACATATTTGCCAATTTTGAGAAATTGCACAAAAATATCAAAGATTTTTGTGTTCTTTTACTAAAAACCGAGTTTATAAATAGCAGAAAACACCTCGATACTATTTTCTAGCAACAAGGGGATCAACTATAAAAAGCCGCTTCCATCACTTGTGATCTCATATTTCTTTTGTTCTATGAGCAAACTTGTATCAAGTATACAAGTGCTTCATAGGGAGCCCTCCATATCCAACAAACAGAACCCAGCGGCGAACATTGCCTACCACACTACTTTTACCCAATGATGTATGTATATTACACATTATGAAAAATGCCAACTAACATACAACGTGTATGAAAAAGAAAGTAGGTAAGGTTCACAAAAATCAATTTTGTTCATTTTTCTGTTTTTCTTCAAATTTCATTCTTGTTGTGTTGCTATGTATGTACAGTGGCTCTCAGAAGTATTTTGCATAATTCATTTATTAAGAAAACGTTAGAAATTCGCATATTTTTCGAATTGTTTTCGAAATTTTTTTAATGTGGTATTATAGCTGAATCTCCATACTACAAAAACACATTCATTAAAAAATCAAAATGCATTTCATCTTTTTTATAAAATTAAAGAAACGAAAAAAGGCATACATTTTTGCTCACAAAAGTATTTTGCATATTGATAATTTTGGTGAATAAATGCATCTACAACCTGTTTAATATTTTTTATGATATCCGTTCTTTTTCGAAATGGCTTCCAAGAGTCTAGGAATGGGCTCAGATAATTTTTCGCAAAATTTTCGGAGGTATTTTGTCCCATTCCCCGGTCAAACCCACATTTGGGTTATTTTTTGGGGAAATCTTCGATTTTCTCACATGATCTTCAAGACAGGACTAAAAATTTTGATTGGTTCTTATATCTGAGCTTTGAAAAAGAGTTTGTAAGTGTTTTTATTCGAAAGTGTTCATATTCTAACATCATTAGCGGTATTTTTCGAATTATTATCTTGTTGAATTAAAAACCCATTGTATATCATATCCATTTTTTCTGCACTAGAACGTAGGTTTTCCCTGAAAATGGAATATCGGGAATGCTCGTCCATCGTACTATACACTAAAACCAGTTTTACAACTCACTGAGGTGATATAGAAACTCTATGAGCCTCGATTGATCACAAACTCCTACAGTGCTTAACAATCGCTTTAATGTTTTTGATTTTCATCTCTTAATTGGGCTTTCGCCATAAAATACGACTCAAAAATATTATATTTGCTTTCGGAACTTAAAATTATGATTTTAGAAATGTCAATTTTTTTATTTTGTGTTTGTTGGGGAAAATAAGACACTTTCTTTGAGATAGAGAGTTGGTTGCGCAGTACTTGGCGGTGAATATGGGTTTTCTCGGTACTCTGTGCACTGCCTCGTCCGATACTTGATTGTTGAGTATTGGTTTTAGTTTTCTGTTTATTGTAGGAGCTTATGTGGGGGGGTTTAGTTGATTTTCTCTCAATATATCACGTTCTTCTAGCGAGGTCCTTCTTTGTACTAGCAACTTTTTTCCGAAAAATATCACTCTTGATGTTAAAATGTGAACACTTCCAAGTTTGTGTTCAAAGCTCCGATATAAGAACCATTCAAAATTGTTGATCCTATCTTGAAGATCATGTGAGAAAATCGAAGATTTCCCCAAAAAATTATCCAAATGCGGTTTTGGCCGAGGAATGGGACAAAAAACCTCCGGAATTCTGCCAAAAATTAGCAGAGCCCATCCCTAGACTCTTGGAAGCCATTTCGAAAAAGAACGGATATCATAAAAATATTAAACAGGTTGTAGATGCATTTATTCACCAAAATTACCAATATGCAAAATACTTTTGTGAGAAAAAATGTATGCCTTTTTTCCTTTCTTTAATTTTATAAAAAAGATGAAATGCATTTTGATTTTTTAATGAATGTTTTTTTGTAGTACGGAGATTCAGCTATAATTCCACATTAAAAAAATTTCGAAAACAGTTCGAAAAATATGCGAATTTCTAACGTTTTCTTAATAAATGAATTATGCAAAATACTTCTGAGAGCCACTGTATGTATAATAAATACGGAAATTCCATAGAAACAAAATAACAATCACATTGAAGAATTTTTTTGTTACAAATTCGTTTCTTAATCAAGCGCTGATAGAATAAAATTGTTTAAAATTGTATAAAACAGATCTGAGTACTAAAAAAATGCACCAGTTCTTCAGGGACGTTCTCCCTATGTAGATATGTATATTGGATTATTGACAGATTTCGGTGTTTTCTCTTGGTGTTTTATGTGGTTTTTTCTTGAGTTTCCCTAATTATGCACGTTTCCTTACATACATACATACCAGTAGCAGTCCCAGCATAAATTGCCTGGGCAAGCATATGTGTGAAGGAGTTATTAGCCATTTGTGTAACATTCTTTGCTGTATTATCTGTAAGTCATTGCATATGTACATATGTACATATGATTAGTGGGGTAGTGGTGGTTTTTGATTTCGAAATGTCTACTTACAGCCTACAATGTAAACGGAATTTTATTCAGTCCGCTTACGTTCACCTTACAAGGTAAGCGAAAGTAGATTCGAGGTGCATACCAACAACTTACCCTGTAAACGGAGTTGTATTCAGTCCGCCTACATCCACCTTACAACGTTGGCGAAGTAGGATTCGAACTGCCTACCTACAGCTTACAATGTATGCTAGTTAGCGATATGCTCATTTGATGAACACTTCACTACCCTGATTACTTTGTATGTAACGTGTAGGCGGCCATGTATATGAAAATGTATAACAGATCTGTATATGAGGTGGTGTGCATTTTCGCCATAATACATAAAAATGGTATCAAGTACTTGAAAGGAATTGAAAATAATTGAAAGTAATTGGCAAAAGTACTTCAACTACTTTGTCAACTACTTTCAACTCCTTTCAATTACTTTTGGTAATTGATGGTAATTCCAATTACTATTCAATTACAAGTAGTTGTACTCTAGTACTAATTGAATCTCAGCTAAAAAGCAATTACTATTTAATTACAAATACTTTATGAAGTAATTGTATTGAGTAGTAATTGTACTCGAAATTAAACAGGTCTGATAAAATTACATTAACTCGACTTCGATTCTAGAATTATAATTTACGCGATACATACTGGTATGTTCCGTTTTGTTAGGGAGCGCTAAGTTTCTCAATAGTTTTTCGAGTGTTCCTCTAACGTTAGAAATTTTAGAAAGGGGCTAGTTATCGAGTCATTCTCAAATCTACATATGTACACATACTCAGTATTTGTTGGGTAATCGCTCAAAGTATGATCGCATTTCCTACTAAAAATCATTAGTTCGATAAGAATGTGAAGTAAATGTGGAATTCTTAAAAGATCTAACCACTTTGGTAATTGTTTGTAATTGGATCCAAATTTCGTAAAAAGTCTTGGATTTTGTCAATTAACTCAAATTTAAGTACTTTGGAATGCGCCATTCCATGTGCACTGATTTATAAATAATACACACACGAAGTCATCATACGAAACTACACCACATTTTTGTACATTCAGCGGCTATGGCGCGGCTGCGGCTGGGACGACTATGCAAAGCGCCTGAAGGACCTCAGTTGCGGAGGCAAACTAAACCCTACTAAAACGATCAAAAGAGCGAAAGAACAGCCAACCAACCAACCGGTCAACCAACGAGCCATCCAACCAAACAACCAATCCACCAACCTGCTCAACAAGCGCAAACCTCAGCGTCCTCGCCAACTCGAGCTTAAAATCCATAGAGGGGAAAACGGACAAGCATTTGCTTGCATGCTAGCTATCGCTCGCTGGCAGAATCAAGCTTTTGGATGATTGCAAAAAAGGATAAAAACCGGGACAAGGGAAATGGAGTGATGCGGTAGTTGTTGTGTGTTGCGTATTGTGCTTGTTTGCTCGAGTGCTTACACTGCGGTATGCCATAACATGAAATGTTCGCTCGTAAAATTTAAAATTTTCCAAAAAATAATAAAACCAACCAACAACAACAACAACCAAAAACAATACGATGAGCAGCAAGGCGCGTATGTCGCGCGCTGTTGTATAAATACGCTGCGGTGTCCTGATTTAAAAGGTACATATAAATATTTATGTACATATGTGTGTGTGGATTTGTTTGTTTGTATTCGTGCAAGTGAGTGCAGTGCGAATATTAAGTTTGCAACTATTAAATATATTTAGGTACATTAGGCCGTCTCGCCTTATATAGACAAAACAAAGTCCACCCATATGATGTATTTTTGTAAAACATTTCCAGACAATTTTTTTTATTTTTTCTGGACGCCGCTAGATGTCGCTAAAGTTATATTTTTCATATCCTCGTTATTTATGGACCGATCCCTATGTTCGATACACCAATGTCTTTGGCTTGAGAGGGGATTTCTAGCTTATAATCGTATTAACCCTATGTGCGCCATTGGGGTCTCTTCTATCCTGTACTTCTAGCACCCATACGAAAGAGTTATTCTAGCCCCTTTTTAGAAACCACGAAAAAATGTTATTTTTAAGTTGGTTAGAGGATTGAAATCTTCTAGAAAATGACAAAATTTCAGTAGGAAAAAGGAAAAAAAATTTTGTAAAATGAGCATAAAAGACCACAGGAAGCGAAAATATATATTCCTCGGAATGTTGAACGCGCTTTTTTTCGGGTTCTCCTGAAACTATCGAAACATTTTTTTTTGGAAAAGATTAATGATTTTTGACGACGTTTAACATGCAGGCAAAAAAAGTTATATTATGGTGGTATAAACTAAGTACTGGGTGGTAGTGACCCCAGTGGCGCATATAGGGCTAATACGATTGTAAAGTAAAAACCATCCTCCCACGCCAAAGACAATGGTGTTCAAACTTAGGGATCGGAACAAAAATACAGAAGATATGAAAAAAATGAATCAATTTTAGAGACATCCAGCGGCGTCCAAAAAATAAATAAAAAATTCTCCGGAAATGTTTTCCAAAAAGACATGATATGGGACGAATTTTTTTTTTTGCTATACGGTCTAATGTACATATGCGTATATTGGTATGTCAATAACAATTTATTAAGCTAAATTTCAGCGCGTATTCGTTTCGTAAAATTTTTCGCTAACGAATTTTCCAATAAAATTTTATTGCGAAATATAAAAAACCTGAATGCTAAAAGCCTGTATTTGTTTTAATAATTTGGGGAATTTTATGTGCGTTAATAAATGTAATTTTTTTTAATTCATCACTGGACGCCATTTTGATGCATTTGCTCCTATACCAATTAAAAAAAATCGCTCTTACGGTTCAAATTCAATTTTAAACCATTTCACTTATTCACAATAGAAAAAAATAATAGCTTAAAAAAACTAAAAACACGCTTTAATCTTAAAAATCTACTAAAAATTGAGAAATAATTTAATTAGAAACAAAATGATGAATGAAAATATAAGTATTTAAGGAAAAGCGTTTAGGTGCTCAATAATATTTGAACATGAAAATATTCGATGCGTACAACTAGTACAAAAATATACCTAGTTGCGGAATTAAAGAGTACTATATATGAAATCAAAAAAGTCAAAATAAAAATATTAGTAAAAAAACACCGATTTTAAATATTTTTTGACATACTGAGCACCCGACGCTTTTCCTTAAATACTTATATTTTCGTTCATCATTTTGTTTCTAATTAAATTATTTCTCAATTTTAGTACGATTTTTAAGATTAAAGCATGTTTTTAGTTTTTTAAGCTATTATTTATTTGCTTCGAAACTTTATACAAATTAAAGAAAGTCTTGCAATGGTCGCTCAGTTGACTCTTTCTGAACTACATTTAAGATATTGAGCCTCTTTTACACACTTTTTTCTAGTGCTGCACCAGAAATTTTGTTCAATAGTTATTGAAGAATTCTCTGCAGGGTGCAGAGCACAAACTATATCTACACATGTGCATGAATGACGATGTACATACGTACAATTGAAGTAAACACATATACATATACGTGCAAACATATTTTCCATGTAGATGGAAAATGTATACCTGACCTCTTCATATTTCACAGTCTGTTGCTTTCCAGTTAAAATGTGATTAAAATGAAGTGCAATGAAAAAATCACAGCACACCTACGTATAGGTAAGTGCAAAAGGGCTTTTATCATGAGTGTGCATGTTGTGTTTGAATGGCAGTGTTGTGCATGTGTAGTTGTTAATATTGTCTATACTTAACACTAAATAATGCTGGCATTAATGAAAGAACGTGTAAGATGATGAAGAATGTATGGAGAAAAATCTTATATATGTATGTATGTGCATAATAGGGGCGTCAGAATGAATACTTTTCCGTCAATCCAGCAATCCGTTTAACTGACAGCAGAGTGGAATTACTTAAGTAAGGAGCTTAAGAAGTAACATGCACTTTGTAGTAGCCGTTGGCAATTACGTGGTGATCTATAGGTAATGGATACCTTATTATCACCACCGAATATTACCTACAAGTTTCGTGACATTAAGCGGGCAATTAACGTCCCAAAACCGTAACCGAAACTATTACTGTTGCTATAAAGTAGCTGGCACTTTAAAGTTGCATTTAAGTAACATGAATTTGCCGCCGCTACCATTATTTGCCACGTATAAGTTTTAAAAACTTCGAGGTACTTTTACTAGTAACCACGACGTTTCTACTACCGGTAATGTCACTAAAAATCCACTTAACTTTAAAGTAACAATTATAGGTAGAAATTACCACGGAGCGACTGGGAATTTGTCAAACAAAGTTAATTTCTCACCGAAGTCGTACATTTAGTGAATGCTCCGTAATTGCTACACACCTAAGGTTCCCGTATCCGTCATTGTTACTTAGGTGCTAGTTGGGGAATAAGGTTTCGTCTTAGAGAGAGAGGTAGAGAAAGAGAGAGAGAGAAAGAGAGAGAGAGAGAGAGAGAGAAAGAGAGAGAGAAAGAAAGATAGAGAGAGAAAGAGAGAGGAAATGCTTATGGTCTGATGACACCAACAGAGAAAAATAAGCCTTATTATAAGGCTTTGTTCATATAGCTGGATTTCTTTAGAAACAAAAAAATCTTTTTGGTAGATGACAGTTCGTTATCATAGCGTTCATTTAGGCTACGTGGCCGCTGTGGTGCAGTGGGTAGAGTGCTCGCCTGCTATGCCAAAGGTCTCGGGTTCAAACCACGGTCCGAGCAAAACACCAAAAAAACAATTTTTCTAATTAGTAAAAATCCAATTATTGGGTTTTTTTAAGAGCAGCGGTCACCTCTCGGCAGTGGGCGGCATACCCTCCGAGTGTATTTCTGCCATGAAAAAGCTTCTCACAAAAAATGCATTCGCCGTTCGGAGCCGGCATAAAACCGTAGGTCCACCCAATTAGTAGGAAAAACAAAAAGGAGCACACCTCGAATTGGGAGAGAAGCTCGGCCATAAAACTCGTCAGAGTTATAATAGCGCCATTGTATTATTATATTATATTATTATTAAATTTTATAAAAATTTACCCCAAATTTGAATTTAAAAAAAAAATTTTTTTTTAAAATTAAAAAAAAAAAAATTTGGTGGTTGGACGAAATTAGCACATAAATCTAGCATTCATTTTTGCATATTGAATTTTCGATCCGTTGAGGGGGGGTCCAGCTTCACGTGAAGCTGCACCCCCCATTTTGACATATAAAAAAACCCCCTTAAAATTGGAACACAAATTTTTTTTTTTGGAACAAATTAGCACATAAATAGCACATAATTCCTAGCATATTAATTTTCAAATCCATTGAATGGGGGGTCCAGCTTCACTGGGCTGCATATAGTTTAAAAGGCTGAATTTTCAGGCGTCCTCCCACATTGCTGGCCTCGTTGACTTGGCTAAGGTGGAGCCTAAACAGATGCTTCGATTCGCTGAATGCATATAAATAGCTGAATGTGATAGTAAGATTTATGGAAAAATTTTAATCATAGAATGCTATCAACTTTATAGAGTTTCATTGGCCGTAAGCGATATTGAGTCCTACACTCCGAAAAGGGTCTTATGGTGAACACTTATGTATTTGGGGTTTCACAAAATCGCCATAACTTCTGTCGGCATTTTAGCTAGCTGATGCAATTCCTTTTTTTTTCAATATCTAACCAAAAAGTTGCGAATTTCTATATGAAACTTAGATCACCACATTGTCCCACTTGAATTACATTTCCGTTTCTCTGCACTTGAGCATCTCCACACTTTAGCTTCTTTTGCTTTGCTCATCTATTTAATTTGCTTTAATTGAAGAAAAAACTTCAGATAATTACATACCGGCCCAGGGACCCTAAAATTCATTCACTTGACGCTGCAAAGTATTAGTTAGCACTTGCAGTAAAAAACATCATCGTCATACAGTCATATCTATGTATATGTATTCATCACGATACTATGTATGGTGGTCTCCGCCGGCTGAAGTTAAAATTACTTACAAAATAATATTTACTTAATTCTGACCCAATTCTGGTCATCAAAACATAAAATTAGAAATTGTGCTTTTAACCAAAACTAAATAAAACTCCAAATAACTTTGCGCGGAAAGTTGAATAAAATTTAGTCGCGGCGCAAAAGTCACTTTACCCAATGCAAAGAATATCATTTGCAAAGCATAACAAAACTGTCTAACAACACGATTCCGGAAAGAATAGCAAAAATGCATAAATAAATAAAACTGATACTAATTTTAACTTTGCAAACGTCATTTGCGCTGTAATTTGGTGGCGGTGTTGACTTAAAAAAAGATCGCGAAGCGCAGCACGAAATGGCAGACAACAAGAGAGGCTAAGAAAAAAAAGTGAAAGAAAAAGTGTCTAAATAAGTCAAAATAAAAAATAAATGAAAATATGGCAACATGCACACAGAAACATTGGTTGAATGTTAATACATACGTATGTATGTATGTATGTATATAATATTTGCATTTTTTCTTCTCATGCTTAACAAAATTGTGTTGGGTGTTTTCCGTGCCCTTGCAATGCTGATCTCAAGCTTACCAAAAGTAACAACACAAACTCGGGCAACTTAAATAAGCCCGAAAAGACTAAGAATTTCCAAAAGTAAATGCAGTCAGCGGAGTTTTGCGACTCGCAGTGCAGTAATAAATTCATTTTCGCCCGAAACCAACAGCAATTATGAAATAAGCGCAACGGCAAATATGCAAAATGAGACGGTAAATAAGGGTTGCTACTACATAAAAATACCAACATACATATGTACATATATTTTGACAAGAAAACAAAAGGCGCCGAAATGAACTGCAAGTGCAAGTAAAAAAGGTAGCGCAAACTTGGTTAGAAATGAATGTTAAATACCCATACTCAGAAAAAAAATCATCAACACGATTCATGCAAAATTAACACGATCGATCTTTACCCATAGAACAGCAACAATTTTTTTCAAATTACACGATGTTTGAAACATGATTTTGGCTTTGTAACTGTCATCTGAAAATTTGGTAAATTCAACCAAATTTTATTCTTGATACAACATGAAGAAATTTTAAAATATACAAGATGATTCAAATATAAAATTTTATTCATAAATGTCATTTGGAATTTGGTTTATTTAACATGATGATAGTGTCAATATAAACTAAAAAAAAATGTTAGAACAATGACGTCCCAATTTTAGTGTTAATACAACATGAAAACAAATGTAAAACAATAAGAACCACAATTAATAATAAAATTTGGTTGATATAACACGAAACAATGTTCAAACATAAACGTCATTTGTAATTTTGGTTTATTCAACACGATCATAGTGTCAATATAATCTTAAAAAAAAGTGTTAAAAAAGAACGTCAAAACTATTTGGAAACATACATAATTTTTTTGATCATTTGAAGTCTGATTTTCGTGCAAAACGCAAATTATAATTTAAAAAAAAAAAAGGAAAATTTTGTGCCGTGGCAGTGATGCGAGTTTAGCATCATTGTCAGTTCGCGATAGTGGGTTTTCGATTTATATTTTCAGTTTGCAGGTGAGTTAAAAGAGGATTACATTTTTGTTTCTAAAAGTATTTAATGTTCAATATTTTATTTTTCCTCTTCATAGGTTGCAATATCACGAGGAGGTTTTTTAGCGAATGGGGGTTTGCGTGCAGCATGCGATTGTTGCATTAGCGGCCAAACATTACTCGGTGCAAGTGATAGTACTATCGCCCATGTATAAACTATCGCCGGTACATTCGTGTTCGTATGAGAAGGACGCCTTTAATTTGTTCAGTTGTGCGGGTGATGTACGATTGTGCTTAATTGAAGTGATGATTATATATTTTATGTTTTATATGTTTTTTTTATTTAAAAAAATAAATTGTACAATCAACAAGACTTTGTAGTTAATTTTACAATAAATTTAATGTATAATCAAAAAGATGTTATTGTTAATTCAACAGGACCATTTCGTGTTAATTTAACCAGCTTAAATTGTAACATTAACTAGTTAAATTGTAAAATCAACAGGAAGACTCAATACTTTTTAGTGTTAATTCTACAGTTGTCATCCTGTTAAACTAACACTTGACAGTAGTGTTAAATTTACACGATTACATGATGGCATACATTAAGCATCGTGTTGAAAAAAATTAACCACAAAATTTGTTGATTTTTGGTTGATTTGACACTATTTTTTTCTGGGTGCAGTAACATAAACAACTAAAACTCCAGCGTCCCAATTGTCAAATTTCAAGAGCCGTATAGCATATTTTTATGCGCGATACAAACCCAGTGTATCACAAGATGATATTAGTGAAAGCCTGTCTCCACATTACTCAATTCGCTCTCGAACAATCTCGCCAAATTGTTCGCGAACTAACCCGTCTCCACGTAGCTATCGTTGTTCAGTTGAACACTCTTCTTCTCCTTCTTCCTCTTCTTCTTATTTTTCTTCTTCTTCTCATCCTTCTTCTTCTTCTTCTTCTTCTTATTCTTATTCTTTTTCTTCTTCTTCTTCTTATTCTTCTTGGATAGCTGTTGAAAAAGAACAAGAAGTCAGCTGACCTGAAGAACCAACCTGTTTAGTGGAGCCTGCATAAGTTATTTATTTTCATATACTATATGTAAATTTGTACTTCAGTGTCAATAAAAATAACGAAATGTTAAAAAAAAAATGGTTTACATTCAAATAATGATAACTATGATGACTGTATGTACATATGTATGTATATGAGCAGTGAGCAGCGCTCATTCTTTTGGGGAGTTTTAGCAAAAAAAAACTAAAAAAAACCCAAGGCTAAATCAGAATATTTGCAGCTAAAAGACAAGAAAAAAAGCTAAATCCAGCTTGAAAAAAGTTGGAATGGCAACGCTGGTGAATACCGAAAAAAGGATCGAACGGCGTTATAGCGTGTCTCGTACGTTCCCTCTTTTTATCTGCATTCACTCTCTCAATCGTCGTTCGGCCTCGAATCCAGTACCGAAACTCGCTAATTTGCATACAAAATTCGGAGAGCGAATAATGAATGAAACACGTCATTCGTTCTCAAGACACTCGTCAAACCCGATAATATCGATGCCTTCTCTAATTTTGAATCGCAAATCTATCGAAATCTCACAGAGACCAAACCAAAAAGGCAAAAGTAAGCAAACATACAAACATTTAAGAAGAAAAAGAAGGAGAAATATCAAAGTCGACGACGATCAGCTATGTACGTGGAGACGAATTATTTGGCGAGATATTTCGCTACATTATTCGTTGCTGAATTTAGTTTTGTGGAGACGGGCTTTTATCTGAAGATATGCTTTAAGATGTTAGACATTTTAAACAAGTAGAGAGTGAGAGAGAGTGAGAGAGAGTGAGAGAGAGAGAGAGATGAGTAGAACGATGCTTTACAACGCAGAAGGTTTTGAAGACAATATTTGTTTCCAAGTGCGACATTACTGCGCTTTTAAAGAAGAATTTGACCGAAACAACAACTTTACAATCAATTACTTATTTCGTAGAACTAAGAAAAAGCAACCGTTTACTACTGGTTATAAAAACAGTCATTGTATAGAAATTCTATAAAGAAGCACAATAATACAATTCGCATCGTACATCGGGCTAGTGAAAGGCTGGAAAGGAGTTTAAAGCAACGCGTAGGAAGTGGATGAAAGTGGATGTTAAATACATTACATACCACCACAAACACAAACAAACACAACACGTATGCATGTGTGTGTGCAGCCACATAACAAACGTCGCGGCGAGTTGTTAAAAGCTCAACAACGACAACAAAAAAGATTCCACTTTTGTGCAACTATGAGTACTTTGTTGAAGAGGTTGAAATGTTAAAAAAACTAACTACAACAAAAGAAACAATAACAAAAAGAAGAAGAAGTAAAAGTAGAAAAATAAGAAGAAGCTTCTATGCCAACAACATTAAGTTGACAACATGAGATGCCTGACGGTGGTGTCAAAAAATTGCTCCGGCATAATGGGACGCGTCGCGTCGTGACGCGACATGAACGAACTCGGTAAACGGAAGTGAAAAGTTTTCTGTTGCCACCGGAAGTGCATAAATATTAAATTCCACAATTACACTCCACACTTGAGACAACACATACATACAAACAGACACACACATAATGGTGCCACAATGCAAACAACAAGCGAGTGGCATGTGTACAAACAGACAAGCAAACATACAAACAAACAAATAACTGAATATACATATGTATGTATGTACAAATGCATTCCTGTAACGGTAACTCATTGCTCTATTCAAGCAAATATTTGAGTGTAGGTACATACATACATACATACATATATAAGCTGCAAGAAAATCCATAAGCAAAAGCTCTCAATAAGCAAATACGCTGGCAGCGCTGCTTGCTGTTATGTGCTCATTCGCTCTGCACCAAACATTTTAATGCTTATGTAGCAACTCAACAATCGGCTTTTTAATATCCCTTATTATAAGGTAGTTCTTATAAGTTCTTATAAGCAGTGATTCAAGCTTTGCTTCCTATGGAGAATAGGCCTCATTACTCATCAGGCATTTAAACACCAAATGGACCCTTGTTATAAACAATTAACTAAGTCTAAGTATTTGGCATGGCGAATAACCGATGAATAAGGTTTGCTCTCAGCGAGAGATATAGATTTTAGTCCTTATGGTCTAATGACATCAACACAACAAAATTAGCCTTATTATAAGCCTTTCTCTATAGAACTTACATCCCTTAAAATTTGCAGGCATTATTTCATATGCCTTATCACCTTCTGGAATAAACCTAAAATAAGGCGAAAATTTATTGGAGGGTAGTACATATAAGCATAGGTTCGCGTATGAGGAGTAAGTCTGTATGTGTGTTGGTGTGTTTATGTGCAGGTGTGTGATGACCTAGGAAATGACAATTGTCAGTATCCACACCAGAGTCATACCACTTGACTGACTAGTCAGTATACACACCAGCATCATACCAATTGGCTGACTAGTCAGTGTAGATATCAGAACTATACCAGTTGACTGACTAGTTTTACATGCTACTCCAATGAAAATAAAAATTGCAAAATAAAGTTTCTAATACATTTATTTAGTTATTAGAATATGATATTTAAATTAAAGAATTCGGGCACATTAGTTTGTGATCTTGCATATTAAATATTTAGGTAAATTAACATTAATTCATTTAAAAAAAAATATGTATGTTGAACATATGTACATATATGTACATATCTATAATAATAAATAAAGAATTCAGGTACATTATATTGTGATCTTGCATATTAAATATTTAGGTAAATTAACATTAACATTGTGAATAAGTAACACGTTCACCATTCTAAGCTTGACATTTATATTGATGATTTTCTGACTTTATACAAACATATCATGTACTTTTTTCTATGGCTGAAGTAGTATCTAATATACAGGGCTATATTAACATCTCAAACTATGTTATATTTGTGGCTTTCACCTGATTTAATGATCTAACAATTTGCAACCAACTAAATCTACAAGAGGCCTACTACGCAGGGTTCGAATACTACAACAACAATAAAGAAGTTGCTTTACTTTTACTGCATACGTGTTCATTGCAACCTCCAGAAACCCCGGATACATTCGTTTTTAATTTAAAACCCTTTTTTTGCAAAACTTCTTGTTTCATAACTAATCTCAATTTGTCCCCTATGAATCTAGTTGGGCAACTCCCATAATTTATCTAGTCAGTTAACTGGTAGGTTGGCTGACTAGTTTGGACTTTCGCTGCAGGGTACTGTCATTCAGAAGTCAGGAGGTCGAGCGATTTGCTACTGCTCATACTCCTATCCACTTACGTACATACTATGAATGTACATTAGAGTGCGTTTAAAATTCAAATTACCGATATTTTACTGTATCGCCCCCTCAATCTGTAGTAACACGGTCAAAGATATCACACATAAATTTTGGTCCCGATTGGTGGAGGTTAAGGCGTGGCGCATTGAGGTCAAAGTTCAGAAAACTCTATGAAGGGTAAAAAAATCAAAATATTTTTTTTAATTATATTATATCCAAAATTAATACTTCTATACCCAAGGATAACAAATATAAATTTTGGTTCCGATTGATGACGGTTTAGTGGGGTTTTAAGGGGGTCAATGTTCACATTTCCATAGAAGACTTACATTTTTAGTGTCGCATATGGTAATTTGAAATTTGGCCCCCTTGAAACACCGGTAAACCGTCTTCAATCGGGACCAAAATTTATATTTGTTATCATCGGGTATAGATGTATTAATTTTGGATATAATATAATTAAAAAAAATATTTTGATTTTTTGACCCTTCATAGAGTTTTCTGAACTTTGACCTCAATGCACCACGCCTTAACCTCCACCAATCGGGACCAAAATTTATGTGTGATATCTTTGACCATGTTACTACAGATTGAGGGGGCGCACACTGGGGATTTTGCGGAAAAAAGTCAAATTGTCAACATACTCTTCATGCAATATGCAGTGATATTTTGGAATTTAGACTAAATGGTACAACCAAATCAAAAAGAATTACTCCGATCTGACTGCTAGTTTTTTTTTTATAGCCGTCTCAAACTCAGTACTTGTATGTTTTACCGAACCAACTTAATTTAAACCTAAGAATTTCAAAACGAATAATCTTTTATTATGTGAGCTAACGTTTTTCTTTTTATTTTTTATTTAAAGTAGGATATTTCAGTCTACTAAAATTGAAAAAATAAACTCTGCAGAGACTTAAGTTTTTTTTTTTGTTTATTTTTATGAACATATAACAAAAATCCCTTTTTTCTCCAAACATTTGGACCTGTAATTTTAGCGCCACTTGCCTCCAGTTGGAAATCACTACTAATACATTGTTTCATATCTGTTTTTACATTTTTAATCAATTTCAAGTGCCCCCAGGTGCCCCTTTTCAATTTATTGTATTATACAGTACAACATTTTTCAGCTAATTGATTCGCGACTCAATTCTGATAAGGCTCTTTTGTTTAACATAACTCAAGAACCACTAGTCGGATTTTGTTTAAACAAATTTATAAAAATCAAGAATTACTAGTACTTTCATCTGTTTATATAACGCTTCGCTATATAGGCAACAGTTTCCCAGTTATAAATAAATGTATGGAGAAAAAAAAATATTTTTTGCCTAAAAATAATTTATTTTTTTTTTAATTCATAAAAAATCGAAAACGGTAAAAAAGTTCAAAGTCCTATTATTTTCACGTAAAGTCGCATAACCTATGAACAAAATGATACATAAATCAAGAAAATCGATGAACGCGTTTCGCTTTTATTCACAATTAAGTACAGGTATGGATTAAAAATTATTTTTATTTTTTACTATAGGTCCAAGGGAGGTACCCCTAGGGAGTGGCCGATTTCAATTATTTTTTGTACCGTCAATGCCCTTTATGAGGGTAATTGATATGCGAAGTTTCGTAAAGATATCTTACTTTTTTGAGCTGAAATTAAAATTTGTATTTAAATTTTTTTTTTAATTTTTTACTATAGGTCCAAGGGAGGTACCCCTAGGGAGTGGCCGATTTCAATTATTTTTTGTACCGTCAATGCCCTTTATGAGGGTAACTGATATGCAAAGTTTCGTGAAGATATCTTACTTTTTTCGGCTGAAATTAAAATTTGTATTTAAATGTTTTTTTTTTAATTTTTTACTATAGGTCCAAGGGAGGTACCCCTAGGAGTTGACCGATTTCAACCATTTTTGGAAATTTTCTTAACTAGCTCATATATAACCTGTCTGCAAAATTTCAAAGCCCTACGACAACTCCTTCTATTTTTTTCCGCTGAATGTATGGAAGCTTCCCCACTGTGGGGCGATACAGTCTTTTTATGAACTTTTAAATTTTTCATACACCCTAATGTACATACGTAAATATCTACTTCCAGGTGATGCATTGTCGTGCTTCGAGTGCAGCTCTTGAAGGTTAAATATGGATAGAAATTTTATTTAAAATAAACTCAAAGAAGTTTAATCTATCTAATTAGAAAAAAGAACTGAATTTAAAAACCATTATCATCATACTTGCCACAACCACAGTTAGACCTCATCATTAGACCTCATCATAATCACAGCTTGAAGCCACTTCCAAACATTCTTTGGTAACTTGGTATATTGTCCAAAATTTGGAATAGATATATGCTATGGAAGTTCCACCTGAGTATTCAGGCCTTTTTTGAAGTTAACTTCTTAGGCGGCGATACAGAGTTTTTATGGAGAGTGAAATTTGAAATTTGATGCAACGGAAGTTGCCCCCGGAAATAGCAGCCATTTTAGTTGATTTTTAATTTTTAAAAAAATCAACCTTGATATCGCGCGGTTCGAACTCACAACCCCTCGCTTCCAGACCAGACGCAAAACCTCTGCGCCACACACCACTTGCGTTCAGTATGTCAAATGCTGCACTTAAATTGAACTAACAAGTACAACTCACTCACCTATTGAAAGCAACAAGTAACGAGTTTGATATTTGCAAATACATATGTACATATTACAATGATAGCAACCACCCCTTTTGTTAGTTCAGTTTAAGTGCAGCGTTTGACATACACAACGCAAGTGGTATGGTGGCGCAGAGGTAGTGTGTCTGGTCTGGAAGCTAGGGGAGATGGGTTCAAATCAAGCCAGGCGACTGATTTTTTTCTTTTATTCTTTTATTTTTTTTTATTTTTTTTTTTATTTTTTTTTATTTTAATAATTAAAAAAAACTAAAAAGCACGCTTTAATCTTAAAATCGCACTAAAAAGTGAGAAATAGATTAATATAAAAACAAAACGATGAACGAAAATATAAGTACCTATTTAAGGAAAAGCATTAGGTGCTCAGTATGTAAAAAAAAATTTAAAATTGGTATTTTTTACTAATACATATTTTTATTTTAAATTCTTTTGGAGATTTGTATGTACATGTATGTATGTACATTAGGGTGTCCCGAAATATTTTTTTTTGGATTTCCTTAACGCAAGACCCCTCAAAATTTGCGGTTTTGATCACAAATTACGAAACAAGTTTTAAAAACTAAATACAATTACATCTTCAGGGTTCTACCGATCTTCAAAGTTTTGCGGTTTTGTCGTTCATGCAGAACGCCCACTCACCGCAACATATATTACATCCGCATATTCTTTGCATGCTTACTATGTAATTCTTTTCGTTCTTATAAGTTCTATTCGCTTATGGAACTTACTTTTAAGTGCAAAAATCTGAATTCCAAGTAGTTACAATGAAAATACTCGTACATACACATATTTTCTACAATGGGTTTGATTCGGCTTCTGCATTTTATTTGCCTTTCAATCGTGGAGAATCAGTTCGATAAAAAAAAAAACAAGAATACGGTTTTTTAACTAAAGTATAAAGTCCTTATTTGCCTAAAGTTTAATTTTATAACGTTACGAATATTCTGGAATCAGAAAAGATTTAGAAGAGACTACAAGCCCTGGGCGAAGGTACTAGTATGCAGTGTTGTCACCGCAAAATGGGTTTTCGTACGTTCAGTGTTCCCGCGAGGTTAAGAAAATTTGGATCGTAAAAACAGAATAATATATGTACATTAGGGTGCTTTTAATTTGTATGAAAAATTTAAAAGTTCATAAAAAGACTGTATCGCCCCCTCAATCTGTAGTAAGATGGTCAAAGATATCACACATAAATTTTGGTCCCGATTGGTGGCGGTTAAGGCGTGGCGCATTGAGGTCAAAGTTCAGAAAACTCTATGAAGGGTCAAAAAATCAAAATATTTTTTTTAATTATCTAATACCGAAAATTAATACTTCTATACCCAAGGATAACAAATATAAATTTTGGTCCCGATTGATGACGGTTTACTGGTGTTTTAAGGGGGTCAAATTTCAGATTACCATATGCGACACTAAAAATGTAAGTCTTCTATGGCAATGTGAACATTGACCCCCTTAAAACACCACTAAACCGCCATCAATCGGAACCAAAATTTATATTTGTTATCCTTGGGTATAGAAGTATTAATTCTGGATATTAGATAATTAAAAAAAATATTTTGATTTTTTGACCCTTCATAGAGTTTTCTGAACTTTGACCTCAATGCGCCACGCCTTAACCGCCACCAATCGGGACCAAAATTTATGTGTGATATCTTTGACCATCTTACTACAGATTGAGGGGGCGATACAGTAAAATATCGTTAATTTTAATTTTAAACGCACTCTAATGTACATATATTGTTTTTAAGTGTCATCTCAGAGAAAAACTATTAAAACTTCATATAAAATAAAATGCTTTAACTTCATAACGATATGTTATTTTCTATTATTTCTAACATGCAGAAAAAAAAAATTCATCAAATTCAAATATACACATATTCACACTAAAATAGGTGTAAAAATTTTTCTTTCGCAGCCTTACAGAATTCGCAATTAAAATTATATGAATAATGTACTTTACTAAAATGAATTATGTTAAATTTATTTCATTTAATTAATTAAACGAAAGTCATATCAGATATACAAAAATCCCCCGAGCACAGAACTAGGTTTGCAGCACTTTTTTTTCTTTATTTTAAAAATAATTCAGTTAAAAATTCTTTATTCAATTAATTTTTTTTAGGCAGTACAGTCATATGAAAAATAATAGGGATACTTGCCTTGGAATATTTCAAAGATCGATCCTGCTTCAATTTCTAAACAATGGTCAAAACTTATACATTAATTTCTTGCTCAGATGTCTCCGAAGTAAAGAACAGTTATTTAATTGGCCATTTTCTGCGTCGTTTCATAATGGCTGATGATTTTGTGGAGTGAGTTCGTTTCAGCTTGTGAAAAATAATAGGGACACCAAACTTCAATTAAAATTTTTTTCGAAAGGGTGGAGATTTTTGTAGATAATAAAAAACTAATTCACTGAATATTTAATAAAGTTTTATAATATACTAGGCTTTAACCCTATAATACCATCAGGGACTCAGAATGGGTCGAGGAGACCCCTGCACTATTCAACTTATTGCAAAAAGAAAAAATCTCCAAAATAAGTGTTTTTCGTGCCGGGAAATTGACGAAATGTGAAATTGCTTTGAAATGATATTGGAAAATGCTGTAAAATATAATCCAAAAGTGTAAACACGCGGACGGAAGCCAAAAATATCCCCAGTGGTTCAAAGGAATATACAGATATTTGTAAGAAAGGACCCGTTATGTCTTTCCATGACAAAAAAAATTAGTTTTGTTTAAAAATGAAATCTCCCACAGGCCAGGAATAGCGTCCTTTCTCCAAACCATGCAATTCTGAACATGTTTGGCTGCAAGTGGTGTGTAGTTTCAAAGTAGTAGAAACATAAACAAAGAAGCAGAATCACGATACCAAAAACAAAAAGGACAAGGAATACATACGTTATAAAAAATAAGTAGGAAAGAGAAAATATAGAGGGAATATATGAAATAAGTAGGTACCTAGAATAATTAGTATATAATAGCAACAACAAAATAGTAGTGGCAGCAATAACAACAAATCTCAAAAAATGCTATAGTCGCAATCTCAAGCAGAAATAACAAAATTTGGACAGAAAAATATATTTGAATTCTAAGTTTTTTAAATTAATTAAATGCAATAAATTTGTTTCTCTGTACTTATATGGTTAATCTCAATAATAAAATAACTTTTGAGTAAGACATTTTTATTATTTTAGCTCTAAGGAAACCTATTCTAAATATGTGAAATTAACAAAATTTCAGATCTCGGTAGAGCCCTCAAGATCGAATTCAATTCCGGGTTTTTTACTTTTATTGTGATCTGTATTCAATTACGCAACTTTTGATACCTCTTGCGATAGCGTAGCTCGAAAAAAACTTTTTTTCATACATGTACGGGACACCCTAATGTACATATGTATACGTGTAAGTACATAAGAAATTCTAACCAGAACAGCGCTGTGGTGAAATATGCGAGGTGAAAATGTTAATAACACAAGAAGAAATTAGAGTACACCGTTTGACACAACTGACGTAACTAGCGCGGTAGCTCAGCTGTAAGATGCTAGGCTTCCGATTCAAATGAATATGGTTCAAGTCCAGGTCGAGTCAGTTTTTTGTTCCTTTTTTTTTTATTAAACAATTTTCTTTGTAATTTTTTATTAAATAAAAGTGCCACCCGAATATCGGGGATTACATACTAGTTAATTATTAAAATAAAAACGATCAAACAACCAATATAAAAACCAATCGGATGAGCTTGCCGATAAACAAAATCTAATAACAAGAACAAGCATCGCCTTTTCTATAAATAGAATTTGTACAAACAAAAACACACAACCACATGTACATATGTACATACGATAGTTTTCATTGTAATATTCCTGCAAAAAAATGTGCGATTAATCCCGATATACATAGATTTGTCCCTGATTAATCGCATTTTTTGCAGGGATGTATTTGCAAACTCGTTTCTCATATGATATATGAAACTTGTTACTTGTTACTTTCGAGCGAATATAAATTGATGTAAGAAGTTAACTTCTATCACGTGTACTGTGCTACACGCGGGTTTTTTATACTCAGCTGTACTAGTACACAGAGTATTGTAGTTTTAATCACATAACGGTGGACTGTAACAGAATGAAATAATCGAGATAGATATAGACTTATATATATCAAAATGATCACGGCGAAAAGATAAATCGATTGAGCCATGTCCGTCCGTCCGTCTGTCCGTCCGTCTGTCCGTCTGTCCTTCTGTAAATACTCTAACTCGCGCAAAAATTGAGATATTTTGATGAAATTTGAAATGCAAGTTGGTATCGAGACTGGGACGGTTGGTATTGAAAATGGACGAAATCGGACTGTGAGCTGAGTATCTAATGTTCGATTCCACTCGAACTTAGGCTTCCTTACTTGTTCATACAGAAAGTTGATTTTGAATTCCACCTCTATATAAAAACGAAAGGGAAAGTTGAGATTTTCGAATATTCAGTAGGAAATATGTGCTGTCTTTCAGCTGATCAATAATGCCTTAACATATGTATGTACATACGTATGTATGTATCTGAATATGAGTTCTAATTACGGACAAAATTAAAAAAAATATCTAAATTTTCACTCCAATTCATTAAGAAACCAAAGCACCACTGCAATGAAAGTGTATTTCTTCAAATAAATTTAACCAACATCACCACCACAATCGCTAACACCACTACCTCAGCCACCATCATCAACACCAACGTCATTGCTGTCACTGACATTTGTGGTCGCTGTGGTGATTTTACCGTTTACGAATTTATGTTGCCTGTCTTTTGCTGCACTAACAAACTGACGTGTTGTGTTTTGTTGTTTTTTTGTTGTGTTGTGTTGCTGACAGTTTGACATTTTTATTCTTACAGTCAGTATTTTTAGTTAGACATACATTATTGTTATTGTTGTTGCTGCTCTTGCTGTTCCTGCAACCGCTCATGCATATATTTTTGGCAACTCAAACAACAACGGCATTTACTAAAGTTGTTGTACATATTTAAATGTGAAAAGTTAAGTTTTTGTTTTCTGTGTTTGTTTCTTATTTCTTCAACCAGAAAATTTGTAACCAACTGTGTCCAATTAAAATCGTTGCTAAGTAGTAAAAGTACACTAAAATATTAATTTGGCATGAGATTTATGACGCTCCATATACACACATAAATACATACATATCGTCGCTGCGCCAACAAATTCAGTTATATGTTTTTTTTCGATTTTTTTTTATTACATATTTATTTAGCGCTATCCGCTAGCCACATTTCTGCATTTTCCGTTTTCTGATATCCCTCTTTGGTTAGAAGTTATCAAACACAGCTATATGCTCTCAGTAGTAGAAATGCTCTGTAAAATCAGTTATACATCTATTTTCGTATAATTGTTTTTTGATTTCAGGTTATTTTTGTGTAAAAAAAATTATTTAAAAAAAGCGTATGTGACCAATTTTCAAAAGGGGAGGGGCACTGGTCAATTAAATAATGCATTTCCAAGCTATTGCTAATTGCATCGGACCCTAGCGAAGAATTGTATACCCATCTTTCACGATTTCTTACCCCCACTAGCAAATTTAAACAATTGGTAAAAAGAGCTATATGCTGTAAAATGGCGCAAATGCTTCATGCGAAGTGGTTGGTCAAAAAAAGTAAAAAAAAAATTGCACAAGTCTATTACATATGTGTAGTATCATTAGTTAACAATTCAAACTAGAAAAAATATTCTCTAGGATCACCAGAAAACGGTTTTTTTGCTCTCCTGAAAAGTTGCTGAAAAACGTATAGCTGTTTTTGTTGGCGCAGCGACGATATATAACCCTACAAAAGGAGGTATAAGGAATCTGATGAAATAAGTTTCCGAATTATTTTCAGCGATACTGGTCTACAATGAAATATGCTGATCAGGATTTTAATATGGATTTGTCTGTAGGGTAATTTCGAAGTTTTCTCTCCACACATGGACCAAAATGTGGGGCCGGATAGACCAGGGTTGTTTTTTTTAGTGGTATTGTTATCAAAGGAGCGTATTGATCGGGGCGTCAATAAAGAATTGTCTTCAGGGTAATTTCGAGGTTTAGCTACTACATATTACATTATAGTATTGCTACAGAAAATCTTGCCTGTATAAATTTGTTTGTAAATGGTTTCAAAAAGACCTGTTTGCTTTAAGCCCTTATGATACTACGTTTTTTTTTTTTTTCTTTTCTGGTATTCTACCAGGTTTTATGTGTAAAGGAGATGGTCAAATACAGTTTTGCGTTGGTGCAAGTGAGCAAGCTATATTGAAAAAAAAAAACCAAACAAAATACCATCTAGGCGGTTAAAAACCAACGAGCCAGCTTGTATTTCGGTAGGTTTTTTGGCATTCGGCCGTTTTTTCTGACAATTGTTTCAATTTGACAACTAGAAAATAAGTTATATTTAAAATAAAAAAATATATGGAAATACAAATTTTAAATTTCGCTCTTGTAAGCTTCTGCTTTGGCCGTAAGGGTAAAGAAGAAGTCCAGAAGAAAAATTATATTGCGTACTGGTTTCCCTTTATAACATGTAATACACAGCTATCCTGCCCTTGAGTTTCATAACTTTTTTATTTCAGTAATTTAAATTCAAATTTCCAAAAAAATTAATTTTTGACATAGATAAAAATATTATTTAAATTTAGTTCGAAGTTTAATGCCAATCAAATTATTTTTGAGGGAGTATTTGTCTCTTTTCAATCTACAGAAGAATTGTTTTTGTATTTTGACTTTCGGTGGGTTTTCCAAACCAAAAATACCAGAGAAAAAATGTAGTGTCATATAGGCTTTATCAATCATTGATTTCTCTCAATGTGCGAGAACTATTGTTTTTTATTTTTTATTTTTTATTTTTTATTTCACAAAGTTTCTATCTCTGAAGGAATATGAAACTGCGTGGTTGTAAAATGATTGTTATTCTATGACCGCTTTCATTTCTATCTTTAAATAACAGTTATTTGGTTAGACCCTGAAAAGGTTAACTATTGTTTGGGATCTCTGAAAAAAATAATCGCTATTAAAATGCTTAAATCATACAACTGAAGTCTCTTAGAGATTTCAGGCAAAATTTTAAAAGCCTTAGGTCGATCCGAGATAAGCCTCAAATAAGGCGTAAATTTAATAGAAGGCGCGTGTGTACTCTTAGGTAGATAATACAGGTGTTGAAATGTGAATACTTTTGCTTTGCATGTTATGTTGACATATTTTTGGCGCTCAAATTTCTAATAACTGTGTTTTCTTTGTTCCTAATGTCCAATTAAAGTTGGCAAAATTCAGATAAAATAAAATTTCCCAATTAACATGAGTTGATTAGTCCACTCTCAAAAGTCCCTATGTGAATTTTTCATATTATGCCACGTAGTAAAAAAAACAAAAATTGAATTTTGAATGTGTACATATAAAATCTATATAGAGACTTTGAAAGTGTAATCGCATTTACTGCTATTTTTCAGAATACGGAAGGAGTTTGCAATAAATAGTACTTATTGGACACTTTACACCTTAAATCGACGGCTGAGAATAAGATCGCCCTATTTCAAAAATTGTTTCAAAAACGCCCTATTCCAAAAATTGTTTGAATAAGGTCCTATTTCAGATTTTGCTTCAAAAACGCCCTATTTCAGAATTTGTTTCAAGAACGTCCTATTTCAGACAATTATTCAAAAACGCCCAATTCAGAGAAATATATATGGAATTTTCTGTGAAATAGGGCGTTGTTGAAGCAAAATCTGAAATAGGACGTTATTCAAACAATTGTTGGAATAGGGCGTTTTTGAAACAATTTTTGAAATAGGGCGATCTTATTCTCAGCCGTCGAAATGCTGTTACATAACCCGACGAAAACTCAATTTCGAAATAATTTCACATAGCCAGTTTTGAAAGTGGACTACTCAATTGTCTAATTACGGTTATATAAGAATTTGTTAATTATTTTTTTTTGTTTTATAAATTAACCAATTCAGTAAACATTTTATGTACTCAATTACTAAATATTTATGCATTTAAGTGCATTTTGTAAACATTCAAATGAATGCATTTTAAGAATAGATATTTTAAATGTTCAACGAAGCACACTTGGTTCAATTTCACGCTAAACATTTCATTAACTTTGGCACCGCTACATACTCTGCTATAAATACTAACTGATTACATGACTTAAACAGCGTTGTTTAGACACTTACTAGCTATTCAAACACATACACAAACCTGAATACACTTGACATTTTACAAAGCAAATAAATCTAAGAGAATATAATAGCGGCGACAGGCCAAACTGCAGTTAACAACTAAAGTGCTGTGTTGGCCATTTTAGGGGTCAATATATGACGTGTAAGTATGTGTGAATATATACACATATGTATATGCAAATAAGCGTTAGTCTGTGCATGTCCATATGTACGTAATTATCTAAGTTCACGCCTTTGCCCATAAGCCTATTTGTATAGCTGCCTCCGACCAATGGCTGCCATGTCGCACGCTGTGATAAGCAGTGTTTGAGCGCATCACGCAACAATAACAATAATAGTGGCAATTGCTTATGTTGCATTTAGTCCACACACACACGTATACATATGTATATATACATTAGTGTCCGACCGAAGCTGGAATTTTAGGCCGAAGCCGAAGCTTGGCCGAATATTCGGTCGGACACTAATATACATACCATGTAGCTTCCCGTTACCATTAATTGCTTTTGTTACAATTCCAGTTATTTTGGTAGTTTTGTTTTTGTTGTTGCTGTGACTCCCGCTGTCGCTGCTGCTGATGCTGCAACAGCAGAATGTAATTCTTTTTAATGGCGCTGGAAGGACACACACACATACACACGGTTGCAAACAGCTCCAATGACAAATATGTATATCACCAACAGCGTTAAATGTCTTTGTTGTTACAAAATGTCAAATAGCCCCGTTCTCGTTTTGCCAAATGCAATCGCAACAGCCATTGCCATTGTCATCGTTCTAGGAATGAGATCAACAACAAATGCGACATGCAGCAGGTGTGCTGGGCGGAGCGCGGCGAGGAGTTCGTCTCAAAAATAGCAACTGTATTATACGAATTTGTGTGGGAAAATAAGAAGCTGTCAATGAAATTGGCTGGTCAGCTTGGAGGGCTTTAAGGATGTATGCACTTACATTTGTATACAGGCTGCGTAAATGGCTTCTTGCTACAGAAAAAAAGACTTCATGTAACACCGGGAATACTAAGTTTATTTTCAGGTCTCCTTTTATGGCACACATCACAAGATACCCTTTTCTGGTTATATGATGACTTTTCTAGGAGGTTAAATACTGGCAGTCTATGAGATTGTCATTCCTGGACTGGAGAGTTGGTAAATTAGCTCAGAGCTTCGATATTTCAGTTTTCACGGACGGGTCAAAGATGGCATGCAGAGCGAGAGTGGGTATCTTCGCAATTCAGCCGGACACTTCCATATCAATGAGGCTCCCGGATACGGCGAGCGTTTTTAAATCTGAAGTTTTCGGCATACAGGAGATTTGCAAGGTTGTACTTTCAACGGCAAGTGCCGTGGTGGGAAACAGTATAGGAATTTTATCCGATAGTCAGGCGGCTCTGGGATGTGCAACGCTTTCATCATGCTTGGTCGGGCAGTATAGGGAGTGGGCCATGGGCTTAGCAAGTCGACATAGTGTCTTTCTGTATTGGGTGCCGGCGCACCGCGACATCAAGGGAAACGAAATGGCTGATGATCGCAAAGGCGCGGGAGATTATTGCGCCTCTGGGTTTCATCATGGGCCGAATCACTCGGAACTGCTTCGAGGATGCTAAACCCGGATGGAAGTGGTTGCGGACCTGTAGGATCTGCCGAAGTCTGTGGCCTTCATACACTCGGATGCGTTCCTCAGCCGTGCTAAAGATGGACAATACGGACATTTCGCGCTTAACTGCGGTATTCACTGGGCAGTGGGCTATTGGTACCCACGCGGACCGATTGAGATTGGATGATAAGACTCTGTGTGGCAGCGGCAATCTTGCTGGAGCGGAGAAGACGGTGGAGCAGCTGCTAAGTGAATGTTCTTCGCACTGTCTAAGCAGAATGAAATTCCTTAGCAAGCCTTTCTTTGACAACTTCTCCGAACTCAAGGACGTTAGGGCTGAGCGGCTTCTTAGATACCTACGCTCAACTGGGTGGGTATAGAGCGTAGGGGACCTGCACTGGTTTCCGCATTGATATTCTTCTCTACTCTATTCTTCTGGTTCTAGTTCTGGTTCTTTAGTCACCAATCGTGGTATCAAAACGGCACTAATTGGCGCTAACTAGAGTCTCTGGAATGCGCCACTCAAACCAATCAACTAACAATCTGGACTGATCTATTTAGTGAAGACTTCATATGCTTTTCGGAGTTAGAGTACCTAGTCTAGTTTTTGAATGCTTTTTCTTTTTGCTTCTTTAAGATTTGCGCTTATTTGGCTACTTTAATTTGGGATCCTTCGAAAAATATTTCGTATCCTTTCACGTATCTTTATGTTAGCAGGAAGAAGCTTTTTGGACTGTTTTTGGGATCACCCATTTCAAGGCCATTTGGTACTATATCTAGAACAAAGTATCGACTCTGTATAAAATCAAAATCCATATAATTGCTTAACACCTTATTCATAACCACCACCGCACCCTGTATTTAAAGCAGAATAACTATAAAAATAGTTATAATACAAAAAATAACACAGACAATCCGATGTACATATATATGTATGTTTATGTACATCAATATCTACTTTGTTGTTATGCTCGCAGTTGCCCAACAATCGCTGTGACATAACTACATACATAGTAAATTGAGGCACAAAGCACAACGGTAGGTAGACCGACTATATAGAGCATATTGATAGCTGGATATGCCTTGTGCCATTGGCACTTTCCACAAGCCAAACATCACAATTATGCCAATGCTTTTGTACATACATATACAAATGTATTTGCACATGCATCATACACATGGACATGCTCAGAAATACATATCTACATACATGTGTTGCTTTTGTAGTAACATAACATCACAAATCGCCTTTACATACAGCGCAGTTCAACTCATCCATCACGCATTCAAATGTTAGACGGCTGCTGCTGCTGATTTACGTGGTTTGGTCTATCTATAACTCGTATGTGAATGTGCATTTGAAAGTAGCCAAGCTCATAGTGCTGGAAGCGATATCGATATAATATCGATTCATCGATGTTTTTGAACTTTTTCGATATATCGATATTTTTTTTCCGATATTCGATATATCGACGGTCATGGATCTATCACTGATAAACGCGGAAAGAAGCTGGTAAAAGGCAGCATTGCCATTTTGTGGGTAATTCCCCAAATTTGGAGATTTTTTTAAAATTTGATAATTATGTAGAAATTCCTGTGTTTAAAAGTAATGTAAATACGAACATTTTTTTTTAAATGTTCATTGTAGAATTGCAAAATGAAGAAAAAACATTTTAAATTTAAAAAATTTTATTTTAAGCACTATGAGATTTTGAACCAAAAACTTATGTTTTTTTCCATTCATTTTTATTTTTAATTTAAACAATTTCTTTTTAAATCCCAAATACATTTTAATTCCAAAAATTTCATTTTTAATTTAAAAAATTTCATTTTTAAAATAAAATGACTTGGTTGAAAACGTGCATTATAAAAATAAAAATTTTATTTTTGATTTATTTTCTCAGAGTGTAAAAGGTATTTAGAATGCGTTATTAATTTGTCTATTTCAAACCTTTTAGTCTTTAACATGGTTTTTTAAATAACTTAAATACGAAATATTTCAGTGATCCACTGTAATTGATACCTACTCTTTCTGGCTGGAACAGAATTTACCTTTTTTTTTTTTATTATTGAATTCCCTTTTCAAAAATGATTTCTGTTGATAATAAATTGAAATATTTACTTTAAATGTTTATTTAGTTCATTTTTAGAGTAATATAAATGACTGTCACTCTCGTTCAATTCAGGGCACAATAATGAATGCAGACATTTCGAAAAATAAAGCTTTTATATATAGATATGTTAAATTAAGGTTTATATAAATTAAAGCTCTCGATTTTTTTTGAACATTTTCGAGTAGCCCGAACAAATGCTGTTCAAATTCTCGAACGCTTGTTTGTTTGTTTATTACCCGTATGTTTGCACGGCCATTTGAAGTTTGTATTTTTCGTTTGTTTATTTTTTTTGTTGTCTTCATATGTATTTTTTTATTTTTGTTTTCCTGATACAAATTTTTTTGTCCGTAAGCTCGAATGCTCGAATGTTTGTACGGGCATTTGAACAACAAACGAGCCTCAGACAAATTCGATCTTTTCGAATTGTTCGATACCCGGGTATCTAGAGCTCTAATATAAAGGTCGATATATCGATAATATCGATGTTTTTTCTCAAAAATATCGAAAATATCGATACTCGTAAACATCGATGTTTTTCCAGCACTACAAGCTCACTCAACAATATCGAAGTATTATGCATGATTTTATATTAGTGCTGTTACGGATATTTTCGTATTCGTGCGTGGCTCCAATTCTAAGAAATGTCCTAAAGCTGAATTACTTATGCCATAGCAGTCTTCTGTTGGGACAACAAATTCTCCACGAGAATCCTGGAGAAGAGCAAGTGCAAGAATTTGGGTGATCTCGGCCCTAACACACTGCAGCTTTACACGGACATCTTCAAACTGAACAACAAAGTTGGAAGTGGATTTTTCTGTGAAAAGCTTCAGCTCAATGAAAGTTTGCGTCTATCTAATCACTGCTGAGCTAATAGCCATATGGGAAGCAGCTCGTCGCCTAACTGATCTGTCAAACATTAATTCTATCAATATCTTCTCATAAAAGATCATAAAATCCTTACAAAGTATCAACGCCAATTTTATAGTAGCAATGAAATGTAGCGAATATCTAAACAAACTAGCCGAAAGGTGTGACCTGAATGTCAATTGAGTCCCAGGTCATAGTGACGTCCAGGATAACTGCATTGAGGATGAGTGTGCTTATGCAGCAAATCACAACTGCGGGTTGGGTTGGGTTGGCTCTACCTTAAACTCATGCAAGCACTCGTGGAGGACTCACCTCATTGAACCGACTAACGTTAGATGGGCCAGGGAATCAACTTGTGGTGATTTCCAACTAAATCTGGCCTAGAATGGATGAGGTTATATCTGTATCGATGCTACATCTGAATCTGCTCATTAGGCAAATGCGCTGCTTTTGCTTCACGGTCATTTGATCTCAAACAAATTTTAAATCTATTTGCCGGACAGGGTTTTAAAGGGAGCTAGGAAACTAACGCTCCCATGTAGCATCACAGCGGGTCAATTCGGCCTAAGTTTGGCACCAATTTCTCGAATTGCGGAGGCAGCCACCTCAACCTGACTTAACCTAACCTAACCTAATCTAACCTAACCTAACCTAACATAACCTAATCTAACCTAACCTAACCTAACCTAATCTAACCTAATCTAACCTAATCTAACCTAATCTAACCTAACCTAACTTAACCTAACCTAACCTAACCTAATCTAACCTAACCTAACCTAATCTAACTTAATCTAACCTAACCTAACCTAACCTAATCTAACCTAATCTAACCTAACCTATTCCAACCTAATCTAACCTAATCTAACCTAACCTAACCTAATCTAACCTAACCTAACCTAACCTAACCTAATCTAACCTAATCTAACCTAATGTAACCTAATCTAACCTAACCTAACCTAACCTAACCTAACCTAACCTAACCTAATCTAACCTAATCTAACCTAATCTAACCTAACCTAATCTAACCTAACCTAACCTATTCTAACCTAATCTAACCTAATCTAACCTAACCTAACCTAACCTAATCTAACCTAATCTAACCTAATCTAACCTAATCTAACCTAACCTAATCTAACCTAACCTAACCTAATCTAACCTAATCTAACCTAACCTAACCTAACTTAAACTAACCTAACCTAACCTAACCTAATCTAACCTAACCTAATCTAACCTAACCTAATCTAACCTATTCTAACCTAATCTAACCTAATCTAACCTAACCTAATCTAACCTAACCTAACCTAACCTAATCTAACCTAATCTAACCTAATCTAACCTAATCTAACCTAATCTAACCTAACCTAACCTAACCTAACCTAACCTAATCTAACCTAACCTAACCTAATGTAACCTAATCTAACCTAACCTAACCTAACTTAAACTAACCTAACCTAACCTAACCTAACCTAACCTAACCTAACCTAATCTAACCTAATCTAACCTAACCTAACCTAACCTTTATAATCAATTTCATTTGCATTGCTTTGAGCAATAGGAATTAATTAATCTGTCCAATGTGTTGAAGTAATATAGTATGATTAGTTGAAACATGTAGCTGTCATTCGAATGGAATAAAACTGAGTGTGACTTTAAGTTGTGCCTAAAATTAGGCAATGTTGAATTTGTAATATAAAGAAAAAATTAACTTCCGTTTTCCCTCTTCCGTCTAGAGGCCTTTAATTGCCCGTACGCCGAATGTGTGACTGAACAGTCGTCACTTTCACAAACATTCGCACTTGCAACATCATCACGTCCACATCTGCTTTTACATCATCTGCACCGCTCTCACACAACCACTTACTTTCTTCTCATCTCTTCTCTTCTCTACCCCTCCCCTACTCTACTTAAGCGGCGCGACAAGTGTTCTCTGATTACCAAGTATCAGGGATGGGCGGTTTTGAATAAATTTTTATTCAAATAAAAAATAAATTTTTATTCTTCATTCTCATATCCTTGAATAAAGAATAAATTTTTATTCTTCATTCCGGCGCGCTTGAATAAAGAATAATTTTTTATTCTTTATTCTGATACCCTTGAATAAAGAATAAAAATTTATTCTTCATTCTGACACCCTTGAATAAAAAATAAATTTTTATTCTTCATTTTGCTGCCCTTGAATAAAGAATAATTTTTTATTCTTCATTTTGATACCCTTGAATAAAGAATAAAAATTTATTCTTCATTCTGATACCCTTGAATAAAAAATAAATTTTTATTCTTCATTCTGATGCCCTTGAATAAAAAATAATTTTTTATTCTTCATCCGAAATTGGTTGAATAAAAAATAAAATTTTATTTTTCATTCAGATAATTTTGAATAAAGAATAAATTTTTATTCACGTTATTCAAATTATTCTTGCAGGTCACACAAGTAAATGATTTTGCGAATATTTTTCTGAATACGAACCAAGTATTTTCCCGAGCCCCAACCCAATATTTTTCCGAATACTTTCCCGAATCCGAACCCAAATACTCAACCGAATATTTTTCTGAATCCGAACCGAATATTTTACCGAATACTTTCCCGAATCCGAACCGAATATTCTCCCAAATCCGAAACCGAATACTTTCCCGATTCCGAACCGAATACTTTCCCGAGTCTGAACCGAATACTTTTCCGGGTTCGAACCGAATACTTTTCCGGGTCCGAACCGAATACTTTTCAGGGTTCGAACCGAATACTTTTCAGGGTTCGAACCGAATACTTTTTCCGAGTTTGAACCGAATACTTTTCCGGGTTCGAACCGAATACTTTTCCGGGTCCGAACCGACTACCAGCTGTAATTAACGAAGTTATGGTAAAAATTAAAATGCAAACGAATATGCATACAGTACATACATATTTACATATGTACATTGTATGTATAAGCAAAAGAAGTATGTAGTTTCTTGTTGTCATGTTCTGGTCATCGGTTTTTAATGAAATTTGGCGCCGTTCTATTCAAATACAAGGACATTTTCATTTTTACCATAACTTCGTTAATTACAGAGCCAGCGGGTCCCGGACTCGGTACAGTAATCGGTTCGGACTCATAAAAGTATTCGGTTCGAACTCGGAAAAGTATTCGGTTCGGACCCGGAAAAGTATTCGGTTCGAACTCAGAAAGGTATTCGGTTCGAACCCGGAAAAGTATTCGGTTCGAACCCGGAAAAGTATTCGGTTCGAACCCGGAAAAGTATTCAGTTCAGACTCGGGAAAGTATTCGGTTCGAACTCGGAAAAAGTATTCGGTTCGAACCCGGAAAAGTATTCGGTTCAGACTCGGGAAAGTATTCGGTTCGGAATCGGGAAAGTATTCGGATTCGGATTTGGGAGAATATTCGGTTCGGATTCGGGAAAGTATTCGGTAAAATATTCGGTTCGGATTCAGAAAAATATTCGGTTGAGTATTTGGGTTCGGATTCGGGAAAGTATTCGGAAAAATATTGGGTTGGGGCTCGGGAAAATACTTGGTTCGTATTCAGAAAAATATTCGCAAAATCATTTACTTGTGTGACCTGCAAGAATAATTTGAATAACGTGAATAAAAATTTATTCTTTATTCAAAATTATCTGAATGAAAAATAAAATTTTATTTTTTATTCAATCAATTTCGGATGAAGAATAAAAAATTATTTTTTATTCAAGGGCATCAGAATGAAGAATAAAAATTTATTTTTTATTCAAGGGTATCAGAATGAAGAATAAATTTTTATTCTTTATTCAAGGGTATCAAAATGAAGAATAAAAAATTATTCTTTATTCAAGGGCACCAAAATGAAGAATAAAAATTTATTTTTTATTCAAGGGTGTCAGAATGCAGAATAAATTTTTATTCTTTATTCAAGGGTATCAGAATAAAGAATAAAAAATTATTCTTTATTCAAGCGCGCCGGAATGAAGAATAAAAATTTATTCTTTATTCAAGGATATGAGAATGAAGAATAAAAATTTATTTTTATTTTTTCGTTATTGAATTATTCAAATTTTGAATAATGCCCATCCCTGCCAAGTATTTTGCTGCCTCGGCTGTTTTTGTGCTGCGTCACACAATTGGTCACAGCGCCGACGCATCGTCAACATTGTCGTCATTTGTCCATTTAAATTTACACGTACACGCACATGGTGGGCTTAAATATCCCTGCAAAAATTCCGAGTACTCCAGTCGCTAATCCATGGAGTGCTCGCTATGGACCAACAGATTACTCCATAACTTGCCACATTTCATACAAAAAATTTGGTCCATTTAACATTGCATGTCATTGCAATGGAGTATATACTCCAGGCCCGGATAACAATCAAATTAATCCATGGAGTACCTACATTGGATTAATTGATGGAGTACCTAACAGTTAGCCGAACATAACAACAAAAACCCGATGTTTATCGCGACGACGACGAATGGCGTGCATAAATTCAAACATATGTATGTAAGTATACACATATCGTCGTCGTCGCGAAAAAAATTTGGCTTTTGTTATGTTCGGCTAACTACGAACCGATGCAGATACACGAATTGGTCGTTTGGGCTATGTTAGTGGTCACTTTGAAAGTACTCCAACCTACCACAAATGGAGCATATCGTCGTTTAAAGTGCATTTTTGCGTAACAGGTATTTTCATTTTCGCGTAGCGGACATTGTTTGAACTTTACAGGAGAGCAAAAAAACTATTTCATTTAAAAACCGTTACTTATTTCTGCATACAAACTTAAATTTAAATAGTTACGTAGATCAGTTTGTTAGCCATAACATCAACTTAGTGTAAAAAAAGAAACAAATTGAATTATTAGGACTCTTTTTTTTCATGTGCGGTTGTGCAATTTTTATTTGGCACAAAAATCACGCACAATCGGTTATGAAATGGCAAAATGTTCAATATAATTCTTATTTTAGCATTTTATAAAGAAAAAAGTAACAAAACTTGTACATATATTACATTTTAAACTAAAATTCATATTTTTAATTAAGAAAACGTAAGTTTGTTTACACATAGGTGGATAACTCTTAAGGTAAATGTGGTAAATTGTCATAAAAGCTATGACGATCGGACGGCATCACTCTTTTAAGTTCTTGTAAATGTTGATATTTACGTTTTGTAATATTGAGGTGACCTTTGTGGATTGGATTAGGAATATCCGTGTCTATCTGGTTCATAACCTGACTGGCATGTCTTATAAATTTTCGCATAAGAATCATGGCCTACAAAAAACATGTTTTTATCGCAATGTAATACATTAATTTTTATACACAGCTGTAATAGTACACAGATTTAAATATTTTTATGAAATTTCGTATATAGGTTCCTATCCAGACTGGGACGGTTGAAAATGGGCGAAATCGGACCACGACCACGCCCACTTTTATATATAGGTATTACAAAGGGGCTCAATAAAAACATTTTGAGCGATATCTTCGCCAATTATAAAGATAATTCAATGAAATTTTGTGGCACAAGTACCACGATAGATAGAAAACCATAAACAGAAATATCTTGGAAAATGGGCGTGGCACCGCCTCTTATTATACAAAGGACTCTACGAGATTTCGGAGCCCATAACTCGACAAATAATTGAGATATTATGACGAAAATTGGTGGACTTATTTCTACCACTTGCGGTAGTATATGTGCAAAATTTTAGCGAAATCAATTTATAACCACGCCTACTTTTTAATCAAAATTTTTCTCGAATGCCCTTCAGAAATTTGTAACGTGACATCTCTGTAACTAAAAGTCATGAAGGGATGAAATTTTATAATAACAAGAATATTTATACGTTTAGTCGGATTATTGATACGAATTTTCAAAATGGGCGTGGCTGCGCCCACTTTGTGCGGCACGGCCTTTTTTAAATTGCACCGTGTTTCTAGCAAACGTAAAAAAAACTATGAAAGCTTATAATATTTGGCTCCACTCGAACTAAGGCTTCCTTTCTTGTTTTGTTTTTTAATTTTTGATAACTTTAGTCATAATTTGGTTGGGAAAATTGTAAAGATTGTAGCAAAAAAACGTAGCTTACCAATTAGCAACTTCATTAATATGTTTAAAATAATACCTGCTTGATATTTACCTGACATTATTTGTTGAAATAAGTTAACTTTTGCTCCCTTTCATAAAAATTCGCCATTTAATTTATTTATCTAATAACATATAACTTCGCTTATATGAATGAACTGAAATCATACGCGGTAATGCTGCCAAATTTTAACAATACCCTTCATACGCGATTATGCAATTTACTGTTATTATGCGTTTTTGTTGTTAGAATTGCAATGTTTTGGTATGGATCGATAGAGCTGAGCGTCAGGAACTCAGGGTTGGAAAATCTCATTTTTGGCAAAAATGTCCCTTACTCGAAAATGAAAATACCTGTTACGCAAAAATGCACTTTAAACGACGATATAATCCAATGATTTTTGCAGGGATATTGTGCATCTGCACATACAAATGCAAACATACACAAACCTACACGTGTGTGCTTTTATGTAAATGCACAAATAACTCAAAGTGCGTGCAAGTATGTGTTTAGTAGTTTTATTACAATCAAGTGTTTGACTCTTAGTTTTGCTGCTGATTGCTTGATCCGCCGTGTGGGGAGCGGGGCGCGTACACGACAATAACAACAGAATGATTTGTGTATCATGAAGATTTTGCAAATGACAAATGCACAACTGTCAGAGATCAACAATCTGTTGACAATACGTTTTTTTTTCTTATACCTTTTTTATTCTTCTGCTATTTGACTCAAACGGATTGATTGAGGATTAACTAGGCAGTTGGCATTGCTAATGTGAAATATGACACAATTTAATATTGACTTTATTTTAGGTAACTTTAGTAGATTAGTGTATTTCTTTATTTTTCGGGTGTCTTAAGCAACGCCTCTGTTGAGGTGCTGTTTGGAGGGATACGAATGGATCGGAATACCTCCAATCATTCAGTGCTGAATAGAGGACATTTTGAGTTGTCGGACGGTGACGGATGGGTGAGGCCTTTCGACGATCTCAAGCTCAACGAGGGCACATGTGAGCACTAGAGCGTATCGCGAAAAAAAAGTTCGCCGTATGCCCCCCCATATGATTTCTTTTTCGAAAACATTTCTGGAAAAATTTTTTTTTGACACCGCTAGATGTCGCTAAAATTCGTTTTTTTCATATCTTCGGTATTTATGATCCGATCCCTAAGTTTGATACACCAATCTCTTTGGCTTGAGAGGGCGGTTTCTAATTCATAATTGTATTAACCCTATGTACGCCATTGGGGTCACTTCCACTTCTAGTACTTAGTTTATACCACCTTAATGTAACTTTTTTTGCCGGCATGTTAAACGTCGTAAAAAAATATTAATCTTTTGCAAAAGAAGTATTTCGATCGATTCAGTAGAACGGGAAATAAAACAAATTTAACTTTCCGAGGAATATAAGTTTTTCGCTACCTGTGGTCTTTTAGGTTCATTTTGCAAAGATTTTTTCTGAAGAGACTCCTACTGAAATTTTACGCCGAATAATTTTCTAGAATATTTTAACCATCCATCACCGCTGAAAAAGGGTTATTTTTACCCCTTTCTATACAGTCAGGAAATAGAGTATAGCCAAGAAATACTTTTTCTAAGGTCGCTAGAGGGCTAAAATTTCAGTAGAAATCTCTTCAGAAAAAATCTTTGTAAAATGAACCTAAAAGACCACACGAAGCGAAAAACTTATACTCCTCGGGATGTTAAATGTGATTTATTTCCGGTTCTACTGAATTGATCGAAATACTTCTTTTGCAAAAGATTAATGCTTTTTAACGACGTTTAACATTCCGGAAAAAAAGTTACATTAAGTAAAAAAAGTTACAAAGTACTGGGTGGAAGTGACCCCAATGGTGCACACAGGGTTAATACAATTAGAAAGTGGAAACCCTCCTCTCAATCCAAAGAGATTGGGGTATCAAACTTAGGCATCGGACCATAAATACCGAAGACATGAAAAAAATGAAATTTAGCGACATCTGGCGGCGTCCAAAAAAAAATAAAATTTTTTTCCAGAAATGTTTTCGAAAGAGAAATCATATGGGGGGGCGTACGGTGAACTTTCTTTTTGGTCCATATAAGGCCAGAAGGCCTAATGGGCACCCCGCAAGGAGTACTCTCACCACTGTTGTGGAATCTAGTGTCAACCAAATACTCTCCAGAGAATACATAAAATACTAAACTTGCGAAGTCTTGCATTCCAAGTTTAGTATAACGCCTCCAATACGATGTTGGCAATACTAAGGACCATATGCGGTCTATGTGAGGGATCACTGGATACTGGCCAACCTAACTTAACAGGCCATGGAATCTTCGGCCATATAATCTGAAGGCTCCCTATAATGAATAGTGCAGGACTGGCGAGCGCAAATACTGAACAACATGGGATCTTTTGCATCATTAATAGCTCAACTGAGGTGTTCAGAAGAAGGTAGGCATTAGTCGTAATGTCTGTTGTGTGAAGACGTAAGGTCTTAGCTGCTATACTACGAAGTACGGGCATTCCGTAGGAGTGGCTTCGGGGGTTTATAGCTCAGGTTAAGCGCGTTAAAGTCTCACACTTTGGCTTTCTATGCCAAAAAAAAAAAAACAAAAAAAGGGAAATTTTCTTATACGCGTGATATCACAATGGGGAAAAAATGCCTTCATCACACTTCGTTAACCCTCAAAGCACAAAAAAGTGGATATATGTAAAGTAGCTGTGTGTAGGTACCTACTTACGCAGTATATCGATTCCCTAACTATATCAAAATACTGTTTGATTAAAGTGCATATACCCCTAAAAGGTATAATTAACACATGCTTACATGTGTATATAGAGATATTAGGGTGGTCCCCAAATGTTTGGAGACAAATTGTGTATCATAATTCTGCAACCTCACCCCCTAAGTCCATGCTAATATAGTCGAAGATACCACATATAAATTTTTGTTACGAACGGAGAGGGGTAGGTAAGTGGTGTCGCACGGCGGACAAAATTGATATTAGCTTTTGTGGCTCTTGTGCAACAACACTTAACCGTCTACAATCGGAACAAAAATTTATATTTGGTATCCTCGAGTACAGGACTATCGATTTTGGGCATTAGATATAAAATTTTTTTTATGAAATTGGTTTATCCTTACTTTGCTCTGAACTTTGACGCCTGTGCGTTACCCCTTAACCGTATCCAATACGGATCAAAATTTATATTTCATATTGTTGAGTTCAGGACTGTTGATTTCGGGCATTATGTATAAAAAAAAATTAACTTAATTTTTTTAGTCTCCATAGAGTTTTCTGAAATTTGACGCCTGTGCGGTACCACTTAGCCGTCCCCGATCGGTACAAAAATTTATATATGTCATCTTTGACTGTGCTATTACCGATCTAGGTGGTGAGACCAAAGAAAATCGCTATTTTGATTTTAAGGACCACCCTAATAAGTAGATATACTATATACATATAATATTTGACCCAATTACTCAAGTTTCGCAATAAAAAGCAACAAAAAATCATAACTTTCATTAGCCTACACACATTCCCACTTTGCAACGTCCCCTTTTATGCTTCAATTTCCTTTAATATTCAATCAAAATCAAACATACTACAAAAAAACTATTATTATTTTAAATTGATTGCGTTCGTCACAAATGCATACATAATTTAATTAACTTACTGATTTACAAATTCATTGAGTTGCATGCTTCAAAGAAGCACATACATACTACTTAATACTATGCACATAACACACGCACACACAGACATTTCTCAACTTCAATTCCGTTAGTTACTGCCCATCTTTCTGCATTGTTCGGTCATAATTATGAATGGCCACCCGCAGCATATTTTAATACAGAAATCAAAGAAATAAAAAAAAAAAATTATATTAAAAGGAATTGCAAACTATTGGACGACTTACAACAATAGCAACAGAAGCATATTTGCACTGATTGGCCGGCATGTATGCATATTCATACATACATATTCACATATACATACATACATATGTACATACCCATTAAACATTTTTCTTTATTCTCAATTTGACATGCATTTGAGAATAAACCCTTTTCTCAAACCTCAAACGTTTATTTCAAATGCACCTCAAATTTCCATTTATAGCGTTCTCAAACTAAAAGGCACATTTTTAATATGGGATTTTGGGCTGATTTTCATATTGAGAACGTCCATTTTCTCAAACCTATTTCAAACATAATTTTTTTCTCAAATGCTTCTCAAATTGTTCTCAAATTGATAAACATGTTTGAGAACTACTTGAAAATATGTTTATTTTCAAATGATATATATGCTGATTCTCAACTTGAGTAACAATATTTTCTCAAACGTTTGAGAATTTCTTTTTCAGTGTTTAATGGGTAATTGAATGTTTGCAACTAAAAAGGCACACAGTTGTTGAACAGATTTACAGAAAAAGCTTCTACCATCAAGAATATGTACTTACAATTAAATACAACGGCAAAGAGCAATAATCGGGCGAATTGCTGCATTGTTACATTGCCCGCCTGCCCGCCTGCCCGTACGCTTTCAACCCGCTTCTTTTTATGACTGCGAACATCAAGGCGTGCGCGAACAAATTACCGCTAGTTGTAAAATGAATAAATTTGTAGCGAAAATCAGCGCCGCCATAAAGCGGGTAAGTGTGTAAAAGGCAAAAAGGCAGAGGCAGCAAAAATTAATTGTGGTCGAATTGAATTGACGGCGGAAGAAGCGAGGAAATTAAAATAGCTTGCAAATTGTAAATGGCCAAATGGTATGAAATTGTTAAATAAACGTACATACATACATACGAGTTTATGTAGATATGTATGTATGCTAGGTAGGGTCGATTATTTTTCGATAAAATCGCATACGCGGATAATGTTCTATAGACTATTCTAAGCAACATTACCAAAGAGACCATGGGTCTTAAACCAATTCTTAGTCCGCGGGTTTTAAGCCGAAGTTTTTTTGTGAGGTAAAAAAAAAATTTGTATTTCGTAGGCAGACAAAAATGATTCGAACTTCTTACCAAGAAGCCAGGATATACTTTTCCGAAGGATTTTGATGTGGTGAATCCGAATCTGGAGTCAAAATGACCAAATTCGAAATAGTTTTCGAGATATCTTGACCTAAATACGCAAGTGCAAAAAGTGCAATTTTCTTCAAATTTTGGAGTTAGGGCCAGCCGAAAGTTGTGATTTCATTTAAAGTCTACGGCCATTATCTTAACAAACAGGCTTTGCACTTTCAAATGCCGTTGACCTTATTAACGTCTCTTTTTTGGTCTCCGAGATATCGCTGTTTTAAGATCTGCATACTACATACAAACAATGAAAGCATACAGCTGAGTATCTAATGTTCCATTCCACTCGAACTTAGGCTTCCTTACTTGTTTTCTTTAAAATAGTTGCATTTCTTTGCTGTCATTTTTAACATGTTGCTGTTTCTTGACCATAATTGGTGGATCTGATGACTGCAACAAAAAACAATGAAGCCGGTGAACTATCGCAATCGGTTGAAGCGGTGAATTCAACAAAATCGATAAAACCGGTAAATTATCGCTATTGGTGGAAGCGCTCATTATTGGTGCAACCGATGAATCAAAAAAAAAAAAAAAAAAAAAATACGACGAAAACGGTGAATTATAGCTATTGGTGGAGGTGCTCATTATTGGTGCAACCGATGAATCAAAATACAATGTCGAAAACGGTAAATTATCGCTATTGGAGGTCATATTTGGTGGAACCGGTAAATGCAAAAAAATTATGAAACCGGTAAATTATCGCAATTGGTGAAATTGGTCATAATTGGTGGAACTGGTGACTGTTGCTATTGGTGGAAGTACTCATTATTGGTGAAACCGGCGAACGCAACAAAAGCGATGAACCCGTGAATTATCGCTATTGGTGGAAGTGATCATATTTGGTGGAACCGGTGAATGCAACAAAAATGATGAAACCGGTGAAATCGCAATTGGTTCAAGTGCTCATAAATGGTGGAACCGGTTAATGCAACAAAAACCGACGAACCCGTGAATTATCTCTATTGGTGGAAGTGATCATATTTGGTGGAACCGGTGATTGCAACAAAAATAATGAAACTGGTGAATTATCGCAATTGGTGGAAGTACTCATAATTCGTGGAATCGGTTAATGCAACAAAATCGAAAACCATTAAATTATCGCAATTGGTGGCACCGGTGAATGCAACAAAATCAAAAACCTGTGAATTATCGCAACCTGGTGGATGTATTCTAAAATGTTGGAGCCGGTGAGCACGACACAACCGTTGAATGCGGAGAAATAGTACGGCTGTTGGATGTTTGGTATATTGGTGGAGCCGTAGTTTGACAAAGTAGAAGAAACAGCAATATGTTAAAAATGACAGCAAAGAAATGCAAGTATTTTAAAGAAAACAAGTAAGGAAGCCTAAGTTCGAGTGGAATCATTTCATTGTTTGTTTGCGTCTGATAGAATCACGGTGTATTTTATATAAAGCCAGTGCTGCATAAAGTGGGCGTAGCCACGCCCATTTTCAACATTTGGTGGTCATAACCGATTTCAATAAATTTTTGTGTGTCTATTGACACAAGTTATAAAAGTGTATAAACGAAGTTTCGTCATAATATCTCAATTAGTTGTCGAGGTATGGGCTCCGAAATCTCGTAGATTCCGTTGTCTAAAAAGAGGCGGTGCCATGCCCATTTTCCAAAATTTTTCTATTTTTTGTTTCCGGTCTATTGTAGAACTCATGCCACAAAATTTCAATGAATTATCTTTATATTTGACAGAGATATCGCTTAAAATGTTTTCATTAGGCCCCTTTATAGTTCCCATATATAAAAGTGGGCGTGGTCGTCAACCGATTTCGCTAAAATTTTGAAAGTGTATAACTACAAGTAATGAAAGTGTATACACCAAGTTTCGTCATAATATATCAATTATTTGTCGAGTTATAGGCTAAGAAATCTCGTATATTCCTGCTTCTAAAAGGAGGCGGTGCCACGCCCATTTTCCAAAATTTTTGTGTTTTTTGTTTATGTCCATAGTTGGACTCCTGCCATAAAATTTCAATGATATATCTTTATATCTGACAGAGATATCGCTTAAAATGTTTTTATTAGGTCACTTTATAATACCCATATAATAATGCGTACAGACGGACAGACGGACAGACGGACGGACATGGCTCAATCGATTTCTCTTTTCACCCTGATCATTTTGATATATATAAGTCTATATCTATCTCGATTATTTCGTTCTGTTACAATCCACCGTTAGGAAATCAAAACTATAATACTCTGTGTACTAGTACAGCTGAGTATAAAAATACATTGTGTACGCACTGAACAGTATGCAAATTTTAAAACAGCGATATCTCGGAGACCAAAAAAGACACGTTAATAAGGTCAACGGCATTTGAAAGCGCAAAGCCTGTTTGTTAAGATAATGGTCGTAGACTTTAAATGAAATCACAACTTTCGGCTGGCCCTAACTCCAAAATTTGAAGAAAATTGCACTTTTTGCACTTGCATTTTTTTGTCAAGATATCTCGAAAACCATTTCGAATTTGGTCATTTTGACTTCATATTCGGATTCAGCACATCAAAATCCTTCGAAAAAGTATATCCTGGCTTCTTGGTAAGAAGTTCGAATCATTTTTGTCTGCCTACGGACTAAGAATTGGTTTAAGACCGATGGTTTCTTTGGCAAAGTTGCTTAGAATAGTCCTTGGAACATCATCCGCGTATGCGATTTTTCACTTTTTTCACTCCCATACACATTAGGGTGGTCCCCAAATGTATGGAGACAAATTTTATAGCATATTTCCTCAACCTCACCCCCTAGGTCGATGCTAATATAGTCGATGATACCACATATAAATTCTTGTCCCCATCGCAACGGTTAAGGCATCTCGCAAAGGGACCAAAGTTCAGAAAACTCTATGGAGACTGAAAAATTGAAGTTTAATTTTTTGTATATGTAATGTCCAGAATCGATTGTCCTGTACACAAAAATACCAAATGCAAATTTTGGTCCGGATCATAAACGATTAAGCGGTGTCGCAGAGGGATCGAAGCTGCTCAGATTACCATATAAAACCAAAAAACTAAATTAAGTTTTTGTATATCTGATGGCCAAAATCGATAGTTTTGTACTCAAGGATACCAAATAAAAATTTTTGTCCTGATTGAAGACAGTTAAGGTGTGTCGCAGGGGTCCCATCTGGTTACCTAAATTTGATGCCTTTGTGACACCCTTTAACCGCCTCCGATCGCGACCAAAATTTATATGCGGTATTTTGAGTATAAAACTTTCGATTGCGCGTATTAGATTTGAAAAAAAATTAAAATCAATTTTTTGAGTCTGCATATGGCAATTTAAACTTTGACCCCTGTGTGACACCCCTTCGATCAGGACCAAAATATATATATGTGCTATCTTTGACCGTGCTGTTACCGAGTTAGGGGGTAGACCGAAGAAAATCACTAATTTCATTTTTTTAAGCATCACCCTAATATATGTACATATGTTTGTAGCTTGGAAGAGCGTATAATAACACTGTCCAACAGTGATTTCTCAACACGAACAAACGCTATTAATTATGAAAGAGGATGTCTCCCAGACCAACTTTGCCGAACAGAGTACTAGTCCAGAGGGTCTGAGTTTTTTTTTAGAGGGGGTTAAAGTTTTATGGATTTAGCTGGAGGTGCAATTACTTTATCGAAAATATCTTATAAAAAATGACCTCAAATGAAGTTTTTGAGCTCGGACTTCTTCTACAGAATTTAATAAGGAATTTCTTTGTGGAAGACGTTAACCCTCTAACGCCCACACAAATGGCTGTTATTAACCCTTGTTTGGAAGCACATGTAGAAAATATCAATTTACAATGCAGATAGAGGGTTAAAATATTGTAGAAAATTATTCGCCATAAAATTTCACTAGGGGTCCCCTCAGACAAAATCTTTGTACAAATAACGCAAAAGGCTACAGGATATGATAATCACAAATTACGCCATGAAATATGCAATAAATTTTATATTTATATACATTAGATGCACTTTTTATACTCAGCTGTACTAGTACACAGAGTATTATAATTTTGATTTCATAACGGTGGATTGTAACATAATGAAATAATCGAGATAGATATGGACTTATATATATCAAAATGATCAGGGTGAAAAGAGAAATCGATTGAGCCATGTCCGTCCGTCCGTCCGTCCGTCCGTCCGTCCGTCCGTCCGTCCGTCCGTCCGTCCGTCCGTCCGTACGCACGATAACTCGCGTAAAAATTGAGATATTTTGATGAAATTTGAAATCCAAGTTGGTATCGAGACTGGGACGGTTGGTATTGAAAATGGGCGAAATCGGACCATGACCACGCCCACTTTTCCTATATAGAAAAAATCGGATATTTGGTATCTCAGCCACTACTATAGCTAGAGTGATAAAATTTTACCCACGTATTGAGCTCAGGGCCTTATGAAGAAATTTGATGAAGTTTTGGAAAATGGGCGGTGCCACGCCCACTTATTAAGGGGCAAACATTGAAAGTTTTATATGTCATTACTCAGAAACCGTTGAAGATATATCGATGAAATTTGGTATGCGTAATATGCTTACTTAGGCAAATGTTTTGACGAAAAATTATCAAAATCGGTTGACGGCCACGCCCACTTTTATATATGGGAACTATAAAGGGGCCTAATAAAAACATTTTAAGCGATATCTCTGTCAAATATAAAGATCTATCACTGAAATTTTGTGGCAGGAGTCCAACTACGGACATAAAACAAAAAATACAAAAATTTTTGAAAATGGGCGGTGCCACGCCCACTTATTAAGGGTCAAACATTGAAAGTTTTATATGTCATAACTCAGAAACCGTTAAAGATATATCGATGAAATTTGGTACGCGTAATATATTTACTTAGCCAAATGTGTGGACGAAAAATTATCAAAATCGGTGGACGGCCACGCCCACTTTTATATATGGGAACTATAAAGGGGCCTAATAAAAACATTTTAAGCGATATCTCTGTCAAATATAAAGATCTATCACTAAAATTTTGTGGCAGGAGTCCAAAGACGGACATAAAACAAAAAGTACAAAAATTTTGGAAAATGGGCGGTGCCACGCCCACTTATTAAGGGTCAAACATTGAAAGTTTTATATGTCATAACTCAGAAACCGTTGAAGATATATCGATGAAATTTGATATGCGTAATTTTCTTACTTAGGCAAATGTTTTTGCGAAAAATTATCAAAATCGGTTGACGGCCACGCCCACTTTTATATATGGGAACTATAAAGGGGCCTAATAAAAACATTTTAAGCGATATCTCTGTCAAATATAAAGATCTATCACTGAAATTTTGTGGCAGGAGTCCAACTAGGGACATAAAACAAAAAATATAAAAATTTTGGAAAATGGGCGGTGCCACGCCCACTTATTAAGGGGCAAATATTGAAAGTTTTATAAGCCATAACTCAGAACCGTTAAAGATATATCGATGAAATTTGGTACGCGTGATATATTTGCTTAGCCAAATGTGTGGACGAAAGATTACCAAAATCGGTTGACGACCACGCCCACTTTTATATATGGGTATTATAAAGTGACCTTATAAAAACATTTTAAGCGATATCTCTGTCAAATATAAAGATCTATCACTGAAATTTTGTGACATGAGTTCTACAATAGACCGGAAACAAAAAATAAAAAAAGTTTATAAAATGGGCGTGGCACCGCCTCTTTTTATACAAAGAAATCTACGAGCCTATTACTCGACAAATAACTGAGATATTATGACGAAACTTGGTTTATACACTTTTATAACTTGTGTTAATAGACACGCAAAAATGTATTGAAATCGGTTTATGACCACGCCTACTTTTTAACAAAGATATTTCTGGAACACCCTTTTGGAATTTGTAACGTGAAGCCTTTGTAACTAAAAGTCATAGAGGGATGCAATTTTGCACTAACAATAATATTTATATGCTTATTTGGATGATTGATACAAAGTTTGAAAATGGGCGTGGCTGCGCCCTGTTTATGCAGCACTCGTTTCATATAAAATACACCCTATATCGAACAAACGCAAACAAACAATGAAAGCATACAGCTGAGTATCTAATGTTCGATTCCACTCGAACTTAGGCTTCCTTACTTGTTTCAATTAACTTACTCTACAACAACTCATTTTCATATTCCGGTGCCGGAGGGAGGTTCTAAAGAAAAAAAAAAAAAATGCATCTAATGTGTATACATATAAAATTTGTTGCATATTTCATGGCGCAATTTGTGATTATTATATCCTGTGGTGTTTTGCGTTATTTGTACAAAGATTTTGTCTGAGGGGACCCCTAGTGAAATTTTATGGCGAATAATTTTCTAGAATATTTTAACCCTCTATCTGCATTGTAAATTGATATTTTCTACATGTGCTTCCAAACAAGGGTTAATAACAGCCATTTGTGTGGGCGTTACAGGGTTAACGTCTTCCACAAAGAAATTCCTTATTAAATTCTGTAGAAGAAGTCCGAGCTCAAAAACTTCATTTGAGGTCATTTTTTATAAGATATTTTCTATAAAGTAATTGCACCTCCAGCTAAATCCATAAAACTTTAACCCCCTCTAAAAAAAAACTCAGACCCTCTGGACTAGTACTCTGTTCGGCAAAGTTGGTCTGGGAGACATCCTCTTTCATAATTAATAGCGTTTGTTCGTGTTGAGTAAAATTTTTTTAAATTTGTTGGACTGTGTAATTATAGACCATAGTTGCCCAAGCCCTATGCTCGCATACACATTTTGTTTTTGTAATGCTCGTAAGTATAGGATTCTGCTCGCCTATACACTTTCATAAGAAATTTGTGTATATATGCGAGCATAGGCGAGCATAGGAAAATAAAATTTGTATACTCCCGAAACGTTTCTATGGAAATAGAAAAACCATTTTTTATTTTGATTCGAGCAGGTCCAACCCAGCAATGAAAAGAATGAAATGTGGAACATATATGTATGTATATACATACATATGGAAACTAATTTGATTCGTTCATATTTTCGATAATGTTATCTATGTCTATTTCAACATTTGTGGTTGATAGTTGCAAAACTGACTCGAGGTGTTTGTCTGAGATCCGATTTCTGTGTTTTGATTTTACAATTTTTAATTTTTAAAATACACTTTCACATTTATACGTACTAAAAACATTGACGAAAGTTTTAAAATAAACGCTCGGAGGCAAAGATATTTAATTTTGTCACACTAATAATTAATTAATTACTTTTTCGTTGCTTGTTTTTCCGACAGGGTAGGAATATGATATGTTGTGGAACGATCCTCCGTCATCCCTTGTCAAGTTTGGTTTGGAGACAAACCGGTTTCGGCTAATATGCGCCATCTTCAGTGTCTTTTTTCGTTCTGAGTTATTTTGTGTAAGTTCGATAGTACTTATAGTAACGGACTTCCGTCGTTTGGTCACGTACTTCGTGTTCGTGTGATGTGTTCGTGTGTTCGTGCATTCGTGCGTTCGGGCGACGTGCATACGTGCGTGCGTGCGAGTCTGTGCGTTTAGGTATGTGAATCTATTTTTGTATCCGCATTAAACAGGCAGGTAAAAGTCCGTTATTGTCCTCTTGTGTGTTGTTTTGTTTATGTCGGTTTTAGGTTTTCTGTCCTCTTTTCGGTATAATGCTTAAGCGGTTCAAATAATGTATCTGATGCGGTGTTTATTTGTTCATTTATTATTTTACCTACGAATGTCTTCTGTTTGTATATCTCCATATTTTCTAATACGTTAAGTCGTTTTCCCTTATGTTGTATGTGAAGAATTTTAGCTGTTTTTCCTATTTTCATTGGTGTACATTTGTTTTCTGCCATGTGGTTATATGGAGATATACAAACAGAAGACATTCGTAGGTAAAATAATAAATGAACAAATAAACACCGCATCAGATACATTATTTGAACCGCTTAAGCTATTATACCGAAAAGAGGACAGAAAACCTAAAACCGGCATAAACAAAACAACACACAAGAGGACAATAACGGACTTTTACCTGCCTGTTTAATGAGGATACAAAAATAGATTCACATACCTAAACGCACAGACTCGCACGCACGCACGTATGCACGTCGCCCGAACGCACGAATGCACGAACACACGAACACGAAGTACGTGACCAAACGATGGAAGTCAGTTACTATAAGTACTATCGAACTTACACAAAATAACTCAGAACTCAGAAAAAGACACTGAAGTTGGCGCATATTAGCCGAAACCGGTTTGTCTCCAAACCAAACTTGACAAGGGATGACGGAGGATCGTTCCACAACACATCATATTGCTACCCTGTCGGAAAAACAAGCAACCAAAAAGTATTTAATAATGCCAGTCAGGCACATCAAATCCGGACAAATATTCTACTGATAGCATACAAAAGGCGACTACAGAAAATACACAACACCAAAGCCAACATATGGTTTAATAAACAATGTTTAATGAGCAAACTCATTCCAAAATACGCGCAAATAGGACACAAAATGAAAAACGAGGATAAACGCAAAATTATAAGGAAAGCGGAGAATAGCTTCATTAGATGCGAGATCAGGAACCAACACGCAAAGAAGGAGCGCATGAATCAGGAATTACTACGCATCCATCTGGAGCTGATGGGAATCATTCCAGTCAGTTCCCTTCTGGAAACGTTAGATGCAATAAAGGAAGAGATCAAAGGAGCCATGGAAAACAAGTATAAAAATCTCAACAAAAAACTGGACGACCTTGACACAAAACAAAACAACATAATTATGGCTCGGCCTGCAGAAAGTTGCCTTTCTAGTACAAAAGTAAGACTGCAAAATATTATTTGCCTAGTCCTTTATTTGGAGGTGCCTCAATTCCATTCAAGAATGGACAAAATGCTCCAGATGCATAAAATTCATTAGCTAGACAACACTAATTTGCTAATTTCTCATAAAAGTATACGTAATTCTTCGATGGAAAATGTTTAAATCAGTGTCTCGAAGCTTACACAAAAATTCTGAAAATTCGAGGAGATTTCAAAAATTTTCAAAAAGTTTTCTCGAATTTTCAGAATTTTTGTGTAAGCTTGGACAAATTGATTTAAACATTTTCCATCGAAGAATTACGTATACTTTTATGAGAAATTAGCAAATTAGTGTTATCTAGCTAATGAATTTTATGCATCTGGAGCATTTTGTCCATTCTTTAATGGAATTGGGGCACCTCCAACAACAACAATATCTACGGATAATTGAAGAGGCGAGCCACGTGTTTTGCAGAGGAACTCTGATTCCACTATGCCACCTACATCGTGATCCTTTCTAAAGGCCTTAAGTACAATTGGCAGATATGCCTGAGTGCTTGGGAAAGACATAGTTTTTCCCAGCACTCAATAAGATACACTGTGCAACAGCAGTTTTGGGGAGTGAAAATTTCACAGAATGAAAGTCCGCTATCCTTAAAGTAAAACTCCAAAAGCGCTTTGCCTGGTAAACATTTTTTATTGTCATTTTAATTTTGGGAAATTTCGTCTGAGTGATTTATTTAAATAAATAAAAAAGTGCTAAAATACATATGGGATAGAAAATTGCACAAACTTTAATTTCGTAGAATACTTTAGCTCTCTAAGAGATTGTTTTAACTATTTTTTTTTTTTTAATAAAAAATAATATTTTGAAGGTCGTTAGAGCATTAAAACGGTCTAGAAAATTGTTTGCCATAAACTGCATTAGGGGTATTCTCAGACAAATTGCTTTTTTATTTTTATAAAAATCCTATATCGAATATCTAAAAGTTCCTGAATTAGCGTTTCCCATTCCTTAATTTATTTACGTTCTTTTCTTCCAAATTCACAACGGTAGCAAGCATGCTTTCAGGACCTTAATTCAAAACACGCATTTACTTATACTCCACTCACACTTCAAGCTCATTAGTTAATGTGTTACTATCCATTTTTTTAATTTCTTCTCAAGGAAATCACTTAATTTAGTGTAATGTTTTTACATGTATGTATATGTACGTACATACATATGTATGTACGTGCATGTCATTGCCACAAGTTCCAGGAAATATTTTTAAAAAGTTTGGTTTGCCGCCTCATTGACTTAACATGCCACGTCCTTTCGTAATTCTTTCACTCACTATGAATTTCATTCATTCATTCACTCCATTCATTTACTCATTTCTGCAAGCACGTATTTACAAAAGAAAGAGAGGCTGATGGGTTGATGGGATGATCGGCTGGCTAACTGCATGCGGGTTTGTACGTATGGATGTACGTATATATGTATGTATGTATGTAGTTACCCAGCCAGCAAAATCATCGTAAATGAGCTCGTAAACTGATGTTTTCTCGAAGAAAACTCTAATAAAATATCGTTTACGAAATCCGTTTACGATTCGCCTACGAATACTGTTTCGCTTTAAAATGTTCATTGCCTACGAGTGTCGTAAATGTATCGAAAAAGCACTCGTATATGAATCTTTTTACGTCCGTTTTTTTATCGTAAATGTAGAAATTTTACAAACATACATACTTATGTACTTTTAAAATATTGAGTTTGAAATTTTGCGTTTTCTTTTTTTTTTTTTGACATGATAGAAAAAAGCTTCTTTTGTTATTGTTTTCTTATTCGAGAATAGCTCGTAAATCGCAATGTTCGTAAAATGTACGGTACCTTGCTAGCTGGGTATGTATGTATATAGTATATGAAAGCAACGAAATTTTTTCTGTTGCTTCTTTTGATGATTTCTTTTCACTATTATTCGTTTTGCTTTCCTCTTCTTCTTATTCTTTAATTCTTTATGACTCTTTGCTTTTTACAAGCATTCCGTGTTGTTGCTGTTGTCATTGTTATTTTCGTAACTCAGAGCCTTCAACTTAATTAAAATCCAATTTTGCAAGACGTTTTTATGTGAGCGAGCATTGTAGCCTGCCAACGCCGCCAGCCAACAACAAAAACTAATATTAACACCAGAGCACAGAGTATGAAAAATTTAACTGCAACAACAATGACAACAACATCTTGATGTAACTAACAATAACTACAACAACAACACGATTATAACAAAAACAATTAGAATACAACGTGCATAAATTAATCCATTGCAATTAAGTTAATTACTTTAGCGTAGAGTTACTTTCATTAAACTAATGCAAAAAAAAAAAAAAATAGAAACAAGATGCAAGAAAAATTCAATAACCAGGAGAGCCAAACGTGGCTATGAGCAGACTCTCTTTCTTTAAATAAGTTCAAAAGGTTTCTGTTAGAAATATTTGCATACCTTTTACAAAGAAGAATAAAGAGTTTCATCTCTCGAGAAAAATGAAATCTCTTGTACACTTCGAGTGAACCCACTCTGGTCACATGCGTCTTATATTATGAAGATTTTTTCCTCCAACACTATGTTCATAACTTGATGAAGCGTGTATCGTGTCTTCATGCTCTCCATATATCAAAGTTAGGACGACATGCTGCAATCTTTTTAATAGATTTCCAGCAGCCTTCAAAAGCTGTAGTTTGAGCTGACTGAAGTAGCAATAAATCATAAAGAAACATGTTTTTAAACTCTCGCTGGTTTGAGTGGCGAGCCGCACAGACTGCAATTAGCGCCGAAACGCTGTTTTGATAGCACGACTCGTGACTAAAGACTAAGAAGCAGAAAAATGAAGTCAAGAAGAATATCAGTCGGAAACAAAGGCTACGCTTTATATACATTCTGTTGAATTTAGGTAGGTACCTAAATAAGAAGCCCTCAGGCCTAGCATCCTTGAATTCCGAGCGGTTGACAAAGAAAGGCTTGCCAAGCAATTTCGTTCTGCTGAGGCAGTGCGAAGAACATTCAAATAGCAGATGCTCCACCGTCTTCTCCGCTGCAGGAAGATTGCAGCTGCGACACAGAGTGTTATGATCCAATCCCAATTGGTCCGCGTGGGTGCTAATAGCACAATGTCCCGTGAATACTGCAATTAAGCGGTCCATCTTTAGCATGGTTGAGGAACGCATCGTATTGTATGAAGAATACAGACTTCTGCAGACCCTGCAGATCCGCAACCGCTTCCATCTCGTTTTAGCCTTCTCGAACCAGTGCCGAGAGATACGGCCCTTGATGAAACTCAGGTGCAGAACAACCTCTCGCCTCTCTACGATATCAAGAGTAGAGCCTTGCCTGGCCAGCTAATCAGCCATTTCGTTTCGCTTGATGTCGCTGTGCGCCGATACCCAGTTCTGAGCCACCATATGTCGACCTGCTAAGCCATGATCCATTCCCTACACTGCCCGACCAGTCCTGATGAAACCGTTTCAGATATCAGAGCCTTCAGAGCTGCCTGACTATCTGACCGAGAAACTTCCTATCCTGTTTTCGACACCGGCACTTTCCGTTGCAAGTGGAAACTTGCAGGCCTACTGTATGGCGAAAACTTCAGATTAAAAAATGCTCGCCGTGTCCGGGAGCCTGATTGATATGGAAGGGTCCGGCTGAGTTGCGAAGATACACGCTCCCATTCCGCCTGCCTTCTTGGATCCGTCCGTGAAAATTTAAACATCGAATTTCTGAGCCATTTTACCATCTCCCCTGTCCTTCCCGGATGCAAAGAAAATCACAGAATCTCAACTCCTGCAACCTCAGGGCACCCTGAGATACCCATTCTTTGGCAAAAATATCAATTTGCGGAATATTGAAAATCACATTCAGAGCCTCCATGCAACATGATCTAATCGCCCCTGTGATCACAACGCAAGTAGCTCGTTGAACTTCCCTCAGCATATCAGCTACTTATATAGCCCACCTCGGTTGTTCTCCACCAGTGAATCCTGCTTATATTATTCTTCCATATGATTGTTATGTTGTGAGTCCGTCGGCATCGAAATGGAGTACTTAAAATTCCATGTAGAACAAGCAATGAGGGCAGAGGAAAGTATTATCATGATCGACCGGCTAAATATGAAAAAAGGTGACATACATAAATGAACTATAATCTACATGTGTATATTTTATTTAATACAAGATCACCACGGCTCAAACGATCTTTTTTTCCTTTAAAGGGTATAACAAATGAACAAGAGTAAAAGTAAAGGAAAGAAGCAAAAAATTAGCAAGAATAAAACTGAAAAATTTCTCAGCATCAAATGCCAAATGAAATGCAAGAGGAATTTCTAACTATTCTTGCTACTGCCGGCCGTGTAGACAACTTGAACTGCATAATGAGCAACAGAAGTATGAAATACAAAAAAAAAATAAGCAGAAAACAGAAGGTAAGCAAAGAAAGTGCGCATACAAAAGACCGATTGAAAGTATAAATACAATCAACTGGTAAATGTCGTTTAATGTCAATAAAGAGTAAGAATAAAATAAAGTTCAATACAACAAAAAAAAAAACAACTTGACAAAAAAACTTTTAAAGTATTTGAATTGCAACTTCAAACTTGCAAAAAGGGAAGAACAAATAGAGAGAGGCCCAATAAAAAAATGGCCGAAAAGAGGCTTACGGTTTAACTTCGCAGATTCATAAAATAATCTTGGAAGTTGGCAGTGGAATTCTGATTCCACTATCCCACTTTTTCCTCTACAACCCGATCCTTTCTAAATGCCTTAAATACAATGGGAAAATATGTTCGAGTGCTTGAGAAAGACGTAGTTTTCCCGACCTACCGCAATTCCGTTTCATTCCATCTTCTAAACAGAAAAAACATATGTATTAAAAACTGAAACTCTCGGCTTACTATTTAAATGAACCAATGAGTTGCTTTTTTTAACTTGAAATAACTCAAACAGAACTTCGATAAACCTTAAAGTCTCTAAATAAATCCGATATTCATCACGACTGATAAGACATGCTTACATATATGTAAATATGTTTTACAATATACGCACAAAGTACACAGAAATTTATAGAATTACGCAAGTTTGCATGAAATTGTCTAAACTAAATTTGCTTACGAAATTTTTGGTAAATCTATTTTTTTCTACTCAATATCAATTTAATACTTAGCACAGCGCTTACCCCTTATTTGCATGCATACATATAGGTAAACATGCTACCATATATTCATCTATGTACGTACCCTACAGCAAATCGCGCTAGTTAAAGGTTAGTGCACAACTAGTTCAAAAAGAGACAGTGTTTATTCTCGTTCTATACCAACACCATGCTTTCAACTGTCGTTTTTTAATACGGCGATGTTCTACGAATTGGCAATTATCGCGCTCTGCAGAATTTGGAACACGTTCTAAACTATGCACTTCCTATATGGAGAGTCCGTGGATAGTTAAAAAATTAATAGTTCGCAGATATTTCAAAAGGAAGCACTTCAGAACTAGTTGTAATTTATTCGGTCTTTGGGCGCGCTTTACAAAAATAATACTCAGTCGGCAGAACTTTTAACATACTGAAAAAAAAATATATTATATTATATTATTATAAACAAGTAAGGAAGCCTAAGTTCGAGTAGAATCGAACATTAGATACTCAGCTGTATGCTTTCATTATTTGTTTGCGTTTGATGGAAACGCGGATTATTTTATATAAAGCGAGTGCCGCATAAAGTGGGCGTAGCAGTGGAAACACGGTGTAGGTACACTCAAAAAAAAAATTACTCAGATTATGGAAAAATGGGAATGATTCGGCGCTAAAGCCATATTTCCATATTTTGATGTACAATTCTCTCTAAAACGTGGTTTTTATTCCTTGATTTGAAGAAAATCGTACATCAAAATATGGAAATATGTCTTTAGCGCCGAATCATTCCAACTTTTCCATAATCTGAGTAAGTTGTTTTTTCAGTGTACTTTATATAAAGCGAGTGTCGTATGAAGTGGGCGTAACCACGCCCATTTTCAACATTTTTATCAGTCATCCAAATAAGCATATGGATATTATTCTTTGTGCAAAATTTCATTCCTTTATGACTTCTAGTTACAAAGATGTCACGTTACAAGTTCCTAAAGGGTGTTCCAGAAATATCTTTGTTAAAAAGTAGGCGTGGTCATAAACCGATTTCAATAAATTTTTGCGTGTCTATTAACACAAGTTATAAAAGTATATAAACGAAGTTTATATATAATATCTCAATTATTTTCCGAGTTATGGGCTCCGAAATCTCGTAGATTCCTTTGTATAAAAAGAGGCGGTGCCACGCCCATTTTCCAAACTTTTCTTAGTTTTTGTTTCCGGTCTATTGTGGAACTCATGCCACAAAATTTGAATGAATTATCTTTATATTTAACAAAGATATCGCTTAAAAAGTTTTTATTAGTCACTTTATAGTACCCATTTATAAAAGTGGGCGTGTTCGTCAACCGATTTCGGTAATTTTTCGTCCACACATTTGCCTAAGTAAATATATCACGCGCACCAAATTCCATCGATATATCTTTATCCGTTTCTGAGTTATGGCTTATAAAACTTTCAATATTTGCCCCTTAATAGGTGGGCGTGGCACCGCCCATTTTCCAAAATTTTTCATTTTTTTATTTTATGTCCATAGTTGGACTGCTGCCACAAAATTTCAGTGATAGATCTTTATATTTGACAGAGATATCGCTTAAAATGTTTTTATTAGGCCCCTTTATAGTGCCAATATATAAAAGTGGGCGTGGCCGTCAACCGATTTTGACAATTTTCCGTCAAAACATTTGCCTAAGTAAGTAAATCACGCATACCAAATTTCATCGATATATCTTCAGCGGTTTCTGAGTTATGACATATAAAACTTTCAATGTTTGACCCTTAATAAGTGGGCGTGGTACCGCCCATTTTCCAAAATTTCATCAAATTTCTTCATAAGGGCCTGAGCGCAATACGTGGGTGAAATTTCATCGCTCCAGCTATATTAGTGGCTGAGATACCAAATTTGCGATTTCTTCTATATAGGAAAAGTGGGCGTGGTCATGGTCCGATTTCGCCCATTTGCAATACCAACCGTCCCACTCTCGATACCAACTTGCATTTCAAATTTCATCAAAATATCTCAATTTTTGCGCGAGTTAGAGTGCGTACGGACGGACGGATAGACGGACGGACGGACGGACATGGCTCAATCGATTTCTCTTTTCACCCTCATCATTTTGATATATATAAGTCCATATCTATCTCGATTATTTCATTCTGTTACAATCCACCGTTATGAAATCAAAACTATAATACTCTGTGTACTAGTACAGCTGAGTATAATAATAATTTCGTGCTAGACACTAACATACCTAATAATGTTTAATTATTTATTTCATGCATACGAACTAGAACTGTCAAGACTTTTTTTTGTCAAATTTACACTCCACTTAGCCAAATCAATATTACACTCTTTAACTTCTCATTTAAAACATGGTGCTAAATTCACAGTCGTGAAACTCCGCTAGAAACATTTGAAGACATGTTACGGCATGTTTCTAGCAACATTTATGGTTTATATTGCGAAGAAGAGCGTTATTAAGCATTAGCTATATATAATTACGTTTGTTTTTATATAATTACATATTTTTTAACAAAACTCTATTATACTTGAACAGTTTTTCGCACTTCCAACACAATTTCTAGCTCGATTTTAAATTACATGGCTGATTTAAAATAGGCTGAACGAAATGTTGCTGGCCGCATGTTGCTAGCATATTGCACGATGTTTTCATACAAAAGTTGGAATTATCACCATTCACCTAGAAATGCCAAGTAATATTACTTCGGTTATATGTACGTCCTTTTAAACAATTTCCATTTGATACTACACAACAAAAGACAACAAAAAGGAACATTTTTGTAAAGTACCACCTTAAAACAATAGCTGTAATACTGTTCCGCTCTGCATCCCTTTAGAAACAGATCTGTGCTAGTTGTCAACACTCTAGTTCTATGTAGACTGTCGTTTTTCGGAACGGTTCCTTATATTAGCTGCAGTGTATGTTTGCATTTGTGTCTGTGTGTCTTTTTATACTCAGCTGTACTAGTACACAGAGTATTGTAGTTTTAATCACATAACGGTTGATTGTAACAGAATGAAATAATCGAGATAGATATAGACTTATATATATCAAAATGATCAGGGTGAAAAGAGAAATCGATTGAGCCATGTCCGTCCGTCCGTCCGTCCGTCCGTCCGTCCGTCTGTCCGTCTGTCCGTCTGTCCGTCCGTCCGTCTGTAAACACTCTAACTCGCGCAAAAATTGAGATATTTTGATGAAATTTGAAATGCAAGTTGGTATCGGCACTGGGACGGTTGGTATTGAAAATGGGCGAAATCGGACCATGACCACGCCCACTTTTGCTATATAGAAAAAATCGGAAATCTGGTATCTCAGCCACTAATATAGCTAGAGTGATGAAATTTTATCCACGTGTTGAGCTCAGGCCCCTAAGAAGAAATTTGATGGAATTTTGGAAAATGGGCGGTGCCACGCCCACTTATTAAGGAGCAAACATTGAAAGCTTTATGAGTCATAACTCAAAAACTGTTGAAGATATATCGATGAAATTTGGTATGCGTGATTTACTTACTTAAACAAATGTTTTGACGGAAAATTGCCAAAATCGGTTGACGGCCACGCCCACTTTTATATATGGGAACTATAAAGGGGCCTAATAAAAACATTTTAAGCGATATCTCTGTCAAATATAAAGATCTATCACTGAAATTTTGTGGCATGAGTCCAGCTATGTACATAAAACAAAAAGCACAAAAACTTAGGAAAATGGGCGGTGCCACGCCCACTTATTAAGGGGCAAATATTGAAAGTTTTATGAGTCATAACTCAGAAACCATTGAAGATATATCAATGAAATTTAGTACGCGTGATATATGTACATAGGCAAATGTTTGGACGAAAAATTTCCAAAATCGGTTGACGACCACGCCCACTTTTATATATGGGTCTTATAAAGTGACCTAATAAAAACATTTTAAGCGATATCTCTGTCAAATATAAAGATATATCATTAAAATTTTATGGAAGGAGTCTAACTACGAACATAAGACAAAAACCGTAAAAATTTTGGAAAATGGGCGTGGCACCGCCTCTTTTTAGAAGCTGGAATATACGAGATTTCTGAGCCCATAACTCGACAAATAATTGATATATAATGACGAAACTTGGTGTGTACACTTTTATTACTTGTGGTAATACATGTTAAAAATTTTAGCGAAATCGGTTGACGACCACGCCCACTTTTAAATATGGGTATTATAAAATGGCCTAATAAAAACATTTTAAGCGATATCTCTGTCAAATATAAAGATATATCATTGAAATTTTATAGCAGGAGTCCAACTGCGGACATAAAACGAAAACCACAAAAATTTTGGAAAATGGGCGTGGCACCGCCTCTTTTTAGAAACAGGAATATACGAGATTTCTTAGCCTATAACTCGACAAATAATTGAGATATTATGACGAAACTTGGTTTATACACTTTTATATCTTGTGTTAATAGACACGCAAAAATTTATTGAAATCGGTTTATGACCACGCCTACTTTTTAACAAAGATATTTCTGGAACACCCTTTGGAAATTTGTAACGTGACATCTTCGTAACTAGAAGTCATAAAGGAGTGAAATTTTGCACAAAGAATAATATTCATATGCTTAGTTGGATGACTGATAAAAATGTTGAAAATGGACGTGGCTACGCCCACTTTATGCAGCACTTGCTTTATAGAAAGTACCTACACCGTGTTTCCATCAAACGCAAACAAACAATGAAAGCATACAGCTGAGTATCTAATGTTCGATTCCACTCGAACTTAGGCTTCCTTACTTGTTATAAACTTGTTTCTTTTATCCTTGTCCCTATACACACACACATACATATTTGTATGTTAGCTGTCCAACATAAAAGACATAACCATATGTGGGTCACCGCTACGTATACGTAACATGATTTGGTACAGAAATTATGTAAAGCTAGCTAAAGCTAACATGAAGTAGTCGAACAAGTGAAGGTAGGAAGCCAAAAAAAGCAGAATGTTGGTAAAAATTTAAAATAGAAAAATGCGAATCAGCAAGCATGACAAGCAAAGCTGCAATCTCATGTACGTACAAATACATACATATGAGCCACACGAAATTGTGTTGCTGACACTATCCGCTTCAGGCGAATTTATTCCAAAAAAAAAAAAAAAAACAAATAAATAAATAGGAGCAATCCCTTGGAATCTACCAAATAATGTAAACAGACACAAATTTCAATTTAAACAAACCATAAGAAACAATCAAATCACGCTCACTGAAAATGCAACCAGTGTTAGGTACAACACCAACGAATAGACAAACAGCCAACCAACCAACCAACCGACCAACCGACCAATCGACCAACCGACCGACCAACCCCAACCGGCAACAACTTTTAACATACCACAAAGCTAAGCTAACAAAGCAATGCAATCTAAAGAAATTGGAGCATAAGAAACTTGGGGGAGAAAGACAATTGAATAAATTGCAACAAAAAAGAAAAAAAAAAACAAAAAATTGGAATCTTGTGAAAAGTAAACTTCAACACAACTCAGCTAAAATGCTGGCGACTTAAGCAAGATTTGTGTATGTATGTATGTATGTATGAGTGTATATGGGATGTTATGGGCTGGTGATTCAGTAAGTATGCAGGCGGACATGCAGTCTAACGTTTGGGTGGAGTTTTGTCAAGATCATAGAAGGGTTGCTTAAGTATCTATATGTAAAAATATGTATGTATGGATTGTTGCATATTCCTGTTGTGCCAAAAAATAATGCACAAATATGCCTATGAAATTTTTAAATATAGAGAGACTTGGTGAAATTGTGGGAGAAGTGCAAGGAGAGAGCGAATTGGTACAATTCTGTTTTATTCAAAATTCAATAAATAAAATTTCAATATAGAATATATGTATATCTTTATTCTATATACGTTAAGTTTTGTGGTTATACCACACATATACATTAGGCCGTCATGCCTTATAGGGAGCAGAAAAAAGTCCACGCGATGAAATTTTGGAAAACATTTCCAAAAAAAAAAAAATTTCTTTAGACTTTTTTTCATATTCTCGGTATTTATTAGAGCTCTCGATTTTTTTTGAACATTTTCGAGTAGCCCGAACAATTGTTATTCAAATGCTCGAACAGTCGTTTGTTTGTTTATTAGCCGTATGTTTGTACGGGCATTTGAACAATTCGGGTATTTCGAAGTTTGTTTTTTTCGTTTGTTTATTTTTTTTTCTTTATATCGTCGCTGCGCTAACATAAAGAGCTATACGTTTTTCAGCAACTTTTCAGTAGAGCAAAAAATCCGTTTTCTGGTGATCCTAGAGAATATTTTTTCTAGTTTGAATTGTTAACTAATGATACTACACATATGTAATAGACTTGTGCAATTTTTTTTTTACTTTTTTTGACCAACCACTTCGCATGAAGCATTTGCGCCGTTTTACAGCACATAGCTCTTTTTACAAATTGTTTAAATTTGCTAGTGGGTGTAAGAAATCGTGAAAGATGTGTATACAATTATTCTATTTAATTGACCAGTGCCCCTCCTATTTTGAATATTGGTCACATACGCTTTTTTTAAATAATTTTTTTACACAAAAATAACCTGAAATCAAAAAACAATTATACGAAAATAGATGTATAACTGATTTTACAGAGCATTTCTACTACTGAGAGCATATAGCTGTGTTTGATAACTTCTAACCAAAGAAGGATATCAGAAAACAGGAAATGCAGAAATGTGGCTAGCGGATAGCGCTAAATAAATATGTAATAAAAAAAAAATCCAAAAAAAACATATAACTGAATTTGTTGGCGCAGCGACGATATGTAGTTTTTTTTTTAATTTTGTTTCTTCGATACACATTTTTTTTGTTTGTAAGCTCGAATGCTCGAATGGTTGTACGGGCATTTGAACAACAAACGGGCTTCAAACAAAAACGATCAGATTGAATTGCTCGATACCCGGGTATCTAGAGCCCTAGTATTTATATTGCAATTTCAAGTTTAGTACACCAGTGATTTTGGCTTGAAAGGTCGATTTCTACTTTGTAGATATATATTAATCTTATTAACCCTATGTGCGCTATTGGGGTCACTACCACCCAGCACTTAGTTGAAACTACTTTAATGTACATTTTTTATGGCAGCATGTTAAACGTTGGCAAAAATTAGTAATCTTTTGCGAAATAAGTATTTTGATCGCTTCAGTAGTTAGAACACGATATAAAACACATTAAACATTCCGTGTAATATATGTTTGTTTGCTGCATGTGTTGTCTTAGATTGGTTTCAGAAAATTTTTGTCTGAGAAGACTCCAAGTCAAATTTAATGGCGAAGATTTTTCTAGAACATTTTAATCCTCTAGCGCCCGCATGTAAAGATTATTTTGACCCTTCTTTAGAGAGTCTGAAAAAATTAGTATTTTTAATGCCGCCAGAGGCTTCAAGTGTTCTAGAAAAGTAGTTGACATAAAATTTCACTAGGGGTCTCCTCAGAAAAAAGCTTCGTTGTAAAATGAGCCTAAAACACTGCAGGAAACAAAAAACATATACTTATTCGTCGAAATGCTGAATTTGTTTTATTTCGTGTTTTAGGCAATGCAGTGATCGAAATACTTATTTTGCAAAAGCTTGATAATTGTTGGCGGCGTTTAATATGCAGGCATAAAGGAGGTACATTAATGTTGTTTAAACGAAGTACTGGGTGGTAGGAACCACAATTGTTGCACATAGGGTTAATACGATTACATATGTATTGATAACTGGTTTCTCATTGCAAAGACTTTGGTGTATTCAAATTTATGAGACGGCTATAAATACCGAAGATATGAAGTAAAATGTATGTGGGCGACATCTAGCTGTGGAGAAAAATAAAATATATTTTTACGGAAATTTTTGCCAAAAAAACATCATATGGGGGGCGTACGGCGAACTTTATTTGAGATACGGTCTAATCTACATATTAAAAAAAATATAAAAAGATTTTAAATAAATTTTTTTTATTCCAATGCAGATTACTTAAGAATACCTGGGAGTAAATACTATGTATCTTTTTCGAAAATGGGCTCAGTACCTACTCATAATTTATGCTCAACTTTTGTGGACATAAAGCGCCTTATAGTTCTTTCTTCCACTGCATTTTGATGAAAAGGGAAGGACGAAATTATAGAAAAAGGGAGTTATCGACCACGCCTACTAATAAAAAAACCCTTTTTAAAAAGTATCTGAAAGTATCTGAGAGTTTAGTTATATAAGAAAACCCTTGCTATACAAATAAGCACAAAAAAAACAATGCTCAACATAGCCCATCGGCTTGTCAGCATGATGCACATGCAAAGTCTGATTTAAAATTCACACATGCTGTCAACACACTGTATGCTGTAGCTTCTTTTAATTCAATTTCAAATTTCCCTATTTTCCTTCTTTTGTTGTTAATAAAAATAAGGTTTTATTTTGTGTGTTGGCTTTGAAAAATTTCTAGCTTTGCGGCCAACACTTGAACATGCATTTAATGCTCTTACACAACAACAAACTGCAACCACAGATGTATGTACGAGATTTTCGGCTGTACACAAAGAGACATATATATGTACATTAAGCCGTATCACGAAAATAAAGTTTGCGTGTGTCAGTTTTATTTGAACACTTATGTCGAAAAAATATTTTTGGCGTAAACAATTTTTTTTAGGCCCGCGTTAAAAACAGCTAAATCGCGTTTTTTGTAATAACGTCCTTATTTGATGTCGGATCTCCATCATCTTAATGTCGCTGAAAAGGTCTCGCCCAGCACTATATTTGGCCCATATAAAGTTTCGACCTCAAAAGTTGTTCTGAGTTTTACCTTAAAAAATTTTAGAGTTACTATCCCTAGATTTTTTCATTTTTATCACTAACACAAAGCTCTCAAAAAACTATGAGGACACCGCTAAAAAGTTGTAGCCTTTATTCACAAACAAAAAAGTTATACCGTTTTAAAATCAGGGAACCTGTGTTTTTTGAAAAACTATCCCAATTTCTTATTTATATGAGGCAGTAACACCATATAGTATGAGTTTTTGATTAAAAAGTATTCTAAGTCCTCGCTTGACTTGAGAATGTTGTACCGCGATGGAACAGCTACCAATACTGGACACATGATATGCAAAAAATTATTGATGATTGGACTATTCGTGCTGATCAACGTTATTTATATTGAATGATAATGGCTGTAGTGAAGATTTGGCAAGTATTCAAGTGGGATATCTAAGCACAGCGCGCTGGCTTACAACGGCTTCACGATTTCTGCATCCGTGCGTATCGTAAAATCACCCAAGTTGTATAGAAAAACTGCTAGAGTTCGTTGTATAATTATACGCGCCTAAAGAGACAACGGAAGTCTAAATATATTATCAATACTTGCGGTCGATGCGTCGTCTGCCCCTAGAAATGCAGTTAATTATTCAGCCTACAATTGAAAACAATGCATTTTACTTTAATCCCGAAAACATCTTCTTAACTATGATAACCAAGACCGAAAATGACGATGCCCTCCAAATTTTGAGATATTTATGAAAGAAGTTTCAGAGCTCTGAAAGTGAATTCTTCGTCGCTTATATTACTTTGCTCACACTCAAAAAAAAATTACGCAGATTATGGAAAAATGGGAATGATTTCATTGTTTTGAATACAATTTTCTTTCAAAACGTGGTTTTTATTCTTTGATTTAAAGAAAATTGTACATCAAAACAATGAAAATATGAACGATATTAAAAGCAGTTTTTTCCCCTTTTCTTTATTTTTATTACCTCAACAATAGTTACTCATAGCCCCTCCCCCCTTTCCCCCTCCATCGGATCGCTTTGTATGTGAAAACTGAAAATTCTTTCTTATATATCACGAAAATGGGAGCTAATCCGAATTTTCTAAAAACGTCATCGTAATCTGGAGCCAAATATTAAGCTGACGTGTTTCGCCTTTTCTCTGTGGTATTTTTGCCTCCCTACTATGTAATTTTTTATAAAAAAAAACAAGTGTTGCATTTTACAACGTTATAACTTTTTTGTTTGTGAATAAAGGCTAAATTCTTTTTGGGGGATTCCTCATGGTTTTTTGAGAGCTTTGTATTAATGGTTAAAAAGAAAACAATCTAGGGATAGCAACTTCAAAATTTTGAAAGGTAAAACTCAGAACAACCTTTAAAGTCGAAACTTTATATGGGCCAAATATAGTGCTGACCGAGACCTTTTCACCGATATAAAGATCTTAGAGATCCGACATCAAATAGGAAAGTTATTATAAAAAACGCGATTTAGCTGTTTTTAACGCGGGCCTAAAAAAAAATTTTTTACACCAAAAATATTTTTTCGACCTAAGTGTTCAAATAAAACTGACACACACTAAACTTTTTTTTTGCCCATATAACGTGATACGGCTTAATGTAGTACATATTTACACTAATAAAATCAAAACAGGCAGGCAGTGAAAAAGAAAACTCAATAAATATATAGTTACCTACGAGTGAGAAATAAATTTAGCTAAAAATGGCAGCTGCCCAAAAAGGGAGTATATAGGTAATTATGCAAATGAGGGGGAAGATTGCAGATATTGAAATTGGAAATAAAATCTGTTGGATTCTGCAGGAATGCCGAAGCTAATACTAATAGCCCAGTTAGTCGAGAACGTAAACCCGTGTGCCGTGTCAGCTGATCCAACCTATTTAATGGGATTTGTATGTAACCGATTATTCAACGACGTACGACGCAGAAGCCCGTACCGCAGAAATCAAAATCATTTTGATTTTTTACGTAAAAACGTGGCAGCTGATCGCTCGCATGGTTGCAAGGTAGAAGGGTTGCCAGTTGAACATTTTTAGTTATTAAATATTTAAACAGTATTTTTCACAGCATTATACAACTAACTCAACAAGATTGTAAAATGTTATCGAATATACATATATGTGTTCACATGGAAAAAATAGTATGTCTACTTAAACGAACCATTTATTATTACTTTATTTTTTAAAAGAAAGGAAAGAAAACGTTTATAAATTTTTTTTAAATCCCAAACAAAATGTAAATATATATATATACTAGCTGACCCGGCAGACGTTGTTCTGCTAAAACTTATTCCTATGAAGCCTAAAGAAAAGTCTTTGATTACCGTATTGCTAACCATTATCTTAGAGTCCATCTTAATGACTGCGAATAACAAAAAATTGTCTATTCTCTGAATAAAAGTTATAGTTATATTCGCCGCGACAAACCTACTTCCCCCGATCCCTGTCACTATCTCAATCCCTATCACTATCTCAATCCCTATCCCTATCCCTATCCCTATCCCTATCCCTATCCCTATCCCTATCCCTATCCCTATCCCTATCCCTATCCCTATCCCTATCCCTATCCTTATCCCTATCCCCATCCCTATCTCTATCCCTATGCCTATTCCTATCCCTATCCCTATCCCTATCCCTATCCCTATCCCTATCCCTATCCCTATCCCTATCCCTATCCCTATTTCTATCCCCATCCCTATCCCTATCCCTATCCATATCCCTATCCCTATCCCTATCCCTATCCCTATCCCTATCCCTATCCCTACCCCTATCCCTATAGCTACCTACCTTTACCTTACCGGGACCGTCCATCACCATCCGGGCCCACTACTTTAGCCATCTCTGGGAAACAGCCTTAGAAATCACAATGAAAATAGCTGTATGTGGAAGCCTGCTCAACGCTTTTCATTTTCTACCAATATCGCTCGAAAACATTCAGGGGTTATCCGGGTCCACGCTTTGACCCAAATCTTGGAACCCGGCCTAGGCATCACTATTTAAAAAGCTTCCACAATATATCATTTAAAAAGCTCTTTGCTGAAGTCCTCCTCAACAGTTTTCATTTGATACCAATATCGCTCAGAAACTTTCCAGGGTCACTCGGTCCCACGTTTGAACCCATATCTGGGAACCCGGCCTAGGTATCGCAATAAAAATAACTTTATGTTGAAGGCCTGTTAAACACCTTTCATTTGATACCAATATTGCTCGAAGGCTTGGTGGATCGATCTGGGTTCTCATTTACGCCTGTATTCCGGGAAGCTCCCAATTTTTCGAAATTCTATATACCCTACTATGTGCACTAACACCACATGAATCTACTGTGAAAATTTCATAAAGAACGGTTGGTTACTTTGGGAATTTATAGAGGACACACATCCACAGATGCACACATACGCACATACACACCGATTTTTCCAATTTTCGGACTTTTCCGGAGGGATTTTCCAAAATTTTCTTCCGTACGAACCATCTCCTCCAGAATACGAACAATTGACAAAAAGTTTTACAGAAATCGGCCCAGCCGTTCTCATCTGATGAGGTTAGTAACATTTTTTACACCATTTTTATATATATAGATATATATAAATTAATAACAAGATAATAGCTTTGTTCAACAACTTTACTTGCAAGTAATTGCGAAAAGAGCGTCAATGTCAAATTAAGAGTAAAAACGAGAAAAAGAGAAAATTATCAACCAAAGTAATTGAAAACAAAATCGTAAACATTCGCAAGAAAACAGCTGACACGCTGTTTTGACAATTTGATTTTTAGGTTAGGTTGTAATTGAAATTTTTGAAATTGGAAATGAATGGAAATAACTGCATTAGGAAAACAAAATTCTACTTTGGCTATTCCACAACATCATCAAGATTCGTTTTTGCGCTAACTTCTTTAGTACACAATTAGAAATTTGCGTTTAAAATGTTTGTATATTTCCAATTGAAATTTTTGTGATCATATATTTTGGACACTTCTATTTTTTTAAAGCTGCTAGTAGTTGCAAGTGAAAATTTTACTTGCAGCGTTTATCAACTCTCTCGAGGTCTTACTCTCTCAATTTGGCTCTCTTTTGCGAATTTTTTGGGTTATTGAACATAAATTCGTAACTATTCGTAAAAATATGTAAAAATTTTGAGATATTGAACATTCCTAATAAATGAAGATATTACTGAAAATTAAAGCAAAAATTGTATTTGTCCACAATGGTGGCGGTATTTTCTTAATTGATAACTCTTGGTGGTCTTCTTCTGCAATTTTTCCACATTGAAAAGTTATAAATTGCCACAATAAATATGAGTTTCTGTAACAAAATCAATTAAAGTGATGTCACACTAATACGATCCACACCACCATGTCACCACCTATTTATACTAGAAAAGATATGAGTTACAGAAACTCAGGACAGATTTCTTAAACACAGATTTTTGTGAGAATCTTGTTGCTTCCCAATATAATTTTTTTATGGATTTTCAATTGTAAATTTAATGTTCTGACTGTGTTTTTTGTTATTTTATGTTTTAGTCCTTGATAACTATCACCAAGGTGTGATGGAAATATATTGGGCAGCAACAAAATTACAAGAAAAATGTGTTTTAATTACCAACTAAGCCGTAAAAAAGTAACTAAATTAATAAAAAAAAAAGTCGTCAACGACAACTTTAAAAACGATTAAATTAGTATTTTCTTGTCATTTGGCAAATAATGCACAGTTGTGTATTGAAGAGTAATCCGCATAACACTTTGAAGATTAGTAAAAATCTTGTTTCTTCAAAAATGACTAAATGGCAAGCCTGCCAAAATGTAAACAAACTATATGTATATGTAAATATGTGTGAGTAAAACAGCTGATTGCTACGGGCTCAAAAAATCCTAAAAACTGCATACGGGCGTTTGCGTCAGCGAGCGGACCACACGTTCTCGACTAACTGGGCTATTAATAACGATGACCACAAAATGTTTTTGAGCAAAAATTGCTAGTGCGCACAAGCCACAAGGAAAACAGACATATGTATGTATAATATACATTGTATATACATACTATATATATAGACATGTTTGTATGTATACATATGTATATCTACACATGGTTGTATGTATATATGTACATATATTTGTATGTTTTTATGTGCATTCATATGCATCAGTGTTAAAATTGCATTCGATTCTTGTTCTTTGTGTGTGCATTTCTGTTTTATCACATGCATTTTTGTGGCATCTTGCATTTTCCATAAGTAAAATAATGAAAACTCTACGGAATTTTTAACAAAAACATCACACCTTGATTTATTTTAAAATTTAATTCTTTTTCTTTTGCTTTGTTGGTTTGTATTTTGGCACGTGTATTGTATTATTAGTTCGTCATGTGTTTGATTTTTTTTGTTTTTTTGATTGTGTAGCTGAAAAAATGCCGAAGCGGTATTTTATTTAAAAATCTGTAATTAAATGAAGAATTTCTGTTTTCAAAATAAAATGTTGTTATTTGATTGAGATAACATTTTTTGCGTTTTTTATGAAATTCGAAAAAGTGAAGGACTTTGTCTATTTGGGAACCAGAATTAACACCAAAATTAGTGTCAGCACGGAAATCCAACAAAGAATCACGGTTGCGAATAAGTGCCACTTTGTACTATGTAGGCAATTTAAAAATAAACTTCGCCCTTTCGACGAACAAAAATCACGCTCTACAGGACGCTCATCGTTCCAGTTCTCATATACGGCGCAGAAGCATGCACGATGTCAAGTGCCAGATGAGCTGGCACTTGGAGTATTCGAGAGAAAAGTGCTTCGGAATATTTATGGACCTTTGCGCGTTGGCGTGGGCGAGTATCGACTGAGATTTAATGATGAGCTGTACAAGTCTTCGACATTGTTCAGCGAATGAAGATCCAGCGGCTGCATTTGGAGGCAGGTCATGTCGTGTGATGTATGGATGAAAGTGATGCGGCCCAGAAGTATTTCTATCGAAACTCGCTAAAGGCAGAAGAAAAGGGAGACCTCCACTGCGTTGGGAAGTTCAGTTGGACAGCAACGCTGCCTCGCTGGCATTTCCAAGTGGCGCCATGCTGCACGAAACAGAAACAACTGGCGCGTTTTATTGAACTCGGCCAGAATCGTCTGGACGGTTATGCGCCAAATAAGAAGAAGAAGAATTGTTTTATTATATGAGATATTTTGTACATTTAAAGGTCACTATGATTTCACATATGACTAATTAGACCTCCATAAGCTCCATGGCAAAGTATTTCTACATACTGAAATGATTTATATGGGAATGTGAAGAGTGTTCTCTTTTTTTTTGCTGCAACAACAATAGAAGTAAAGAAATGTCTGCATATTATCTAATTACATACATATTTCTATATTTTCCATATTTTTTTTACCGAGTTCAATAAAATGCGCAGTCTTTTCTGTTTCGTGATAATCGCTAGCTCACTAAGATCGGTCGCCAAAAATCTTCGAAAGACTCATACGCAGAACGCACGCTCCAAATGCCATCTAAATTGATTGTCATATCGTTCATGCTACTGCGAAGAGAGTGTAATTCTTCTTCTATCCTTCACTCTAGCTTTCAGCTTAGCAAAGCTTATTTGTAGTCAAAATTTCCGTAAACATTTTACTCTTTGTTTTCCCCAGTTTCTATAGTGCTGAGCGATCGCCATTACAAATTTTAACTATGCCTTGTATTTTAAAGACAAAACAGAAGGATGGAACAATAATTAATAAAAAGAAATTGAAATTGAAACAAAAAGAAAACGCAAAAAAAAAAAAATTAAAGCATGAATAACGGGTATTCATGAATATTGATGTGTAAACTGTTTCGAAATCGGATATTTATTCCCTTTTCCTTATTCCTTTTTTCCTGGTTTTCTATGGACAGAATGAAAAGAGCTTCATATCGAAGTCTTGCTCAAAACCTTTCATTTGATACCAATATTGCATAGAAAATTAGATAGGTAGATGTAGGTGTGCATATCCATACATTTGCATACATGTTCAAACAGGTTGGTCAAACAACAACAGGTTGCAGAAAACAACAACAACAACTTCACTTCGCTTCGTTGCTATTGTTGTTGATATTTGCATTTGCACGGCTATGCATGCAAGCATTTGTAAGTACATGCCTAGCTACCTACCTACCACTGACAATGCCAAGCGATTCACATGGACACCGCAATGCACTAACACAAAGGTCATTTACGTTTACGCGTAAACTTTACCTGTTTTTCGAAATCACTCGTAGCTACAGCAAAGATGTTTACACATCAAAAACATAACCTTCAAGTTCTTAACGAATTTGCTGTTTGCTATTGTTCTTGTTGTTCTTGTTGTTCTTCTTTGTTCGTTTCTCCAACATCGTGTGTTATTCTTTCATTATACCTTTCGCACCTCGGGTGTTCAACTTTAAAAACAAAAAAGCTAAAATAAAAGCATTTATTACTTTTACCTACACTTGCATTAAACTTTGGCTAAACTTTAATATATGCGTACATTACGCGCATTATTGCTATTAGTTTTGTTTTGTGCTTATTTGTTTTATCTTTTCAACAAGAAAGCAAACATAAAATATATTTAAGCTCAGCCCTGAAAATATTCCCACCCGCACACTGCATGAAAAACTTGATACTCATATCCTCTGGGTATATACATAATATTACCCTCCATCCAAAGTTAGACCTCTTCTATTTAATTTTTGCTCTTAACTGCTCGCTTCTTATAATTCTGCAAAAAATGGTTTTCTTTTCATAATCATATCCTAATTATTTATCGTTTATTGTTTTAGCTCAGTTGTAAATGAACCTTTTGTTGCACGTAAAGGCAAAACTTATACTGAAAGAAAAAACTCAAAAATAAGCAATAAACAAAGAATGAGATAAATTTCTTTAGGCGTCTGGTTATGCGTGAAAAACGTTATCAAATTGGTGTGGAGGCTTTTTAGCCGAAGTGATGGTGGCGCGGTGGCCGCTGTGGTGTATTGGGTAGAGTGCTGGCCTGCCATACCAGAGTTCTCCGATTCTAACTCCAGTGCGAGCAAACCACAAAAATTTTTTTCTAATTACTAAAAACCCATTAACTGGGTTTTTTTTTTTAAATATGCAATAGCTGGTAAAATGTGTGGCAGATAAAGCTAACTGATCAATGCTGCCAGCATGCTGTAGTTTGAGACGATATAAATAAATAAAAGAAGTACATACTTCAAGGCGCGCCTGATATAATAAAGCCTTGTTACAAAAAATTCAATTGCAGAGGATTCTGACCGAGTCCAATAAAGCGCGCCAGTTGTTTTTGTTACGTGATGCCTGGCACCAATTGGAAATACCAAGGGAGGTAGCGTAGCTTTCCACCTGATCTTCCTAAAGTAGTGGAGGTACCCATTTTCTTATGCCTTTAGCGGGTTTCGATAGAAATATTTTCTTGCCCGGAGCGCCTTCATCTATACATCTCGCAACATGACCCGCCTCCAAGCGCAGCCGCTGGATTTTTATTCGCTGAAAAATGTAAAAAAAAAAACAACAACAAAAACCAAAAAAACAAAAAGAGAAAAATAAACAAAAAAATATTGGCAAACAGCAACAACAACAACAACAACAATAATAATAACAACAACAACAACAAAACAAAACACAAAAAAAAAGAAAAACAGAAACAGAAAGAAAAAATAAAAGAAAAACAAAAAAAAAGAAAACAAAACATCAAATACAAAAACAAAACCAAAACCAAAATAAACAAATCGAAAACAAAACAAAAACAGAAAGAAAGAAAAACAAAAACAAAAAAAAAAACAAATAAAGAAAAAAAAAACAAAAACGAAAAAACAAAAACAAAAAAAAGAAAACAGAAGCAAAGAAAAAAAAAATAAAAAAAACAACAAAAACGAAAAGAAATCAAAAAGAAAGAAATCAAAAAGAAAGAAAAAATAAAAAAAAATCAGAAACAAAAAAAGACAAAAAACCAACAAAATGGTATCAGTGACAATTACAACAAAAAAAAATTATAAAAACTATAGTCTAATTTTTATCCCAAGAAAACCACAAAGGGAATGAAAATCCAATTTCGGAATTGTTTACACATCAAGTTCAAGACCATATACGCAATACGCCATCACTTTTAGCAAAGCACTTGCTTAAAGCGCTTGTTCACTTGCTAGTACGAATATTGCTTGTTTTCATGCATAGAGAGAGGTGTGCTTTTGTGTATAAAATAATATCGCTACATTCATATATACATACTATGTTTTTGTTTTTTTTTTTGTATGTATGTATGCACATTTGCCCAGCGAAATAAGCTTATGCATTTTGGCCGCCCGCATGCAGATTTGTGTCCATCGGCTAAATGTCCATCGCACGCATTCACTAAAAATTTGTGCGCTGCAAAGCTGGTGGTGGTCGGTCGCTCTGCTCTAGTTTAGCAAAGTGCAGTGTTGCTGTTGTTGAAAGTTTTTTTTTGTTTTCATTTCAAAAGTCTAAATTTTAGGCATCATGGATTAGGAAGAAACTATACAAAATTTATTATTCATGCAGTTACATTCATTTATACATACATACTAGACCTCTGCACAATACCATTTGCCTCTTGTATATTTTCGAATACTCTATGCATTGTACAATTAGTCACAGCACAATTTCAATGCAGATAGGAATATAACCCATACTTTTCATTTGGAATACAAATACTATTTCTATTTGCTCTGTTGGAGCGATTAGTGTACACTATTCGCCACGATAGAATAGAATATAATAATAACCATGCTAAGAAGTATTCGCAAAACCTTGTTGCTTCTTTGGTTTGTTTGTTTATTTAATGTGCATATGGCATTAAGGTGGACCAAAAAAATAAAAGCCCAACAAACATATGTTCCATTTTTAATGATAAGAAATGTTTTTCTTGTTCATTAATGACTTTGAAAAAAATTATGTACTGATATAAAAGGAGAAAGAAATTTGGAGGCATTTGCACGACCTCTAAATTTTAATATATTAAGGGAAAATTTTAGGTATAGATTTCCGTATTATATTCGCATGAAAATCGGGTTGTTCCGCGAATTTCGGGAGAACTTTATTTCCTTCATAAAATCACCTTAATATGCCAAATAAGTTTCCTAACTAATGCCGAAAAAATCAAAAGAATCGAAGTATTGGTTACCGAGTTATTTTAAAATATATAGAACAGTTCGAAATATGTAGATCGTAAAAAGCTCTGGTTCGAAATTTATTTTAGACATATGGTTTCTTGGGCAAAAAAGCTTGAAATTACCCAAATTTTTATAATTGCGATGTGTCCATTAATTTTTTTTGGCCCCTACCAATCGACCCGCCCTAGTGTGTATGCATATGCGCATACACACACTCACACTAGCAGCGTAATTTTGCTGAACGCAACGTCTGGATGTGTGTTTATGAAAATATGTATGTACATACATATATTTCGATTATATTCGAAGTATTCGCAAGTAGTGTACACTATTTGCAGAACCTTTTTAAGGTCATGTAATTGTCGCTACGAATAAGTAATTGTATTGGTTCTGTTTATGGTTGTGCTCTACTTGCGTTTATTCTAAAACGACAGAAACAAGTAGGTACTGTAATTGGACGGCCGCGAATATTTTGTTGGCCGTTTCGAATCCATTCGTGCAGCCTTCTAATACATACATACATATGTACATAAATGCATGGCAATATGAGGTAAAGTGTTGCATAATGGCTCAAGTTGGTTTATTTCTGCGCTGCAAGTGATGGCTGGTTATATTACTATACTGAATATGTAGTATTTGGCGCACTAAACACTGAAATCACTAAATTGCATATGCGTCGCGTGCCAATGTGTTTGTATGTGCAGATTAGATGTATGCCACTATCACGAACACCGTCGGCGGTACCGAAATGACGTTTTCGGCAAATCGGCATTATGACAACCGACGGCGCGCCGAATCTTTCGAAGTTCGGTAAATCGGCATTATGAACACCGAATGAACGAACATTTTGACAGTTTTTCGGGCCGAAATTTGCCGCAAGTATTTGGTTGCGGCGATATTAACAAAATATCAAAAATTACAATAAAAGTTTAATTAAATTATGAAAATGCATGTATGAAGTTGTAATAAGTGTTAATAAGTGTGAATATACGTAAATACATTAATCAACCGGTCGCGAGAAGCCACAAACATGGCGTGGGTCCATTGAATTTTCCACCGCGATTGAATTGCTGTTATATGCAAAGAAAAACTTCAAAGAACAAATTTTTAAATAATGATAAGAAGAGTGATTTACGTGTGTATGTAGGTTTTGGAAATTAAAATATATTTTCAGCCAAGAATAATAATCCATTTTCTGAAGTTGATAATTATTGTTTTACTACTATAAAAAGCAACTAACGAATTATGAATATGTATTACCAACAATTTACCATTTCAGTAAAAACTTTCGTCTCAATAAAGACGCATTCAAATAAATATTGCAGGTGGTGGAAGGTCGGCTTCAGTATAATGCGCCCGCCGGATTTATTTTCAAACCACTAAGAATGTTTCAATAAATCCTTCAGGAAAAGTTCTGTGAATGATATGACTGTAATCTCTCCAGATCTAACTCCAGAAAGGGAGTTCTATCGGCTGAGGATTACTTTTCAAAGCGCGGCGGCCTTCGCAATGCATAAGGGTGCTCTACGCAAAAACACTAGGGGTATTCGCTATCCATAGCATAACCCTAGCACGTAGCACGGATTGCAAAGTTTTACAACGCACAACAACAAAATACAGGCGAACAGAAATATGCTAGACCTCAAAAATATGCTACAGCAAAACCTATGTATATTTATTTGCTATGAAGTGTAGGAAATTAATTGCGACCCTGCGTCAGCTGACATTTGCCAATTGCTAATTTCAATTTCAATTTAGGCATCCAAATTTTGCTTGAAATGTTATGTTTTGTGTGTATTTATTAAATTTACTGAAATAAAATGATTTATTTATTAAAAAGTGAGTGATGAATGCGTCCGCTTGGCAAAAAAGAAAGGCCGCTTCTTAAAATTTCCTACGACTGTGCAATAGGGTGCTCTCTATGTGTAGCATATTTTGGTCTAGGATATTTGCAATCCGTGCTATCTTGCTATCGTGCTATGGATAGCGAATACCCCTACTGTGTTATTAATGAATTATAAATTTCCGCAAGATTTCCTATGCATTTTAGTGATCTATCGCAAAAAAAAAAAAAAAGAAACGAACAAGTAAGGAAGCCTAAGTTCGAGTGGAATCGAACATTGGATACTCAGCTGTATGTTTTCATTGTTTGTTTGCGTTTGATAGATTTTATATAAAGCGAGTTTTGCATAAAGTGGGCGTAGCCACGCCCATTTTCAAAATTTTTATCAGTCATCCAACTAAGCATATGAATATTATTCTTTGTGCAAAATTTCATTCCTTTATGACTTCTAGTTACAAAGATGTCACGTTACAAATTCCCAAAGGGTGTTCCAGAAATATCTTTGTTAAAAAGTAGGCGTGGTCATAAACCGATTTCAATAAATTTTTGCGTGTTTATTAACACAAGTTATAAAAGTGTATAAACCAAGTTTCGTCATAATATCTCAATTATTTGTCGAGTTATAGGCTAAGAAATCTCGTATATTCCTTTGTCTAAAAAGAGGCGGTGCCACGCCCATTTTCCAAAATTTGTATATTTTTTGTTTCCGGTCTATTGTGGAACTCTTGCCACAAAATTTCAATGAATTATCTTTATATTTGACAAAGATATCGCTTAAAATGTTTTTATTAGGCCACTTTATAATACCCTTATATAAAAGTGGGCGTGGTCGTCAACCGATTTCGCTAAAATTTTCAACATGTATTACCACAAGTAATAAAAGTGTACACACCAAGTTTCGTCATTATATATCAATTATTTGTCGAGCTATGGGCTCAGAAATCTCGTATATTCCAGCTTCTAAAAAGAGGCGGTGCCACGCCCATTTTCCAAAATTTTTGTGTTTTTCGTTGTATGTCCGCAGGTGGCCTCCTGGCATAAAATTGCAATGATATATCTTTATATTTGACAGAGATATCGCTTAAAATGTTTTTATTAGGTCACTTTATAATACCCATATATAAAAGTGGGCGTGGCCGTCAACCGATTTTAACAATTTTTCGTCCAAACATTTGCCTAAGTAAGTATATGACGCGTACCAAATTTCATCGATATATCTTCAACAGTTTCTGAGTTATGACTCATAAAGCTTTCAATATTTGCTCCTTAATAAGTGGGCGTGGCACCGCCCAATTTCCAAAATTCCATCAAATTTCTTCTTAGGGGCCTGAGCTCAACACGTGGGTAAAATTTCATCACTCTAGCTATATTAGTGGCTGAGATACCAAATTTCCGATTTTTTCTATATAGAAAAAGTGGGCGTGGTCATGGTCCGTTTTCGCCCATTTTCAATACCAACCGTCCCAGTGTCGATACCAACTTGCATTTCAAATTTCATCAAAATATCTCAATTTTTGCGCGAGTTAGAGTGTTTACAGACGGACGGACGGACAGACGGACAGACGGGCGGACGGACGGACGGACGGACGGACGGACGGACATGGCTCAATCGATTTCTCTTTTCACACTGATCATTTTGATATATATAAGTCTATATCTAACTCGATTATTTCATTCTGTTACAATCCACCGTTATGTGATTAAAACTATAATACTCTGTGTACTAGTACAGCTGAGTATAAAAATTCCGGTGCCGGGTATATTGTTATTGAAATTTTCCCCTGTTTTTGTATACAATTTGCTTTTATGTAGTTCAAAATAATTCTATGAAACACAGAAAAAAGGACAAGGTAAAGATTTCTTTCACGCAAAATTAAGACTTTTTTTATTTTCAGCCTCTAATTAAATTTACGCTTCTTTACTTAAAGTAAAAGGATTGCTATGATCTCTCAAAAACTTTTTTCGTTCAGAGAAATCCTTTGCTCCCCTTTCTCTACTAATAAAGCTGCTATTGCAATAGAATCTATTATTTTATTTAAATAAATTGTTTTTAGTAAAATAAAGTAAAAATGTATTTGGTTTTATCAAACAGATAAAAAACCTGAGAAAAACCCGCTCAATTTCGCATCAGCACTTGGTAACGCTAATTCGAACATAGTTCATATAGTTGGCAACACTTAACTTCGAACCGACGGGGTAGCTGATACGATTTTCGACGAGTTCGGCACCGTGGCTTTCGGCGTTTCGGTATTTCGTTCGTTGTTCGTGATACTGGCAGTAGTATCCGTAAGTATCCGTATTTACATTTAGGTTTACATTTTAAAATCGCTTGTGGTTTTGGCAACTGCAGTCAGGCGGACATGTTTACACTTAGTTACGCATACAAACACAAAAGCACGCACACAAACACATATGTCAATGCATATGTGTGCATGTATGCCCAAGCATGCATTGCCACCACAAACTCCATGTCGGCCATTGTGTTGGTGTGGTTGGCATTATTAAAAGCTATCTTGTCTGTTTGCCTTTAACAAATATATTTATGTTTTAGGGCGCTCATAACTTTTTCAATTTCAACACACCGATTTTTTTTTTTGTTTTTTTTTTTTTGCGTTTTTGTTGTTCAGAGTTTATCTCACATGGCACCGCTGCCTTTTGCATTGGTATTCGTTTGGTTTTTGTTTTTTCTTCGATTTGGAATATGTGTCGAAGTTTATAGGACATATAACGAAATAGTTTTAGTTTAGTTTTTTTTGGTGTTTTATTAGAAAATGTATAGTTAAATATGCGCAGAAATAAACCAACTGGGTTGTGTATAAGTATGTGGAGCCATAAACTTGGTCATTTTGCGAAACATATGTGCATATAGTTACACTTGTTTTATTTTCCTATAAGCTTCAGCTGATTAACTGTATTTTTAATATAAAATAGATTATTTGGCAATCTTGAAAAGGAAAGTGGTAAGCTTGTTCGAGATGATCTTATCTATAATATAATAATATATACTCGTAATACAATGGCGCTATTATAACTCTGACGAGTTGTATGGCCGAGCTTCTCTCCCAATTCGAGGTGTGCTCCTTTTGTTTTCCTACTAATTGGGTGGACCTACAGTTTTATGCACTGAGGGAAAAAGGCAATTGTAAAAATAACTCCCAACGGTGACAATGTTACATTTTTCAATGTCGACTAATTTCTTGTTGAATTACACTTTTTTTCAGCGTTCGAAATTAAACACTACGATAAAATTCAATAACGTAGCGTAGCGTTCATGGGACAACGATATACACAAACACAACCCCTAACAAACCTAACGGTACTTGTAGTGTTTGCGTTTAAGTTTCTGTAGATGAACACAAACAGAACACTACGCGTAGTGTAGCTGGTGGAAGTACGCTAAGTGTAAATGAACCCTACTTAGCGTTCTTTTATTATAGCGTTCAGTTAGTGTTCTTTCTTAAATTTTGCAAATTTAGTTGTGCATATCGGCGTTTCATGTATGTATACATATTTTATATGTATGTATGTATATACTAACGTATGTTTTTAATTAATGGATGTACATATGTACATATATATGTATGTATGTATGTATATATTTTCTTTAATAAAAGACTTGTAAAAATTATTTTGGTTAAAAAATTTATGTAATATTGGAATTTTTAAGCCTAGATTAGGAAAATTATTTAAAATATCTAGAATTGAAAAATATTAAATTTTATAACATACGACGGCTGTGACCTGCTTGGGTACCCATATATACATATGTATGTATGTGAGGTAGGAACCCAATAAACCAAAAGGCTTGAGAATAATATTATAACAAGCTTACAAATATAAGCGTTAAGCTTGAGGAATGCTTGTGTAAAGTATTGAAAAAGACTTAAGAATAATTGTAGAAAAATCAAAACGGCACCCTTTTTATAAGCTTACAAATGTAGTTGTAGAAAAATATTACTTGTGAAAGCTTGTTGTAAGCTTATAAATACAATTGTATGTATAAATAGTAGAAAAAAGAAAAAAATAAATTTTTATTTGCATTTTTCTTTTCATTTTCTTTCTTTCTTCACCTTTACTGCAATGTTCTTTATTTTGTATTCTCCTCCTGTTTCGAACCGTGACATCAACCTGAAAGGTATCATATAGTAGGACATTCAACATTATATTGAATTTTATTGAGGCTTTTATACTGCCCTTTTCCGAAAGAGGAATAATGAGTTATATGAATCATTGTAAAACCAAAATGTAAAAAAATGTTACAGCAAGCTTAAAACAATATTATTATTAATAGTTTTTTAAGCTTTCATTGCAAGTGTAAAGTAAGCTTATTGTAATATTGTTTTCAAGCTTGTGTTCCTCAATTATTACAATCATGCTTGTGAATAAGCTTACAATTAAGCTTATAAAAACTGTATTGCAATAAGCTTACAATGGACAATTGTTATAAGCTTTGTTCTCAAGTCCTATTACATTTCGCTTACTTCCTGGTCTGTTGGGAATAGTTTTTAGTGTATTAGGGTGGAAAATTTTTAAGTGTTGCTCTAAATTTGGTGAATATCCTTTTAAAATTTTGTTGCACTCTTCATTTTTGCAAACACATGTTTTATTTTCCATCACATGAAAAAAGCCATACAATATATTATTTTTAGGATGCGGCATGTTGTTTTAGATGCAGTCGGGCAAATAATAGAAAACTAACTAATTGCATGTTGTACTTCTTGCACATTTCCTCGCAAATTTGGTAGATTTTTTTCAAGTAAAGGGTACCTATTTTTTCGTCCTGAGTGGCAAAGAGTAAAGACCAAGTTAGATGCAAATGAATATATGTAAATATATATGTATGTATATTTACATAGTGGGAGATCGCAGAGCATTTGTGCAACATTCATAGACATATAGATACCCTACAAAGAAATTCACATTAATCGGGGATGCTTTCGGGATCACGCGGAATGTAGCATGCGACTATTCTTAATTTTATCTAAATGACGTTGTTCATAATTAATAATTTTTAATAAATTGTATGTGTGTATAAGCATTTATACGTATGTATACATATGCCCATATTTAAGTATTGACAGGCCTAAAATTTTAATGACCGTAAATTATTGCTTTTTGGTGGGCTGTGCAGTTTTGTTGTCAGAGAAAAATTACATTGAATTTCGCGTTAATGCAAATTATTGTATGATTTTGCAGCTCAAACAATGGTTTTTGCAAGTTTAGGTAGCTGTTCAGATATTTTTGTGTTCCCGAGAGCATTCCGGATTAATTTGAAATTCTTTGTAGGGTATACATATGTATATATGGCTGTGGACATTTGCATCAGACCGCCATTGTGACACATATCACTCTGCGCTCTCTTACACAATCCCTCTCATAATTTTGCTGCGGTCTGATGTATACACATTCCTATGTACATTGGGGTTGTTCAAATTAATATGAAGAAAATAAAGCTCTCCCGAAACATGCATATTTGGAGGTCAAGAAAATGTCTTAAAATGTCCACCTTCTTTTACATTAGTAATGCTACATATTTTTTGGTAAGTCCTTAGTCAACAAGATAAAGTTTCTTATCATCAAATAAAATCGCCTTGTCATGCAATGATTTTTCGGTTCTAATTTTTTGGACCACCTTATGCATGCAAAACTGCTTTGCAAAAAATAGAACTCATATTGTTTATGAATAATAGCATCAAAACAGCCATATTCCGTTAGGTTTGTGTTCTTTCGCTCATTTAGGGTTCGGTTTGTGTTTGTTTACATGAGAACAAACGCTATCGTAGCGTGCGGGTTTAGTGTTCTTCTTGGCGTAGCGTTTCCGTAGGGTTCAGTTTATTTGCGAACTCTGCTTTTTTTAACACGCTTTTATTAGCTTCACCTGTATGTATGTATGTATGTATGTATGTATGTAACTTCATCCCATCCTAAAAGTTGCAACATTTAACTAAATTATTATATCTTTCAAACATTCACTTTTTTGTGTTCTCTCTATTATTTCTATTCTCCTCCGGATTCGAAACATGACATCAACAGCCCAACGGCATCACATAGTAGGACATTCAACATTATATCTTATGCTTCATTGCGGCTTTATGTTAACTTTCTTCAAAATAGCCTCTATGAATTTCAATTCACTCCCGTATACAAGCCAATAAGTAACAAGCTTGCAGGGTACGGAAAAACTCACTCACGAACGCTCAAAAATACATTCTTCTCAAATCACACACAAATGTTCAAAGAAAAACGTATAACCACTCAAATAGCGAGCGAACTAAAGCACAACAGCCAGCGATCGCTCATAGCGATGGCGATAAACTCAATGCATAAATTCACTCAAAAATAAAGCTTGAAGCTTTCTGTTTTGTCGTTGTTGTGTTTGCAATAAAAACAATCGCATGTACATACATATGTATGCAATGCAAGAACTGGTTTTGTTTGTAATTCATTTAATAGTAAGTGCTGAATCAACGAAAAGGAACCCTAATTACATTTTTATACAATGTTTTGTAAACGTGAGGTGAAAAAAAAATCTCTAAAAATAAAAAAAAAAAAATAAAAAAAAAAAAAAAAGAATGCGCCGCTCGGGACTCGAACCTGAGCTCCTTGGTCCGTAGGCGCAGGGTTTGGAAAATATTGCATAATAAGCTAGTTTACTTCACTGCATATTGGGATTTTTGGTAGAAGTTATAAATACATATGCACTCAAAAAAAATTTCTCTCGATGAAATACATAATTTTCCTTATTTTGAACACACGTCCCAATACAAAATTTTCTTTGTTTTGTATAAATTTTCTCAAAAATGTGGAAAAAACATAAAAAAACATTCAAACAAATTCGTTGCCATGGGGATTTGTATGGGAATTTAATTTCTCAAAATTAAAGAAATCAAGTCTTCAAAACAAGGAAACTTGGGAATGGAATGGCGCTTAAAGAATTTTTCATTATTTTAATGTATGAATTTTTTTAAAACAAGTATATGAAACCATGGTAACGCATGTAACAACATTATTTTATAAACCTTTTAACATGTTTTAAGGAAAATTTACTCAAAACAAAGAAAGTAGTGTTCAAAATAGGTAAACAATTTCTTTGACCCCTCCATATATTTTTTTTCTCTCAGTGTGTATGTAGATCTATTTCGGAGAAGACCACATCCCATCAGACTTCTTTTTACTTTTATTCTTGCGTCCGCATAAAACATCCTTTAATGAAAAATTTCACTAAAAAGTCAAAAATAAATAATAGCTTAAAAAACTAAAAAACACGCTTTAATCTTAAAAATCGTACTAAAAATTGAGAAATAATTTAATTAGAAACAAAATGATGAACGAAAATATAAGTATTTAAGGAAAAGCGTGGGGGTGCTCAATAATATTTGAACATGAAAATATTCGATTCGTACAACTAGTACAAAAATATACCTAGTTGTGAAATTAAAGAGTACGATATATGAAATCTCAAAAAAGTCAAAATAAAATTATTAGTAAAAAAACACCGATTTTAAATATTTTTTGACATACTGAGCACCCCACGCTTTTCCTTAAATACTTATATTTTCGTTCATCATTTTGTTTCTAATTAAATTATTTCTCAATTTTTAGTACTATTTTTAAGATTAAAGCGTGTTTTTTAGTTTTTTAAGCTATTATTTATTATAGTTAAGGTAAATATTTTTCTGTTAGTTTAAATGCAAAATAGTCAATTTAGCAATAATTCGTAGTTAAAAATAATCTAACAATATAAGCAATTTCATTACAACATCAACATTTCCAATTTGGCATGGCTACATTGTCAACGTAAAGTTGGCATTGTTGATCTGACGTTCAGAAATTTTACTCTGGTGTGGCTACATTGTCAGCTTAAAGTGGGCATTCTCGATTTGACGTTGAGAAATTTTAATTCGATATGGCTACATTTTCAACTTAAAGTGGGCATTGTTGATATGACAAATTTCAAATGCAAACGTGTATACAATTTGTAGCCGAAATTGAATGGCGTGCGTAAAACAAAGCAAACTCGACTCCCAATTTTTGTTTTGCGTGAGTGGAATTTAGATTGTTTACAAAAAATTAAGCACTTCCTTTCGATATCGTGTGTGTTATATATTCTACAATTTTAATAACAAAGTTTCCTCGGATTTTCTATCTTGTTCCGGCAATGAGTGAGCTGGAGAAAAAACGGAAAGGCATATTAATACAGATTGGTGGCATATTATTGAGTGGATTTAAAGTGTTGGTGATTGCTGTGAATGAGCATGCGTTGGTGGAGCTTTTTAAATGAATTTTCGAAGGCCTAAAAAAAGGGTCGGCTTTACATTAGGGAACCACGATCCGAGAAAAATGACTTTTTCAGGGGGGGACTTTGTTGGTAGTTAGATGGTTCTATAGACATTACCGGCTGAGGGTTATTTTTTAAAGCGCAGCCAAAGGCCGCCAACGGGAAAATTACAACACACAAATTACTTTATCAAGGCATATCTCCTCAACTATAAGCGTCCGGCAGGTAAGACTTTTGTTTTTCTCGAACCGTGGTTCCTTAATGTAAAGCCGACCCTTTTGGTAAGCAGATTGAAATCTGAGCCAAACTATTATGTATTACTATCGGTTTGTTCGTGTTGAGTGAAATTTTTGTAAATATGTTGACTGTGTAATCTGTTAAAATAACAAAAATGTACATTATATTTGTGTTTATCTAAATAAAAAAGCAATGAATACTACAACAAACACTCTGCGTTTTTAAATTGAAAATAGATTTATATTTCATATTAACCTAGTCAACAATGCCGTTTGTTAACCCATCAATAAAAGAGCTTTCACCCAAAATCACAACAATTTCAAATCGACAATTCAATTTTGTTTCAAAGAATCTTCACTTTAAAATAACTACGATAGCTACGTTACATCAACGTATCATCAACGTACCCAACAATAAAAGCGCTTTTACCTAACATCACAACAATTTCAAATTGACATTTTAATGTTGTTTCAAATAATCTTCACTTTGAAATAACTACGATAGCTACTTTTCATTGACCAATAAAACGTTGAATTAAAATTTTAGTTGTTCTTTCATAATGGACTGTGTTTAAATTGTCAATGTCCTGATGCATTATCCACTCACATGATATGTTAAATTGGCAATCGTCACAGTCATATTAAATATAAATGCGGTTGTTTTCATTGTAATATTTGTAAAATGGGAAAATAACAATTATTATAGTCGATGCAACAATTTTCAAGGTAGGCTGACTATCATGACTGTTTTTTGTTGAGTTGACGTCGTTTTTGTTGGATATACGTTGTTTTTTCCCTCAGTGTGCTGGCTCCGAAAGGCGAAATCATTTTTTTTGAGAAGCTTTTTCATGGAAGAAATACACTCGGAGGGTATGCCGTCCACTGCCGAGAGGTGACCGCTGCTCTTAAAAAAACCCAATAATTACTAATTAGAAAACTTTTTTTGGTGTTTTGCTCGGACTGAGGTTTGAACTCGAGACCTCTGGCATAGCAGAGGCCACTTATCTATATACATACATATATTAATAATATTACTGTATAGAAAACCGCGTTTCGGAATATATGTGCATACCTACAAATGTACACCTATCAGGCGCGGATCCAGGATTTCGGCAAGGGGGGGGGGGGGTTTTTGAAAATTTCTTTTTTTGGAAGATGTTTTTTAAGGGCAGACGCTGCACATAGATAGATTTTACGAATTTATGCGGCCAAAATTGAAAATTTTAAAATTGGTGCAAATACAAAATCCAAAATCGCTCTACGTTTATAATAGACCGGGCGATAATAAACCGGTCTTCTCGGCTTTTATAGACAACGGAGGTGTCTCTGCCGCTAGTCGAAACTTATTATTCTCTCACTTTTTCGATTTTTTTTTTACGTATTTTAAGTAATCCATTTTTAAACGTCAATATTTTCAGTTTTAAGACAGTTATCAAAGTAAACATCATGGATTCGCGTGCTTCAGGTAAATATCATTATTTATTGAAGAAATCGTCAACCTAGCATAATAAAAGACCCACCATTTTGAAGCTTTTAAGCATATCGGCCTTTCTTGAAAAAATATTGTTAATTTTTTAATTCAAAAGCAATTTAGTTATATTATCGCCTCCGATCGACTACCCTTCAATTTCTCTACGGAAAAATGCAAAGCCAGAAATTATCAACAATGGATTAAAAATTGGCCTATTTGGAAAATTACCTGTTTTCGTATTTTTAGTGTTTCCAATTTTTCAAAGTCAAGGAAATACTTATCATAAAAAAGGGCTAAGAATCCTAAAGCTACATTTTTTAGAAGAGTTTTGAGTATGCAATTTTGCAGCTCATTCAATTTTAATATAACAATATGCAACATTCAACTTTTTGAAAATTTTCATTGGCTTTTCGGAAATTTTAATTGGAACGGTCTCACCCTACACCCTACAGAAAAAAACTTCTAAAATAGACGGAATTTTTCACAGCATTCACAGTGTAAAAAGTGACACTAAAATGGGTTGGCTACATAACAGTACTCTTAGAAATCTCCTCAAAATCTTCTATAAATTATGGCCTTGCTTTGAAATCCACTTTCAGAAATTTCTACGATTTTTCAGATTTTTTCTATAAGCTCAGAAATCCTGCTTAAAACGATTTTATTGAAAATTTTTCTATATTTTTAAACTAAAATAAGAAAGTAAAATTTTCGACAGAACTCTTTGAAATAAATTTAAAACCTTTGGCGTATGATTTTTTTTTTTTGAGTCACTGTATATATTTTTCAATAAAATCGACTTTTAACTCAAATTATTAAAATTTTGCATTAAACAAGCAATTTGGAATAGATGTAGACAATAAAATATTTTTGTCCGCATAAAACTTGAAAATCTACCTATGTGCGCTGGTGAAAATATGGACTAATACCACCTACTATTGTTATTCTATATACTAGTTGCGCCATTTCCCGCACCTTAAACACAACAAAATCAAAACCCTCCAAATTAACAATATGTATGTCATCACATAAAGTGCAGGAGATTTCAATTGAAGTTCTAAATAACATGTATAACGTACATACGTATGTATATTTTTGCATTGGTACGGGCGAATGAGTATCGTATGGTATTGGTGGCAAATTGATCATCAATTTCACTAACCCTTGCATTTAAAGCCAAAATAAATAAAAATATATGTATGTAGTACTTTTTGGTTATATTTATATTTTTAATAGAATTTTTCTTGTTCTTGTTTTTATATACTCAAATTTTTAAAAGATTAATTTAAACAAGAATTGCGAAATGCCTCTGAAAAAGGCAATTTCTCCAACGATTCAGACATTTCTGACCAAATTAATTCTGTACAATCCCGATAAAAATAGGGATAAGAAAAAAAATAAAATAAATTTGCGATTTGGCAATTTGCGAATAGCATTTGACAAATTTGATTTTATGCACGTGCGTCCAAAGCTACCTACATGAACTTTTTTCACATGTAGGTACATATTTTGGATGTTATGTGGTCCAACTATTGCTTTTGGAATGATAGTTTTCCCTGATCAGTTTGGGAAATTTGGGCGCAGAATCTATAAGGGCATTAATTTGGGATCTATGATAAACCACAAGGGGGAATTTTAACCCCCCCCCCGTGGATCCGCCACTGACACCTATATATGTGTATTAAGCCGAGGCGATTAGTATGTACAGAAATTAATCGAATTGGGGTTTCATCTAATTTTTCTAAGTAGAAAACTTTTCCACAATTTTCGTCTAAAATTAATTTTGATGTTCCGTAATTTGGTTTTTATGGACCAAGGCGGATTTTTGAAAATGAAAAAAATCGACAAAAATCGCCAAAAAATTAAGCAGGTAAATATGCATATGAAATTCAATCAAAATTTTATGTTGAATCCAAATGTGAAGTCAAAATTAAAATCCAAAGAGTCGTTTCCGAGATAGATGTAGCCTAATTTCCGGTTTTGGAGGCTCAATGCTCAAAATCTCATAATTTCACCTTTATCGCCTGCTGTGTATAATTTGTCTTAAATTTTCTTGCAAATTACTTACATAAATATAAATAAATTTAATATATTAACACTATTTTAAAATTATAATTCATATTCCGGCATAGGAGATTAGGCTGTTTGAAAATTGGTTTTTGCTTGCTGCAGTACCCTATGGCGTATAAGTAACCTTGAGTTTTCTTAGAGTTGAATAAGGTAAGAAACGAACTAAATTAAAAACGCCTTTTTATGATACCTCATACCAGCCTAATTATAAGGTAAATTAAGTGCCTATAATCCCTTATTATAAGGAATGAGATTAGCCTTATTTACTATGGACAATATGCCTTATAATAACTATTTATCTACACAATACATCGATTTATTTAGGCCTTATTTCCCATCACAAATACGGGGTAAGTTTTCCTCTCAGAGAGAGACATAATTGGGTAGTCCACTTTCAAGCAGGTTTATGTGAAATTTTTCGATTTTGAGTATTTAACCGTGTACAATGACCATTAAAAATTTATTGCAAAATCCTTCCGTTTTCTGAAAATTACCATTAAATACGAATACACTTTCAAATGTCTCTATGATTTTAGGGTGCAGCCATACGACGCAAGAAAGTACTTTCTGGCGATGTCTGGCTTTACCCATATTTATGCACTTTCAAAAGTCTCTATCTGAAAAAAGTTGCTCATACGCCCAGGCAAACATTGGTGTAATTATTAGACGTTTCAATTTCTAAAACCGAAAAATACTTACTGCCTCAGAACTAGCTATGTTAAATATTTAACATTGAATTTGCAAAAATATGTCATATTGCGGTTTCGTTTTTTTATATCTTTAAATTCCTTATGGGCTCAGCTTATAGGTAATCACAAAAAATATTTAAATAAAATAGAGCTCGATGCCAAAGCGGGTTTTTCTTACACTGAGAGAAAAATCAACCAAAAGTTGGTTAATAGTATTAATTTCACACTTGAAATGGAATCAATGTGAATTTTGTTTAATATTACCATTACCATGGTTGATATATTAGACAGTGTTTTTGGTTATATTAGCCATGATATTTGTTGATATAACAAAATGTTAGTTGAACTCTTCAACCAATTTTTTGTTACATAAAATAAAAATATGTATGTACATGTGTATGTGCATATATTGGATGTATATATGCACATACATACCATATTTATAACCCTTGTATTTATTCAGTTGGGGGGGAGCGTGATTGCGGCTCCGAGGTTGGAGTGTCAGCCTCATTTTCATTGTGAAAACCCCCGAGTATGAGTTACTAATTCATGCTATATAGCTCGAACCATGCATAAGACGGCTAAGAATTACAGAAGCTTTTCACAGCCGCATGCGAATGCACCAACGAAAGCTGTACAGCATAACTTGCATAAACTGAAATCTTCAACCAATTTTTTGTTACTATTAAACAATTTGTTGGTAATATTAACCAACACCTTGTTCATTTTGTTTAAATAAAATAAAAATATGTATGTACAGTTTGAAGGATTTGAAGCGCAATTTGCTTTTGTTCATAAACGTAAATTTTTCAAGCGTCGCTCATCACAACATCAACCAACTCTCTCGCTCTCTGCAATTCGGGTCCAGCCATTCAACGTCGTCAAGCACAAACGGTGTTGAAGGCGATGTTAACAACAGAGCCGAAGCAATAAAGCTTCGTAAATGTTTTTTACGTTTTTTTTTTAGATATGAATTAACCAATATTTTCGTTAATATAACAAATATACACGTTGGGGAAACCAACTTTTTGTTTGATATTGATTGTAACCAAAATATTGGTTAATGGTACAATGAAAATGTAAATATTACATTTTTTCCTTTTTAACATGAATAAATCAACCAATAAAACATTAACCAAGAAGTTGGTTGAAAAAACCATTGTACTTTTTTCTCTGCGTATTTGTGGCTTAATACGAAAAATTAACATAGCTCTGTTTGAAAGTGGACTACTCAATTCCTTATGGACTGATGACATCAACACAGGGAAATAAGTATTATTACAAGGTTTCGTTCACGTAAGCGACGTCTCTTAAAAATTTCAGGCATTATTTTATAAGCCTTATGATCATCTGAAATTAGACTCAAATAAGTCGTAAATTTTTTGGAAGGATGTTTACAAATATTTGTATGAATACAAAGAACCTTTGCCCAAACTAGATTTATTTAAGCAGCACTTGTTTATGCATACGTGTATTGCTCTCGAAAATTAAAAAAAGTGTAAAATATTTACATATATAAATATTTACACATATTGCATGCGGTCGCACTTTCGCCAGCTTATTTGTATGCAAATATATTTCTGGAATTTACGATTTCCAAAGATAACGAAATATGAATTTTGTGCATTTCTGAACGAATTGCTTTTTTGCAATCATTGACACAATTTATTTTTATTTATTTATTTTTTTAATCGAACAACCAAATAAGGCAATGCTTGCGGTTATTCAAGAGCTGTTAGCAACTAGGTATTAGTGTGAAAAAATGCAATATTTTTAAACAATGTGAATGAATTCCGATCACATATGCCGCTTGATAAAAATTATAATAAAAACTTTGCATTATATTCGAGATGTTGTTGCTCTGTTGACTGTTTATATACGAAATGCGGCTGTCAGGTCTTTTCTTAAAACAAGTTACGCAAGCATTAAGCCACAATCGCAAAAATTGAACAATAACAGTGTATGAATTTCGCATGAAAGTTCCATTCCAAAGTATTTGAAAGTGCGCTTAAAATAAACCGCAAAGTAAACGAACAAACCCTTCAACTAATTATCGCCCAAATTCCCCAACAAAACCCAAATCATAGCAATCATAGCAATCACTCGCCAAAAGGAAACGAAACAGAGGAAACTAAAACTTTTCAGCGATAATTCAGCCAATGGCAGCTAATTTATTGTAGTGTGTCCATTTCAAAAGTGCAGGTCTGTTTGTGTGTATGTATGTGTTGCTGCAACTTCCCTGTAAAAAAGTGTGCGACGAGTCTCTAAAAAGATTTGTCCGGGAGCGCTCTCTTTCGGGTACAATTAGTCTACAATTGTTCCCAATTGTACCCGAACGGGTACATATGTATACTAATTGTAAACGAATTGTACCCGAAAGGGTATCAAACGGGTACAATTAGTCGCACAAATGGATGTGTCGCATTTGCTACCTGTTCGGGTACAAAACGGGTACAATTGTGCGCTTTTGCTACCCGTTCGGGTACAAACTGGGTACAATTAGTCTCTTCATAGGACATGCTCAAACAAAAGAGAACACTTCAACCCATATAAAGAGATACAAATGGGTAGTAATCGCATGCTCCCTTGCGAGTTGTCCCGGATGTATCCCGGAGTGATCGCATTTTTTGCAGGGTTTCAAAATCTGCTGTATGTATTTGTACAACTCACAATCACGTGTCGAATGTGATGGCGAGCGAGGCAGCGATTTGTTTTATTGGCACGCTGGCTAATGCCGTTAATGATTGCCAAACAGCAGAAAAACGCATTCGTACCCAATTCCCTATTAGAGAGCGAACATTAAAAAGATACATACATATGTACACACACCCCTGCAGGGAAATCAATAACTAGTGAGCAAAATGTCTAGTTCCGAACTTGCGAAAAGGTTTCAAAAGGGAACTAGATCAGTTGTAGTTAGACCCTCACCAGTTCAGAAGGAGTGAATTGAGTGACCATTATAAGACACACTTCGATTTGTATGCAATTTCGAAGTGACAAAAATTCTATGAACATTTTTCGTTCGTTAAATTGCCGTCGGCTTTGTATATTTCTGCAATTCTCAGATGTTTAGTGATGAATTTTATATAAAGAGTTTTCTATTTGCATCTTGTATGAAATGAAATGTTCCCCTAATTATGCTTTTCCGATCCCTCAGGATTATTTTTAATCTTTTTTATTTTATTACTTTTTAATTATTATTGTAAATTTTTATTAAATAAATAAAAAAAAAATTAAAAAAAAATTATCATCCACAGGACTCGAACCCGTGCCCCTCAGATTGGAAGGCACATGCGTTAGCCAGTCGGCCATCGTGCCACTTGCATGAAGTGTGTCAAAGGCTGCACTTAAGCTGCAGATGTAAAACTGTAGAATTTGTAGGTAATTGTAGCTAGTTCAGAACTATCGAAATTGTGCCAATAAACGAACTAGTGTAAACTGTAGAATTTAGTACTAGTTCGAAACTATCGAAAATGTAGTGCAGAGACTGACAATTGACACCGGCTAGGACATCGCCGTGTTAAATTCGCCAGTTGATAACATGCAAAAGAGATTTAGCTCGCACTAGTAGTGTCGAAAAATGCACGAGAAGCGACCTAGTTCGGAACTAGAGATTTTCCCTACAGGGTACATAAGCACACTGATATGTATGTAAGTACATTAGGCTATACTTACACCTTTTGGATTCTGCTCAAATGCTGAAAGCGCTGCTTATGTTCACTACTTGCATTTTTTTTTAACAGTTGGCATGTAGAGAATGTCGGTACGGTTAAGTGTACATACTCGTACGAGCTCATATATACAAGCACTTATGCACACATGTACATACAAATGTTTGTTTTCTAGAAAGTACTTATGCATTCACATTTCTAAATTACTTACCTTCCGCAAGCTTTGAGTAGAGAGTTGATTTTTCTATCAATCGAAGCTATTTGCTGTTTTCATTGAATTGATTTGATCATGATAATAGCAATATCATTCACTCTAACACTATTCGCAAGCCATGGCAAAGTTGATTTTCATGTTATGTTGAAGTTAAAGAAAGCTCAAGTGGAGTTTCGCATAGGAAAATATTTAATTTATTGAGGCTCCTCCTTGCCTCATTATAGTAGACACTATTTTTTGCCTTTTGACTGTCTCGCGTCTTCTTCGCTCTCAAGCGTACTGTGTTAAGTTGCTTTATTTATTATTATTATTTTTTAGGAAAATATTTATCAGAATCAGCTTGCAATTAATGAGTGGCATCTTTTCCAAAAAACAGTAAAAGCGAGCAGCTCCATTTAGCATCTTGCTGTGAAATTTTCTTTTCTTAGCGCGGCACTCAATAAATTAAAGCAGCTGCGCTATAAATTAATTGCTCGAGCTAATGAACAACTTGTTGAAATTGCTTCAATTTTTGTTTAAGTAAGTATCTACTCCAGTCTCAGCTTGTGAAAACTCTCGAGTAATCAAAAAAAACAGAAAAAGAGTCAAGTGTCGAGCACTCTGTCTTTCCATTCTATCAATAAACGCTTTGAGCTATCAGAGTGTAGGTAAGTATCACCACACTTAACCTAAACTAAACTACTTAAGAACTTCCACATATATATATATATATATATATATATATATATCTGTGCCCGCAAATTAAAGTAGCCTAACTCGAGATAATGCGAAATTGAGTTATTGTTATAGTGTTAATCTTTGGAGGAAAACCCATCGATCTGTCTTATCCCCATTTAAATTGGAGTAATATTTAAAAAGTTATTAAGATATAAAAATTATCCTAACCCAGAAAGAAACATTTTGCACCAGTTAAAACAACTTATCTTCTAGCAAATCTCTTAAGTCTATTATTTTACGAAAAATCGTTTTATTAAAACATCCTAACTAGAGTTATGTGGGTACTTCATGGACGTATTTATTTGCGTTTTCAATTTATTAAAAAAACTTAACTTCAGTTAGGAATTATAATTTCTTTTTATCAATTTTGTTTTCATAGCCTAAGTCGAAATAGGTTATTTTAAGTGATTTTTTTTTTTATTCTTACACAATTTATCTCGAGCTAGGTTTTTTTGTTAGAATACTTTTCTCATTTCATGCGTTATTATCTTCAGTTAGGTTTTTTTGTTGGAAGCAAGTGGATATGATAAACTGAGATAAGAGATTTTTCAAGGATATATATTATAGAAATTTAATTAATTATTATATACTGTATACATAAAACACCTTTTTTCATCAATTAAACTTTAATGTGGCCGCTGAGGTGCAGTGCGTAAAGTGCTCGCCTGCTATACCAGAGGTCTCGGGTTCTCACCCAGTCCGGATAAACACCACAAAAAATTTTTCTAATTGATTAAAACCCAATTATTGGGTTTTTATAAATAGCGGTCACCTCTCGGTAGTGGGCGGCATACCCTCCGAGTGTATTTCTGCCATGAAAAGGCCTCACAAAAAAGCATTCGCCGTTCGGAGCTCGCATAAAACTGTAGGTCCACACAAATTGTAGGAAAAACAATAGTTAAGAAGAACACCTCGAATTGGGAGAGAAGCTTGGCAATAAAACTCGTCAGAATTTTAATATCGCCAGTGTATTATTATTGTTATTTTTTATTTATTAATATTGATAGTTAAGCTTAAAAGCTAGAAACTAACAGAAATTTTTTTATATAGCACTGGCAACTCAGGCCTTCGGCTAGTTATTATTGTTATTAAACTTTAATCGTGTAGCCTTTTACAAGGTATGGATCCTGATAACATTGAGGAAGAAGACTTTCTAAATATGGATTACACTGTGGAACAAATTCAGGTCAACAAAAGTTAACTCGGTTCTGAAAGTTGGGGGTGAAAATAGAGGCTAAATTAGAAGACCCGTATCGCGGCGTTTGCTTAGGTTAGTTCGAATTTGTTTTTAATCGACCTTTGAACTTTGCAGGCAAATGTCGATTTTCAGCATACTGTTTGTATGGTTTTTTTGCTATAAGATGCATTGCCCGACTTGACTGTATTTACATGATCGCCTATAACTTTTCCATTTTACCATGGATTTTCTTCGTTGATAGCTTATTTTTTTGCTAATAGAATGTAGCTTCACGTAAACGAGTAAAACCGAAGGTGAAAATTTTGGTTTTAAAGATATTGCCTGACAAAGTCAATTTTTTCTTTAAAAAATCGAAAAAATTCAAATTGAATCATCAATATTTCAGAAACTATAAGAGGTAGAGAAAAATGTTATAGACCCCTTGTATAGGAAATTTAATTTTCTTTCGTTTGCTGTCACTCCAACAAAAAAATCTCAATTAGTCGACGAGTTATAGCAAAAAAACCATACAAACAATATGCTGAAAATCGGCATTTGCCTGCAAAGTTCAAAGGTCGATTAAAAACAAATTCGAACTAACCTAAGCAAACGCCGCGATACGGGTCTTCTAATTTAGCCTCTATTTTCACCCCTAACTTTCAGAACCGAGTTAACTTTTGTTGACCTAAATTTGTTCCACAGTGTTATAGTAGCGACGACTCAATTAAGGACTCATTTTTTAACGATAGTCAGTCAGACACGGGGTCAGATAGTGCTGATTAGCCTATGCCTTCCTACATTTTTTTTTCGATCTTCTGAATATTTTTATAAACGCTTTATACACTTTTTATTTAACTGTACATTACTGTGTTTCCGGACAACCTACGCATTATATATGTCATGTTCAGGCCCAAACAACAATGATTAGCGAAACGATTTTTATTTTATTTCATTCATTTCAAACAAAAATTAAAAGTCAAAAACTCTAAGACTTCTAATTCCACTACTTAGTTAGTTATATCCACTTAAATTGTCGTTTCGGGTCGTTTTCGACCCGAACGTAGGTCTACGCTTAAAAACACTTAACTCGAGTAAAATGGAAATAAAAACCTTATTGGGAAGAATTCAACACAATAAAAGAACTTAACTAGAGTTAAGGTAAAGGCCCAATGCACGCTTGCTTTGCTTGCTTGGCTGTGAGAAATGTCAAAATCATTTTGAGCTCTACTAAAATGTATACAAGTTGGCCAAATGTCAGCTTTACTTCACGCGCTTGAAGCGCTGCAAAGTTTCGAATTACCCAATTCTCTATTTGACAGCGCTTTGAAAGCTTTGGCATCATTTTTGACAATTCAATTTCCAATATGGCTGCTGATATTAGGCATTAGGTGTATTCCCTAACAGAAAATTATTACAAATTATTAAAAAATTGTAAGAAATATCACCTTTTAAGCAAAAACTACTAAAATTAGCAAAAAATTATTTTAATGCTATTTTTGGCTTTTAATTATTTTTTTCTAAGAAAGAAAACATTTCATTTTCATTATTTCTATTTTAAAAATTTAGCAAAGTTCAAAAGTAAGAAAATCATATATATGTATGTATATTAGTTTATTTTTTAACAGCTGTTTCTTAGGGCCTTTTCACATTACTCGCTACGACATCGGATCGACATTTTTTGCTCGGTATTTTCAGCTTACCGAAACGATTCCGCGTTGTTGTGTTTTTCACACTTGTGGGAATACTTTCGGTGCGTAATCGGCAGAAAATAGGAAAACAAACATCAAAATTTGCAAAACAAAATTTTTAACTTCAACAAATCACTCAATAATAACAATAATGTCTTCTAGCGAATATGAAGACATTATAACTTGCTACATTTATAGCCGAAACGAGTTTTTACTGACTTTGTTCTTCTTCTTTTATTACGCCGCAAAAATGTCTTCAGTAATTCCTCAAATTTTACTGACCGGTCTTACCGCGTTGCGGTATACCGAAATTAATCCGCTCCGATTTCATGTATGCAACACTAATGTGAAAGTGGTAATTGAAATACATGTGGTCGGTAAGGTTTCGGTATACTTTCGGTAAAAAATGTCGATCCGATACCGCACCGAGTAATGAGAAAGCGCTCTTAATTTGGCAGCAAATAATTTCAGCTTTTGAAAATTTTACTAGCTGAAATTTGGAGCTTTCTATGATTGTTACCCTCACGCTTTGGCTCTCATTCGGCTAACTTTTTGATTCAAGAAACGATTTGCTAGCACAAACTTGGCTAAATATTCATAGCTAGCTACTTAATAAGAAACAAACCTTTTGTTTTATTTCTTTGGATTGCCGATTCAGCTGATTAATATGACAGCTGATTAATATGGTGGCCGCTGTGGTGCAGTGGGTAGAGTGCTCGCCTGCTGTGCCAGAGGTCTCGGGTTCAAACCACGGTTCGAGCAAAACACCAAAACATTTTTTCTAATTAGTAAAAATCCAATTATTGGGGTTTTTAAGAGCAGCGGTCACCTCTCGGCAGTGGGCGGCATACCCTCCGAGAGTATTTCTGCCATGAAAAAGCTTCTCACAAAAAATGCATTCGCCGTTCGGAGCCGGCATAAAACTGTAGGTCCACCCAATTAGTAGGAAAAACAAAAAGGAGCACACCTTGAATTGGGAGAGAAGCTCGGCCATAAAACTCGTCAGAGTTATAATAGCGCCATTGTATTATTATTATTAATATGACAGCGTTCAAAGCTACCATTAGGCTATAGAAGCTTGCAAAGTAAAGCAAAGCAAACTGAAGCAAACAAAGCCAGAAAAGCAAGCGTACACTAAAAAAAAAAATTTCTCTCGATCAAAGACATAATTTTCCTTATTTTGAACACGCGTCCCAATACAAAATTTTCTTTGTTTTGTGTAAATTTTCTCAAAAATGTGGAAAAAATATAAAAAAACATTCAAACAAATTCGTTGCCATGGGGATTTGTATGGGAATTTAATTTCTCAAAATTAAAGAAATCAAGTCTTCAAAACAAGGAAAGTTGGGAATGGAATGGCGCTTAAAGAATTTTTCATTATTTTAATGTATGAATTTTTTCAAAACAAGTATATGAAACCATGGTAACGCATGTAACAACAATATTTTATAAACCTTTTAACATGTTTTAAGGAAAATTTACTCAAAACAAAGAAAGTAGTGTTCAAAATAGGTAAACAATTTCTTTGACCCCTCCATATATTTTTTTCTCTCAGTGTACATTGGGCCAAAACCTTTAATTCTGCTTTTCGTAAAACTTGCATCCAATAAAAGCACTTAAGTTATAAAAGACAATTTTTTGCAATTAACCTTGCTTTAAGATTTCTGGTTCACAACTATTCCTTCTCTAACACTACATATCCATTATTTCCCCTTTTAAAAATCCGAATTGGTCCATTTTTGAATTTTGACAAAAAATTTAGTTTTCTCCGTTCACCATATTTTGAGTTAGGCTACTTTAATTTGCGGGCACAGATATATATACACACTTACCTCTTTTTACTTTATTGGACACTGCTTTCATTTATACATATGTACATACTTATATACTCTTATTTGCGAAATCGGTTTTATAACTTCAGCACTACTAACTACATATGTACATTAGGCCGTCTCGCCTTATAGGGACGTCAAAATAAAGTTCGCCGTACGCCCCCGCATATGATGTCTTTTTGGAAAACATTTCCGGAAAAGTTTTTTATTTTTTTTTTGGACGCCGCTAGATGTCGCTAAAATTTATTTTTCTCATAACTTCGGTATTTATAGTCCCTAAGTTTAATACACCAATGTCTTTGGCTTGAAAGGACGCCTTATACTATGGAATATTATTAACCCTATGTGCGTCATTGGGGTCACTACCACCCAGTACTTAGTTTATACCACCCTAATACAATTTTTTATGCCTGCATGTTAAACGTAGTCTAAAATCATTAATCTTTTGCAAAAGAAGTATTTCGATCGCTTCAGTATAACCCGAAATAAAACACGTTCAACATTCCGTGGAATATATGTTTTTCGCTTCCTTTGGTACTTTAGGTTCATTTTACAAAGATTTCTTCTGAGGAGACCCCTACTGAAATTTTATGGCGAATAATTTTCTAGAACATTTTAACCCTCTAGCACCGCCAATAAAGGGTTATTTTGACCCCCTCTTTTTAGAAAATCAGGAAAAATAGTATTTTTAAGGTCGTTAGAGGGTTAAAGTGTTCTAGAAAATTATTTGGCATAAAATTTTACTAGGGGTCTCCTCAGAAAATTGTTCTGTAAAATTAACCTAAAAGACCAAAGGAACCGAAAAACCTATATTCCTCACAATGTTTAACGTGTTTTATTTCGGGTTCTGCTCACGCGATCGAAATAATTATTTTGCAAAAGATTAATGATTTTTGACTACGTTTAACATGCAGACATAAAAAAGGTACATTAGGGTGGTATAAACTAAGTACTGGGTGGTAGTGATCCCAATGGCGCTCATAAGGTTAATAATATTCCATAACATAAGCCGCCCTTTCAAGCCAAAGACATTGGTGTATTAAACTTAGAGATCGGACTATAAATACCGAAGATATGAGAAAAATTAATTTTAGCGACATCTAGCGGCGTCCAAAAAAAAAATAAAAAAATTTTTCGGAAATGTTTTCCAAAAAGACATCATATGCGGGGGCGTACGGCGAACTTTATATTTTGCGATACGGTCTAATGTACATATGTACATATATAAATAAAGTAGGTATCATACAGTACATATGTACATACATATATACGCTCCATTGGTGCTGACCCTGCAGCTAGAATTTGCTTCATTTATTTTATTTCTACCAATTTCAATTTTATAGCCAAACTTTTTGTTGCTGTATTTTTTAATGTTTTTATTTTTCTATTTTCTTATTTTATTTTTCATTTTGCTTTCTTCGGTTTTCCTGAGTTGTACTGTTTTGCACTGGTGCACCACGTCAATTTGCCAAATAGTTCGACCAAAGTAAAATCAGTTAAGTTTAGCACATCCGTGAGCGAGTTGAGATTTAAGCAAGTTAGTTTGCTTACATTTTTCGTTACGTTTATTCTTTTAAGTTTTATTTGCTATCGAAGAAAAAGAATTAATCCCAATTGGAGCATTTCGAAGTTTATTTAGTGTGAGGTGTATTGCAACACAAACACACATGCACATACATACATAGATATATGGAAATGTACTACTTCTAAATGCTTGTATGTACTTATTAGTACATACGTAGATGTTCTACTTCGTTTATTTTACTATTTTTTGTAAAAAAGTTTTATTTTTTCCTTGCAGCGTATATTTTTAAGCAGGAGTCTGTAAAAGTACATAACCTACATATGTATGACAAAGATTTAGTGGTCAAGGATAAGTGATGGGCTAGTTCGCGATTGTCTCGATTTCTCCGATATCTTGAAAGCTATCGATGAATATTATTCATATTCGAGCCTAGTCGACAATATCCATGAATCGAAGCAATCGCTCAAACATCTCGAACTCGCCAACGATCTCTCGCGCTTTCCAAGCAAGTCTCAGACTCGCACATCTCTAATCGAAACAACCTCCGACTCGAAATAATCAGAAAAATATTTCGATTGTATAGTCAAAGAGGAAGTGAAGTTTTGACTATATTGTGATTTTGTAACGATGGCGATTCTCTTGAAAAATGTCGGACTCGCTCATCACTAACAAGTATTGGTATGACTATGACTATGACTATGACTATGACTATGACTATGACTATGACTATGACTATGACTATGACTATGACTATGACTATGACTATGACTATGACTATGACTATGACTATGACTATGACTATGACTATGACTATGACTATGACTATGACTATGACTATGACTATGACTATGACTATGACTATGACTATGACTATGACTATGACTATGACTATGACTATGACTATGACTATGACTATGACTATGACTATGACTATGACTATGACTATGACTATGACTATGACTATGACTATGACTATGACTATGGCTATGACTATGACTATGACTATGACTATGACAATGACTATGACTATGACAATGACTATGACTATGACTGTGACTATGACTATGACTATGACTATGACTATGACTATGACTATGAATATGACTATGACTATGACTATGACTATGACTATGACTATGACTATGACTATGACTATGACTATGACTATGAATATGACTATGACTATGACTATGACTATGACTATGACTATGACTATGACTATGACTATGACTATGACTATGACTATGACTATGACTATGACTATGACTATGACTATGACTATGACTATGACTATGACTATGACTATGACTATGACTATGACTATGACTATGACTATGACTATGACTATGACTATGACTATGACTATGACTATGACTATGACTATGACTATGACTATGACTATGAGTTAGAGTTTGATTATAATTGACTATGGCTCACAGACGTGACTTTTACTCTGACTTTGACAAGTACTTTGCTTTGTACTTTGTACAAGTTTTGCCGTTAATCAAGTGTGCATAGGTTGATATGTTAATTAGCATTTTGATATTATTTTAATCTGGACTATCTAATCTCTTAGTTCTCCAACTAAACGTTTTAGTTTAGGCTTTTATATTCATATTTAGATATAAAAAGAAATTGGTCTATAAATTTAACAGAGTAGCTAGAGTATTAAATGCTTATTTATGGCTCTATTTTTCGCAAATCAACAAGTTGCATTCAAGTTACGCAAACTGTAGTTACTTGGCTTAAAATTTGAACAGAATTTCAATATATGTATGAAGATCTACATTTACTTAAGTATCTCATGCCTCTATAAGTAAAAAAGGTTATATAAAATATGAGCACATAAATTGTGAGAGTAGCGCAATTGCTTGACCACAATTTTTGCTGTTTTCGCAGAGATAAATTCAAGTGACATGCTCTAATAAATCGTGATGAAACCTCAGCTACTTGACTAACCTAAATACATACATACGCATATATTTATGTATGTATGTATATGTAAGATGTATTCAGCCAGTTACAACCAGGTACAAGTGGCTTTGTAAATAAGTAATTAGACTTTTTCGCATGTACGCATCCTTTGTGCGTCGCTTAGTATATCCTTTGTTTGCTTCTTTGTCATTCACAGGTCACAGAGTTGTTGTTGTTGTTGTCGTTATAGTAACCTAACATAATAAATAAAAAAATAGCAAAAGAAAAAGAATGCGCCGCGACTTTCAATTGTCCATCAGTCCAGCCTTGATCTCCAACAAACAGAAACGTTACTTCAAGCACAGTTGATTTTTCAAGAATTGTGACCTTTTCAAGAGCACAAGTAAACATAAAAAATGATTAAAAAAATCGGATATTTTTCTGTGCGAAAGTGTGTTTTGCTTTCTGGTGTGTGTTTTTTTATGTGTGAAAGGGTACAGCTGTCCTTTGCTGTCCTAATATTTGACCTTCAATGCCACGTACTAAATATTATTTTAAATTTTTCATTGCTATCACACTTTGTACAGTCAAAGCTGGATGATATAAGATTTAGCATTAAAATATTATCCACTTAATAGTACTTAGTTGAGTGAAGTGTGTACAGAAGAATAAATGTTTTGCGAGAATTGTGATTGTTGATTTTGTAAGAAAAAATTCTTCAGAAAGTGTTTTGTTGTTTTTCGTTGGCTGATTATAAATTTGATACAGACTATGACACAGATGAGCATTTTCTTTCATGCAGTGATATGAGTAAAGATAAATTTTCAGGCTTGGATATGTTTTATTTGTTAGAAATTAGTCTTGCTAAAGGGCACGAATGAGCTAATATCGGTTGAGCTTGCATTGAATCGCATGTTGCTCATACGCCACGTCGTTGTTAATATTATTTTTTTTTTTCTTGGAAGCAGAAAAATAATTTCTTGCTTTCAAAGCGATAAAGCAAAAGCAAAAAAGGCCAAAGATAGGCCTTGAAACCTTTATTTTACTTTTGCCTATTAATTGAAAGGAATCGTCGTTTTTCTATTTAATTGTTTTGAATTTTAAAATTAATCTTAATCTATTGCGTTACTCTAAATAAACAAAGAATTTCTTCTACTTTTCTTGATAAATTTAAAATTTTTAATATCTATTGATTTCTTCTAACGGGCCTTGGAATTTTTTTGGCAGTCTATTGGAAATATTCGAAAAAATAGCTGCGTGCTCACAAAAAGATGTCTGATAATGAAGAAATTTTGAAATAGCTACACGAACGTAACATTTTTGTATGAATTTTAAAGCAAATTACATGCATACTTCAACACCTTTCTTCCACCATTTATAACAAAATTTCCTACGATTTATCTTCGGAAGTAGATAGAGCAGAGTAGAAGGTGTGTGCGTGCAAAATTTTAAGCCAAAAATCCTAATGGTTAAGGCTGTACGACGTTTTGAGTTTTATTTTATGAATAATAAAATAAAAATCAGACCATAATTTTTATTCTTGAGTAAAACAATAAAAATTACACATAATCATTATGCCTTGAGGGAAAAAGTAAAAATCAAGTATAATAATTATTTTTGATGCAAAAAGTAAAAATCAAGAAATAATAGTAATTATGCTTGAGTAAAAAAATTAAAATCCAATAATAATACTTATTAGTGATCAAAAAAATTAAAATTACATAATAATAATTACTTCCGATCGAAAAAATAAATCTCAGGCTGTAATTATTACTTTCGATTTTTATGGATAAAACTCTTAAAATAAAAATCATTGCATATAGCCGCAGATTATACAGAGATAAATATAGTGGTATATCCAAATTTATTTTGCGATAGTGGGAACCTACTGATTTTTTTGGTCAAAATTTTAAAAATAATAATTATTTTCCATCCTTGCTTAAAACTATAAACTTAGAATTATTGGAAACCAAGGATATTATTGAAAAGTGTTAATAATTACTTGAACCTTTAGGATTCATCACGATTACTTAAATGAAATGCTTTAAATAATAAATATTCAAGTTGAAACTAGCACTTAAAAATATGTAAGAAAAAAACAAAAAAAGTGCAGAGTATGGGGTCGGGAAAAAAGCGATGAATTATTGTTCCCCATTCTATTTCCAATATGTGGGTATGTTTTTTTCTGTAATTGTAACAATTTTACAAAATTCAATTTTGGGTGCATAAAACTTGAAAATCTACGCACCGCGCTAAACAAGTCTGAGATACTTGTCATATTTCTACTCGTTGTTATTCCGTGATACGCAAATTGTGTAAGTCCAAAAAGCGAAAAAAATTGTGTTAGTCCAAAATATTTATATGAACAGAATTTTTTTTTCATTTCGAATTTTTTTTTCTTTTTTGTTTTTTGTCTCTCCTACAAAGTTTTAAAAAAGGACTTACACAATTTGCATTCTAAGCTAGCGATTTTTATCATTTGTAAAAAAAATTGTAGTAGTTTTTTGGTAATTTTAATTTTGGTAAATTTTTACATTGGCTGTGACCCCCCCCCGAGAAATTCTCTAGCTACGCCACTGGTATAACAAGTAAGGAAGCCTAAGTTCGAGTGGAATCGAACATTAGATACTCAGCTGTATGCTTTAATTGTTTGTTTCCGTTTGATGGAAACACGGTGTATTTTATATAAAGCGAGTGCTGCATAAAGTGGGCGTGGCCACGCCCATTTTCAACATTTTTATCAGTCATCCAACTAAGCATATGAATATTATTCTTTGTGCAAAATTTCATCCCTTTATGAGTTACAAAGATGTCACGTTAGAAATTCCAAAAGGGTGTTCCAGAAATATCTTTGTTAAAAAGTAGGCGTGGTCATAAACCGATTTCAATAAATTTTTGCGTGTCTATTAACACAAGTTATAAAAGTGTATAAACCAAGTTTCGTCATAATATCTCAATTATTTGTCGAGTTATGGGCTCCGAAATCTCGTTGATTTCTTTGTCTGAAAAGAGGCGGTGCCACGCCCATTTTCCGAAATTTTTCTATTTTTTGTTTCCGATCTATTGTAGAACTCATGCCACAAAATTTCAATGAATTATCTTTATATTTGACAAAGATATCGCTTAAAATGTTTTTACTAGGCCACTTTATGATACCCATATATAAAAGTGGGCGTGGTCGTCAACCGATTTCGCTAAAATTTTGAACATGTATTACTACAAGTAGTGAAAGTGTATACACCAAGTTTCGTCATAATATATCGATTATTTGTCGAGTTATGGGCTCAGAAATCTCGTATATTCCTGCTTCTAAAAGGAGGCGGTGCCACACCCATTTTCCAAAATTTTTGTATTTTTTGTTTTATGTCCACAGTTGGACACCTTCCATAAAATTTCAATGATATATCTTTATATTTGACAGAGATATCGCTTAAAATGTTTTTATTAGGTCACTTTATAATACCCATATATAAAAGTAGGCGTGGTCGTCAACCGATTTTGGCAATTTTTCGTCCAACCATTTGCCTAAGTAAGTATATCACGCCTACCAAATTTCATCGATGTATCTTCAACGGTTTCTGAGGTATGACTCATAAAACTTTCAATGTTTGCCCCTTAATAAGTGGGCGTGGCACCGCCCATTTTCCAAAATTTCACCATATTTCTTAATAAGGGCCTGAGCTCAATCCGTGTGTAAAATTGTATCACTCTAGCTCTATTAGTGACTGAGATACAAAATTTCCGATTTTTACTATATAGGGGAAGTGGGCGTGGTCATGGTCCGATTTCGCCCATTTTCAATACCATCCGTTCCTGTCTTGATACCAACTTACATTTCAAATTTCATCAAAATATCTCAATTTTTGCGCGAGTTATCGTGCTCACAGACGGACACACGGACAGACGGACGGACATGGGTCAATCGATTTCTCTTTTCACCCTGAGCATTTTGATATATATAAGTCTATATCTATCTCGATTATTTCATTCTGTTACAATCCACCGTTAGGAAATCAAAACTATAATACTCTGTGTACTAGTACAGCTGAGTATAAAAATACTCACGATGGTATCTAAGCAAAGCTTAGTGATAGGCGAGCCTGCCATATTTTATTCGCTGGTCTCGATTGCTCAAACATCTCGCTTACTCTCGATGACTTTCATTGCTTACCGCTTTCAAAGCAATCGCTAGAACTTATCGGACTCGCCCTTCACCAGGGACCGTAACGGTTATAAGTGATATCCAAAAAGTTGATTTTTAACGATTATTTTCTGAGTTTTATTTTTTGATCAGAAAATAAAAGTTTTTTCTTGAGTTTTATTTTTCGATCAGAAAATAAAAGTTATTTTTTGAGTTTTATTTTTCCCTCAGAAAATAAAAGTTTTTTTCTGAGTTTTATTTTTCGATAAGAATATAAAAGTTATTTTTTGAGTTTTATTTTTCCCTCAGAAAATAAAAGTTATTTTTTGAGTTTTATTTTTCGATCAGAATATAAAAGTTATTTTTTGAGTTTTATTTTTCCCTCAGAAAATAAAAGTTATTTTTTGAGTTTTATTTTTCGATCAGAAAATAAAAGTTATTTTTTGAGTTTTATTTTTTTGCTCAGATAATAAAAGTTATTTTTTGAGTTTTATTTTTTTGCTCAGATAATAAAAGTTTATTTATAAATTTTACGTATTTATGTGACGCGAGCACATATATACTATTAAAAATGTAATTTTTTGTATGTATGTGAGTAGGTACATAAATATGTAGCATTTAGAAACTCTGTAGAAGGACAGAAATAAAGTTGTTGTATGTGAAGCATTTACTTAAATCTAATAACTTTAAATGAGCAATTCTTATATATATAGAACAAGAATAAGAAATGTCAAACTGAACGATGATCAGCTACATGGATACGGATTAAGTATTTCGCGAGATTATTCGAATGCGAATTAAGTTATGTGGATACAGGCTTTAAACGTCTCGAATTCCCTCATCACTAGCAAAGCTTAGCAAAGCTTAATAAAACCAAGTAAGAGATGACGGTCATAGCGAACACTTCACTCATACTTATAGCGCTTCGATTTCGTATGCTACATCCCTGCAGGGAACTCAATAACTAGTGAGAAAAATTTCTAGTTCCGAATTAGCGAAAAGGTGTCAAAAAGGAACTAGCTCCATTGTAGTTAGACTCTCACCAGTTCAGAAGGAGTGAATTGAGTCACCATTATAAGACACACTTTGATTTTTATGCAATTTCGAATTGACAAAATTTTCATGTATTTTTTTCGTTCATCCATTTGCCGTCGGGTTTGCATATTTCTACAATTCGCAGGTTGTTAGTAAAGCATATCGTATAAAGAGTACAATTTGCATCTTCAATTAATGAAATGAAATGTTCGCCTCATTATGCTTTTCTGATCCCTCAGGTTTGTTTAAAATTTTTTTTATTTTAATAATTTTAAAATATTTTTGTAAATTTTTATTGAATAAATGATTGTCACACGCGTTAGCCAGTGTGCCATCGCGCTACCTGCATGAAGTGTGTCAAATGCTGCACTTAAGCGGCAAATGTAAAATTGTAGAATTTGTAGGTACTTATAGCTAGTTCAGAACTATCGAAATTGTGCCAATAAACGAACTAGTGAAAACTGTAGAATTTAGTACTAGTTCGGAACTATCGAAAATGTAGTGCAGAGGGTGACAATTGACACCGCCTAGGACATCGCCGTGTTAAATTCGCCAGTTGATAACATGCAAAAGAGATTTAGCTCGCACTAGTAGTGGCGAAAAATGCACTAGAAGCGACCTAGTTCGGAACTAGAGATTTTCCCCACAGGGATCATACAAAACGAGCATGTAACATAAGTACCCGTCAAGTTTTTAAGTTATTATTAGATATTAATTACCTACTTTGAACGAACTTCAGAATTGTTAGATGTATTTTATGCAGGGTTGGGCACAGTGCATTCAATTTTGATTGCATTCAGCCTTGCATTCTCCATTCACTGATGAGTGGTAGTGAAAATTTGATTTGCATTACCATTCACTATTGAATGGTAATGCAAATGTGGCTTGCACTACCATTCAGTAGTGAATGGTAATGAAAATGTGGTGTGCACTACCATTCAGTAGTGAATGGTAATGCAAACGTGGCTTGCACTATCATTCAATAGTGAATGGTAATGCAAACGTGGCTTGCACTACCATTCAGTAGTGAATGCGAATGCAAATGTGGTTTGCACTACCATTCATTTCATTCCCACTACAAGTATGATTTATGAAAACCTATGATCGCAGTTTAGGCATGCAGTAGCCAAACTATTTAATAACGGGAAGGAAGTTTGTGAGATATTCTACACATGGAATTAGCTTTGGTAATCCATTTTCGATTGGTAGTCCATTTGATTAATTAATCCCATTGATCTACCACCGCCGTTGTTACTTGTTGCTTTGCTTGCGTGAGTGAGTTTTAATTCACAGATGCTTTTTCGAACAAAGGTAAGTATAAAAGCCACTAAAGTTCAATATTCAATATAAAGTTTAATGTTGAATTTCGCACTATACATATGATGCAATTGGATTGAATTTCAGTTTGATGTCATGGAGGAGAATATAGAATAGAGAACACAATATAGCAAGTAGTGAAGGTGAAGAAGGTGCCGCAATGGAAAACAAGCGGAGACGAAGCTACATATTTGTACTTGGACACCGAACGGAGGGAGGATGAAGAGAAAAATGCAAACAAAAGATTTAAATAAATAATAGCTTAAAAAACTAAAAAACACGCTTTAATCTTAAAAATCGTACTAAAAATTGAGAAATAATTTAATTAGAAACAAAATGATGAACGAAAATATAAGTATTTAAGGAAAAGCGTGGGGTGCTCAGTATGTCAAAAAATATTTAAAATCGGTGTTTTTTTACTAATAATTTTATTTTGACTTTTTTGAGATTTCATATATCGTACTCTTTAATTTCGCAACTAGGTATATTTTTGTACTAGTTGTACGAATCGAATATTTTCATGTTCAAATATTATTGAGCACCCCCACGCTTTTCCTTAAATACTTATATTTTCGTTCATCATTTTGTTTCTAATTAAATTATTTCTCAATTTTTAGTACGATTTTTAAGATTAAAGCGTGTTTTTTAGTTTTTTAAGCTATTATTTATTTTTGACTTTTGAGTGAAATTTTTCATTAAAGGATGTTTTATGCGGACGCAAGAATAAAAGTAAAAAGAAGTCTGATGGGATGTGGTGTTCTCCGAAATAGATCTACATACATATGTATATATAACTTCTACCAAAAATCCCAATATGCAGTGAAGTAAACTAGTTTATTATGCAATATTTTCCAAACCCTTTTATTCAAGGTTTTCCAAACTAGTTTGGAAATACAAAATTTCCCAAACGTTTTGTTATATTTTACAATCAGAAAGTGAAGAGAAGTTGAGGTGAAGCATTTGAAAAGAACAAAAAAAAAAGGAACCTGATTGAATAAATTCGAATTTAGACAATAAAGCTCAGAATACGTTTGTAGCGTAATGGTGAGGTATGCTGCCTACGGACCAAACAGCTCAGGTTCGAGTCCCGAGTGGCGCGTTTTTTTTTTTATTTTTATTTTTTATTTTTTTATTTTTAGAGAAATTTTTTCCACCTCACGTTTACAAAACATTGTATAAAAATGTAATTAGGGTTCCTTTTCGTTGATTCAGCACTTACTATTAAATGAATTACAAACAAAACCAGTTCTTGCTTTGCATGCATATGTATGTACATGCGATTGTTTTTTGCAAACACAGCAACGACAAAACAGAAAGCTTTTTACACAACACACAAAACCAGTTCTTGCTCTGCATACGTATGTATGTATGTGCATTGTACATGCGTTTGATTTCATTGCAAATACAACAAACCCAAAAACAGAAAGCTTCAAGCTTTATTTTTGAGTGAATTTATGCATTGAGTTTATCGCCATCGCTATGAGTGATCGCTGGCTGTTGTGCGTTAGTTCGCTCGCTATTTGAGTGGTTATACGTTTTTCTTTGAACATTTGTTTGTGATTTGAGAAGAATGTATTTTTGAGCGTTCGTGAGTGAGTTTTTCCGTACCCTGCAAGCTTGTTACTTATTGGCTTGTATACGGGAGTGAATTGAAATTCATGGAGGCTATTTTGAAGAAAGGTAACATAAAAGCCGCAATGAAGCATAAAATATAATGTTGAATGTCCTACTATATGATGCCGTTGGGCTGTTGATGTCATGTTTCGAATCCGGAGGAGAATAGAAATAATAGAGAGGACACAAAAAAGTGAATGTTTTGAAAGATATAATTTAGTTTTAAATGTTGCAACTTTTAGGATGGGATGAAGTTACATACATACATACATACATACATACATACATACAGGTGAAGCTAATAAAAGCGTGTTAAAAAGGTCTAAAAATACATATTATAAAGTAATTGTTAGAAATGGCCACACAAAGGCATTTATTTTAAGTGACTAAATTTCAACTGCGGAAAGTTGTTGATTTAACAGCAAAAATGTTTGGATTCACAGTGATTTTTTGTTTTCAGACTAGTTCAACAATAAAACTGTTAAAACAAAATAATGTCTGCCAATTTAACAGATATATCGTTTGGATGTGATTTGACTTTGGAATCTGTTGTTTTAACCCGTAATCCCGTTGATCTACCAGTATCTTTTCTCTCGGTGTGCGATAGTCATGGGTTGTTTCCATACTACGGCAACACAGTTTAAGAATTGATGTTCGGGCTGAGAGTTGTTGGTCCAAGCATTTTCGCCCATCGCTGACTTAAACATCTGAACCTTTGATTCTAATCATATCAGTATACTAGCAAATACCCGTTGCTTCGCAATGAGGAATATAGTTAACCAAAGTCAAGTCAAGTCAACTCAAGTCAATTCAAGTCAACTCAAGTCAATTCAAGTCAATTCAACTCAAGTCAATTCAAGTCAAGTCAATTCAAGTCAAGTCAAGTCAAGTCAAGTCAAGTCAAGTCAAGTCAATTCAAGTCAATTCAAACCAAGTCAATTCAAACCAAGTCACGTCAAGTCAAGTTAAGTCAAGTCAATTGAAGTCAATTCAAGTCAAATCAAGTCAAGTCAAGTAAATTCAAATCAAGTCAATTCAAGTCAACTCAAGTCAAGTCAAGTCAAGTAAATTAAAATCAAGTCAAGTCAAGTCAATTCAAGTAAATTCAAATCAAGTCAATTCAAGTCAAGTCAAGTCAAGTCAAGTCAAGAAGTCAAGTCAAGTCAAGTCAAGAAGTCAAGAAGTCAAGTCAAGTCATGTCAAGTCAAGTCAAGTCAAGTCAAGTCAAGTCAAGTCAAGTCAAGTCAAGTCAATTCAAATCAAGTCAAGTCAAGTCAAGTCAAGTCAAGTCAAGTCAATTCAAGTCAATTCAAACCAAGTCAAGTCAAGTCAAATCAAGTCAAATCAAATCAAGTCAAGTCTAATCAAGTCAAGTCAATTCAAGTCAAGTCAAGTCAAATCAAGTCAAATCAAATCAAGTCAAGTCTAATCAAGTCAAGTCAATTCAAGTCAAGTCAACTCATGTCAAGTCAAGACAAGTCAATTCAAGTCAAGTCAAGTCAAGTCAAGTCAAGTCAAGTCAAGTCAAGTCAAGTCAAGTCAAAACAATTCAAGTCAATTCAAATCAAGCCAAGTCAAGCCAATTTAATTTAAGTTAAGTTAAGTTAAGTTAAGTTAAGTTAAGTTAAGTTAAGTTAAGTTAAGTTATTCCGGGGTTATCTGGGTCCACTTGATGACCTTGTCTAGCCATCACTATAGCTCTATGTTGAAACCGTTGCCAACACTTTTCATTTGATACCAATATCGCTCAAAAAGATCCGGGTCCGCATTTTGACCCATATCTGGGACCCGGTCTAGGAATCATTATGAATAGAACTCCATGTAAAAGCCTTGTTCAAAAGCTTTCATTTCTTACTAATATTGCTCCGAAACATTCCGGGTTAATCCGGGGTCACATTTTGACCCATATTTGGGGACCCGGCCCAGGTATCACAAATAACATAATTCTACGTCGAAGTCCTCATCATGGCCTTTTATTTGGTATCAATATCGCTCAGAAATATTCGAGGGCCATCCGGTTCCACGTTTTGACCCATATCAGAAGACCCGTCATGGAAATCACAATGAAAATAGGTCTGTGTTAAAGCCCTGCTCAATACCTTTAATTTCATACCAATATCGTTCAACCACATTCCGGAGTAATCCGGGTCCACATTTTAGCCCATACCTGGGGAGGATGTCTAGGCATCACAATGAAAAGAACTCTATGTTGAAGTCCTGTTCAACACCTTTCATTTGATGCCAATATCGCACGTGTAGGTGCAGGCGTTCTTGAGTTATAGCATAGTATGCATGCATAAACAGGTTTTTTATTGTCACCGAGACAAACAACAAACCGTGCAAAAACAAACATATGAGTCGCCTGCACTGCGCTGCCTAGCACGACTGCGACACCTCCACTGAACACGGCAAACGACCAAACGAATCTGTCTATGCTTGCGCTTTTTTGAGTTTTTCGAAATTTAAAACCGGGAAAAAGGTATTAATTAGTCTTAGAAATGCGCAAACAAAAGTACATGGTTCTCGAGAATTTACCCTTCGTGACATTTTAAAAAAAGAATTATTAAAATCGGTCCAGTACTTTTTGAGTTATCGCGTTACATACATTTTCCATACAATCAATTTTGTACAGGTATTGCAAATAATCGTTATTTTTTAAATTTTGACTAAAAAAATCATACTGAAGGAGAAACGCTAACGCAGACTACCTCTAGGTGCATTAACTTTTATTTTTTCGATTTTTATAAAAAAATTGATTTTTAATCGTTATTTTCTGAGTTTTATTTTTCCCTCAGCAAATAAAAGTTATTTTTTGATTTTTATTTTTCCCTCAGAAAATAAAAGTTATTTTTTGAGTTTTATTTTTCGATCAGAATATAAAAGTTATTTTTTGAGTTTTATTTTTCGTTCAGAAAATGAAAGTTATTTTTTGAGTTCTATTTTTCGATCAGAAAATAAAAGTTATTTTTTGAGTTTTATTTTTTTGCTCAGATAATAAATGTTATTTTTTGAGTTTTATTTTTTTGCTCAGATAAAAGTTTATTTATAAATTTTACGTATTTATGTGACGCGAGCACATATATACTATTAAAAATGTAATTTTATGTATGTATGTGAGTAGGTACATAAATATATATCATTTAGAAACTCTGTAGAAGGACAGAAATAAAGTTGTTGTATGTGAAGCATACATATATATATACACATATATATGGATATATATATATATATATATATATATATATACAAGAATTGCTCGTTTAAAGTTATTAGATTTAAGTAAATACTTCACATACAACAACTTTATTTCTGTCCTTCTACAGAGTTTCTAAATGATACATATTTATGTACCTAATCACATACATACATAAAATTACATTTTAATAGTATATATGTGCTCGCGTCACATAAATACGTAAAATTTATAAATAAACTTTTATTATCTGAGCAAAAAAATAAAACTCAAAAAATAACTTTTATTATCTGAGCAAAAAAATAAAACTCAAAAAATAACTTTTATTTTCTGATCGAAAAATAAAACTCAAAAAATAACTTTTATTTTCTGAACGAAAAATAAAACTCAAAAAATAACTTTTATATTCTGATCGAAAAATAAAACTCAAAAAATAACTTTTATTTTCTGAAGGAAAAATAAAACTCAAAAAATAACTTTTATTTTCTGATCGAAAAATAAAACGCAAGAAAAAACTTTTATTTTCTGATCAAAAAATAAAACTCATGAAAAAACTTTTATTTTCTGAGCAAAAAATAAAACTCAGAAAATAATCGTTAAAAATCAACTTTTTGGATATCACTTATAACCGTTACGGTTCCTGATTTTATATAATTAGTATAGATAGTATAGATATATTTTTGTGGGTCTAACTCTTCTTCTTCTGGTATTTGCAAGAATTGTGTGTTACAAAGTTGCAATAACTAAATAAATGTTCACTCACCATAACGTGCAATCAAAGCTTAATAAAAAATGAATAAAAAGCACATGCTATAAAGAGTTTGTCAGAGTTTTAATAAAATTTATTACTTATATATTTCTATAAATTTATGATAACTTATTGCTAAATTAAGTAAAAGTTAAGTATATTTGCATGCATACATATGTGTATATATTTTCCATTTACATATACGTATGTACATATGTATACGATTTTGATATGTAGTATGTATGTATAGGTATGTATAAAAAAAGGAAAATAGCAAATTTTCATAAAGAACAAAAAATTTAAAAATAAAAAAGCAAAATAGCCTATTTTTATAAAAAATAAAAATAATATAAATTTTTTTAAACAGGTTTTAAATATTTTTTAACAAAAATAAAAAAATAAAAATAAAAATTCGTTTTATCATTAACAAGTATAATTGTTGAATTATTGTGTGGACACAGAAGATTTTTTAATTAATTTTTATTTTGGCGAAAAGCGAGATACGTAGTCTGAACTTGTTCGCTTTTCGCCAAAATAAAAGTTAACAAGTATAGATAAAAAATATATATATTTAATAACTTATTTGCTACAACGTAATAGTGATGGCGCACATCAATCTCGAATCCAGTAACATAAGCATGTTTTACATGCACATAAATATATACATAGATATGTACGTTATGGGTGATTCGCGAGATTAAGGCACAGCAACAAAAAGGATTCGCAGGATACCAGCGTAAGGCTAACTAACTACGCGCACTTATATGTATATATTCAGTATAATGATATGCAACTACTGTTAAAAAAAAAAAAAATAAAGCAATTAACTAGTAGCTTGAAAAAAAAAAAAATTAATTTCACTAAAGAAATGCATTCAATTACAACATAAATGCTCTGACGCCTAAGAATGCTGCTAGTTTGGTCGCGCCTTAACTAAAGCAAACACTAAATAATTGCATAGCATAAAAGTAGTATTTTTTTCTCAACTAAATTTTAACTACGTATGTAGTTACGGAATAATATAAACCGTCAGTCTGCATCCAAACGCGCTTACGCTGCTGCTCATGGCAACAATCGCGGATTGAAACGTCCCATAAACAATATAATGCCAGTCGGATTGTGACGTACAAAATAAAGGAACGGTTTATCGAAACGTAGCCGCGGCGCATCGGGCACGCGTGCTTGACGTGGCCGCAACGAGAGCGGCAACTCCAAATACTTCGGATCCAGCAAATCATCATAGAAGCCACGTGTCAATGCCGAATCATGCACCAACGAACCGAAATCGATAATCGCTTCAGAGGAGTCATAGCCATCATCAGCAACATCTGCACCCAACTCCTTATTACGTTTGCGCAACGATGGCGCTGGATACATTTCAACATGATGCTGATCGGAGATCTTCTCCTCGCCACAAGTGCTGAACGTATTGATTTGTATGACATCGGACAAATAGATATCACGATTGGCCGAACCGGTCAGACCACGCAAATCCGCGTAATCGGACTTGAATAGACCGCGCAAGCCCATCTTTTGCAAACCCAGCGAAGCATTCACGAACGAGCGATGCGAAAAGCGTGGCAGTTGCACTTCCATGCCGGGGCGATCCATCAGCGCGGTGAGTATATTACTCCAAGCATTCGCTCGTCCGAATGCATGTTCAACGATTTCATGCTCCAAACGTTCCAAGCTATCTGTTGGCGATAGGGTGCTGCTCTGATGACCGGGCATCACATACAAGGTGCTCACCGTATCTTGTATGCTGCCAAAGGCAACTATGGTCGCATCTAAATTCGGTTCATAACCGGCGGTGAAGCCACTACGATAAACCACAGCTGGTATGGGTATTAAGCGACGCTGTCGCACCGTCGGATTTACTTGGAAGAACATTTCGCCATCGCTGAGGTGTGTTGAGGCGCGCCGACAATCGGTTTGAAAGAGATTCGCCGATATGGTAGCCAACGGTCCATTCACCCACAAACTATTCGTGCGCAAGTACTCCAGCACTTTGCCCATTGTGTGCCGCTTCACTAGCAAATTGGTGCGTCGTCGTATCACATCATTCACCACATTGAAATTCACCTCCTCCACGTGTCCCGCATAGAATTGTTGTGTCTTCTCTTTGAAGAATTGCAAAATTCTGCCATTGGCGCGATCGCTATAGATTTCACGCACAAAAGCGGCGGTGGCTATATCGCTGTCGTCGGCGCGCTCCACAGAGTCGGTGATATTTTTGAATACCAAATGTGGATTGAAGGTGACCATATCATCTAATTTCAACACTTCGTTCATTTCACCCGATGTGCTGCCGCGTGCGCCCAAAAATACCATCGAAAGCATTGAGGTCAGCGCAAAGGGGGACATTATCAAACTGCGTGCAGCGCTGATCTTTTCCGCCGTTATCGATTTCCAATACATGAATGCCAACTCATTGCACAGCTTCACAAATGCATGCAAATCCGGATCCATGCTGCTTACAGACGCTTCCAAACCTTTTGAGTTCGCCGGACTGGGTTCCATTTTGACCGGTGGCCGTGTGGCTTGTGTCGAGGTGGCCATTAAATTGTTCAACTGTGCGGGACGTAGTATCGGCCGCTGTTGCACGTTGGAGGCGGCAGTACCAGCTGCTGAGTAGGGTACTATTTTCGTGGGTTCAATTGGTTTTGGCGCATTCGCTTTAATGCCGCCACTGTGTTTGTTGTTATAGTATGAGACTGGCTTAAGTGTATGTATGCGTTTTGTTGCTGAAGGTGTAGTTGGCTTTCTGGTCGATCTTTTGGTTGGCTTGGTGTTTGTGGGTTTTCCGGCATTAACGCTTATTACACCAGCTGGCTTTGCGCCCAACACGGAGCTGGCTGGAGCCGGGAATTTCGGTATTGTGTATGTAGTCAAGTCACCGGCGTCCATGGGGTTTAGCACATCTGGTCGATAATCGTTGTTAGCAGGTGTGTGAGTTGGTCGTTTTTGTGTAATAAATTCTGCTACTGTTTGTGCTGTTTCCTTGTTGGCGGCTTGTTCCGTCTGCTTGTTGCTCAATTCGCTCTTTTCAGACTCATCTGTCGTGCTTGGTTTATCTGTCGTGCTTGGCTTATCTGTCTTCTCAATTGTTATCACTTCAACTCGCTTGGAGGGTTGCGCTTCTGTGTAATCACTGGTCAATGTCGCTTGTGTTTCAATGCTCTTTTCATCTGATTTCTCCTCATCGTTTGATGTTATTGTTGTTGCTTCAACTTCAGCAGTTCCTTCATCAACACCTGTTGCTTCGTCCTTAGTCTCCTCCGCTTTGTTCAGCGTTTCGCTTAGTTTAGCTGTTGTTGTCTCACCAAGTTTAATGTAAACCTCTTCTTGCGTGTCTTTGCTATTGAGTACAGCATTTGAGCTCTGAACGAATGCCGGCGGTTCTGTTGTAATTTCCGACGTAATGCTATCGCTGTTAATATCTTCTACTCCCTCATTGGTAGGTGCATATTCTAGCACTGGCGTTAGAGTTGTGCGCTCGGCTTCTGTAACTGTATTGCTGCTGTATTCATCCTTCTCGGTGGACGCCTGATAGCTGTCGGTAGTATGCTCTGTTTCGCTGTATTGTAATTGCAAATATTCAGCATTCGTTGTATTCTCTTCTTCTACAGTTTCTGAAGTTTCCCTTTCTGTTGTGTTGTCAAGTGTTGCGAAGCTGTCCGGTTTTGTTGAAGCTTCAGTTTTAGTTTCCTCTTCTGATTTTTCCAACGCTGTTGGTTTGTTGCTGGCTATTTCATCACTTTCGTCGCCTTCTTCAGTTGAATCTTCTCTGTTAATATTTTCGTTAGATTCTTTTTTGTTAGCCGCTGTTTTGCTAGTTAATTTTGCGTTCTCATCCGTTTCTTTATTCTCATTCTCATTCTCTTTATTGTCATTGTCTTTGCCTTCAGTTTCTTCGTTCTCAGTTGCTTTACTTTCAGTTTCTTCCTTCTTAGTTGCTTTATCGTCAGTTTCTTTGCTTTCAGTTGCTTTATTTTCAGTTTCTTCGTTCTCAGTCGCTTTATTGTCAGTTTCTTTGCTTTCTGTTCCTTTACTTTCAGTTTCTTCATTCTCAGTTGCTTTGCTGCCAGTTTGTTCGCTTTCAGTTTCCCTGCTTCCATTTTCTTTTTCCTCAGTCACTTTCTGGCTCGTTATTTTTTCGTTTGCTTCATCGGTTCTAGTAACGGCCTCCTCCTTAACGCTTTCTTTTCCTCCATTTTCCTCAATCTCACTTTCTTTTTCACTTTGCATTTTGTTCGCCTGCTCATTGATGCTTATTTTAGCTTCGCTAGCATTTTCTTCACTTTCTTCCATCACCGATTGTTCATGTTTTACTGTTTGTTCTTCATTTGTTGGCTCACCTAATTTTGCGGTTTCTTTAGTTTCATCAATTTGCTCTTGTGTTTGGTTTGCTTGCTGCTCTGACTTGTCTGCTTCTTGTGCTTTTATTTGATCAATTATTTCTTGTGATTTAAAATTTGTGCTCTCAGTTTTCTGCTCATCTTCTGCTTTGCTGTTTTGCTTCTCAAGCGCATCTGTTATTGCGCCTTGTTCCACAATCTGTTCTTCTGTTATTTCCTTTTCTGTATTTGTATCTAATAAATTGCTCTCAGTTTGCGTTATAAATTCTTGAGCTGTGACTACTGCAGAGTCCTCTAATTTCTCAGCTTTCTCTGCGTCATTTTTCTTTTGCTGATTGTCTTCGTTGTTCTTGGCTATCTCTGCGTCATTGATCTTTTCAATTTCTGTACGTATCTGCGCAGCAGTTTTTATTACATCTCCTTTATTTTCATTGCTGTCTGTGCTGCTTTGTTGTTCTGCGAATGTTGAAGTGGTTTCTGTGGATGTTGAAGTGAGTTCTGCTTTGGTTGCTGTGGCAGCTGGCTCTTTGTGTGGTTTCTCCTGACTTGTAGAGATTTTGTCTGACAACACTTGTTCTTTCTTATCCTCGCTGTTGTCTGTCAACAATTGTTCTTTGTTATCCTCGCTGTTGTCTGTCAATACTTGTTCCTTCTTGTCCTCGCTGTTGTCTGTCAACAATTGTTCTTTGTTATCCTCGATCTTGTCTGTCAACAATTGTTCTTTCTTATCCTCGATTTCTTGTGGTTGTAGTGTAGTGCTTTCGTAATCGATTACATCTCCATTTGTAGTTGCTTCTGCATTTTCGAATTGTATTTCTGGTTTAAGTTCTTCCGCATTTGTTTCTTCAAACTTATTTTGTATTACTTCATACTTTTCCTCATTCTTCAGCTGAACCTTAAACACATTCTCATTTGTTTCTAAAATTTCTTCGGAGAGCTGAATCTTATGCTCTTTATCATGTTCTTTCTTGCTCTCTTCATCAGTAGCCGCTTGCTCTGCTTCTTCTCCTTCTACTTTATCACCATCTTTCTTTGTAGCATATAATAAAATTTGATTTGCCAAATCTTCCAAATTGGATTCTTTCTCCGCAAGTGGCGCTTCGGTCAAAACCGATTCTCCTTCCTTCGCCGTATATACTTCTGTGGTTGTGCCGTCTTCGCTCAATGCGTCGCTTTGCTCCTCCGTTGATACGTTCAAAGGCGTTTTATCATTTTCATCAGTTTCAACGCGATAAACATCAGCACCATGCCCGGTCATTTGTTTTAAAACATCGGACACAAGTAAATCAAGTTCGCTGCGCGTATCATTGGAGCTAGTAGTAATATCTGCGTCTGCGTCTACCTCGGCATCTGCGTCGTCGTTGCTATGAGCGCCAGCATCCAAAAGCGCTGAGGCTACAGTTGCCGCCTGCGCCTGGAAGTCGTGCATATTAATTTCGCCCGTTGGTCGTATCATATTCATATTTAAGTTTGGCTTCAAATCGGCTATCTGTGGTTGTGGTTCTGTTGTAGATCCCTTATCCTCGGCTATCAGTGCCTCGATTGCGTGTGTAACGCTGGCGGAGGAGGCAGGCGCAGAAAGCGTTGGTTGTTTCGTATAATCAGTATTGCTTGCTTCAGCATCGTTTTTATTTGCTTCCTGATCGATTGGTGTAGTTTCTTCGATTAGTAGTGGGACTGCTGTAGTAATTTCGTTTATAATCGGCTCCTGCACGTCTGCATAAAGTGGCTCGAACTTGACAACGCTCGAGGAGTCTTCGTCGCTGGTCTGCTTATCAGCCGTTTCCTTGCTATTAGTTGGTGCGCTGTATTCCTCTGCGGAAGCATTTGCGGATTCTGCTGTTAATTCCTCTCTGAATTCCTCAGCTGTGTATTCACTCAGTATTATTGGCGCTGCTGTGGTTTTCTTTGTCACCTCCTCGGATGTTGCCAGCAATGTTGGCGGCAGCTCGGTTGTAACAATTATTTCTTGTTCGAATTCTTTATCCTCTAATTTCTCCTCCTCTTGTTGTGCAGCATTTCCGCTAAGCAAAGTTGTTGGTAATTCCACGTTTATTGTTTCCTTGTTCATATCTGTCGCGGCCGCAGGTTTTTCGGTTACAGGTCGTTTCTCTGAGGCGCTCGATTCGTTTATGTCTGAGTTGTCGTTGTGCATTTTATCGTTGCTTAGTTCCTGCTTAAGTGTTTGCATTATTTGATCAAATGAGTTGAGCGTTTGTTGGTGTTCTTGTTGTTGTTTATGTTCTTGTTGAATTTGCGCTAAAGATGGCAAAGGTTTGCATTTAAGTTGTCCAAAGTCGCTTGAGTCTACGGCTTCAGCTACTCCGTCTTGTGGAACTTTATGTTCCAAGGGTTTATAATCGGGCACTGGGTAACTGACGCCTCCAGGGCGCTTATTAGATACAATGGGCGGTTGCGCAGCTTCCACAGTATTACCAGGGAAATGTTCAACGATTATTGTTGTATGCTCCGTAGTTGAAGATGAGACAAGATCCTGTGCAGGATGACCAGGGAAATGCTCAACGATTAATGTGTTTTCCGCAGCTGGCGATGGCACAGGATCATGGGCAGGATGACCGGGGAAGTGCTCAAAGATTAATGTATTCTCAGTAGACGTGGTAGATAAAGGTGTTGTTGTTGTTGTTGTAGTTGTGGGCTCAGGGGTCGTTGTGGTGGTCGTAGTACTTGTTGTAGTTGTAGGCTTCTTATTTGGCCGTGGCCGCGTCCTATTCGGTTTATGACTGAGAGTGCTGCTGTGCTTATTTATTGTTGGCTTTGCGACTGTCGGCGGTGTGTTTGCAGGCGCATCGGCGGCTGGATGACCGTTGTGTTGTTGTGTATGCACACTGTGTTGTGCGGCACCATTGTGTTGTTGTGTATGCACACCGTGTTGTGCGGCACCATTGTGTTGTTGCGTATGCGCGCTGTGTTGTGCAACACCATTGTGTTGTTGTGTATGCACACTGTGTTGTGCGGTACCATTGTGTTGTTGCGTATGTGAACTATGTTGTGCGGCACCATTGTGTTGTTGTGTATGCACACCGTGTTGTGCGGCACCATTGTGTTGTTGCGTATGCGCGCTGTATTGTGCGGCACCATTGTGTTGTTGCGTATGCGCGCTGTGTTGTGCAACACCATTGTGTTGTTGTGTATGCACACTGTGTTGTGCGGCACCATTGTGTTGTTGTGTATGCGCACTGTGTTGTGCAGCAACGGTGGGACGCGGTTTGCCGGTTGTGGGTTTGCCAGCGCCTGGTTTACGTTTATCACCAATCGGATGCGGTTTGCTAGTGCCTTGTCCAGGTTGACGTGTTGGCTTCTTTTTCTTCTTTTTCGGCAACGTTGTTGAGCTTGCCGACTGAACTCTTGGGGTGGTGCTTATAATAGAATCCGCTGTGGATGTTGTTGAGGTGGTGGTGCTGGTTTCTGTTGCTGTGGTTGTGGGCTCTGGCTCTGGTGTTGTTGTCGTAGTTGTTGTAGTAGATGTCGTTGACGTTGTCGGCTCAGGCGCTGTTGTAGTGGAAGTGGTACTTGTTGGCGTGGTTGTCGGCGTCGGTGTTGCCGTTGTTGTTTTGGTCTTCGTCGACGTAGTGGCAGCTGCCGCTGTTGTTTTCTTCTTTATCTTTTGTTTAGTATGTGCAACAACTTGCGGTTTCTTGGTTGAGTTGGAGTGCACTACCTCAACACCATTCGTTGGTGTCTTGTGACGATACGGCGCATGTCCTGGACGTTTGTTTTGTGCAATGATACCTGCTGGTCGCTTCGCGTAACCTCCATCCAGCTTGACATTTTCTGCTGGAGCAGCTGTCGTTGCCTCGCTCTGTATCACCGCCTGATTGTTCACAAAGATTCGGCGTGTTGTGGCCTCCACTTGTGCGTGTGTTTCGGGTGCTTTTTCGGGTAGCTTATGATAGATTGGTTGCATTTGCAGTTGTGAGAAGCCGTCAAAGTGTTGCATATTCGCTGCAGCATTCTGATATTGTTCTATGCCAGTGTACACGGATTCGTTGGGTCCCAGTTCTTCTTGTACCACTTGTGGTGTCGTTTCGGCGGTTGATGTGCCTATGGTGGTGCTATAACTTGGCGTTATTGTCGGTTTACGTTTCTGTCCCGGTTTACGTTTGCTCGGCTTGCTTGGGCGTTTGGTGCTCGATTGATGCGGCTTGGACGCCGCGGAGGAGCTAGTAGAATTCTCCAGCAATTCCGAATCTGGTGTCATAACAATTTGCTGCGGTCTCTGCTGTGGAAACAACTCACTGCCACCGCTATTGCTGCTGCTGCCTGCGCTGTTAGCGAAAATTGCCGGTAAAATCATTGACCAAGTGGAAGTGACATCTGGTGCTGGTATATCCAATGCTGTTGGCGGTAGAGCATCCTTGGACGCATTTTTATTCGATTCGACTTCCTTATTCAACACGTGCTGTACACTATCAACAATATCTTGTACATTCTTCTCGGGTTCATGCGCATCCATTGGCGCGTAGTGTACAATTGAAGAATTTTCACCATCACCATTTGCCACAATACTTTGTATTTCTTCAATGGTCATTAACCGCCGCACCAATTCGCCATTATCATCGAATGTATAGAATTCATAGCGATCTGGATTGAGTAAGTCAATGGGACTGGCTACGTGGAGAGGTGCCTGTGGTTTGGGTATTTTGTGTCCGAGCGCATCGGTAAATTCCGGTTCATCGCCATTGAGTACGACCGATACGGAAGTGAGAATGCTGTAAGTGGAGAGAAGAAATATGTAGGAAATTAGTTTAAAGAGTTAAAGAAATTGTAAAACATAATATGTGCCATAAATCAGAAAAAATCAGATATGAAACGAATTTAAGTTTAACTTTTGAAAATATGGAAATACCTATGAGGTGGGTTTTGTCAAAGGCTGAGATAGACCGCCTTGGACAAAACCCGCATCATTTTCCATCTTTTCAAAAGTTAACCAGTCTCTACAAGGCCAAGTAGAGATCGCACAAATCTCCACTGAATAAGAAGACGATATTTATCTGTTAAAGTCGAACAAACACTCGGCCTGAGGTGTTAAGAACGATAGAGTGAGATAGTGGAGAGGAATAGAGGTTTGTAAACGTGGTCGAGATCGCTGGCAGCGGCTGGTATCGGAGATTCTCGGAGGAGGTTGAGCGGCAATGGATACAGGGATTTCAGAGTGGCCAGCAGATTAAGTGAGCCGCGGAGAGCAGCCGGTGGTTGTAATGAGCGACGGAGAGCAGCTAGCGTTGGGGAAAGGGAATCAGCTAGCGGGGAGCATCAATACCAGGCGTATGCCAGCGGAGAGGTAGTAGTGCAACGGAGGGCGTACCAAAGACGACGTAGCAGTCGGCCCATGGGCTTTGAGGAATCGGCCTTTCCCTTTGATGGTCAGGGTCGCAGTGGGATATTTTACCTTCGGTGTATACGCTGAGAGAGTAACTCCTAATTATAGCTTATGGGGCGTTTGTGGTGTCTGTGGAGATTACCTACTAGAAACTACGAGGACTGATTCGAAGTAATCCTCCTTCAGCCCTTTTATATGCCAGCAGTTATGAAACGGTTGAGAATTGCAATGCTTGCTAGTTGCTGATATATTTCCGCTACTTTCCTAAAGGGATTTTAGGCGCAGATTGTAAGTAATGAGTAGAGCTCGGATAATAGGTGAAAATCAAACGCCTAAAATTATGCTACGTAAGGTTTGTGAGCACATCCAGTGGCAAGTTTAAGGGTGGGGTTCATTCGGGTCTAAGCCCCCCGAGAATGCAATTGGATTTTTTGCTTACTGGGATGCCAGAAAAATAAATTATTAAGGTTTTTTATGGGTTGCACGTGAAAAATTGCAATGAAAGCTACAATAAATAAATATAATAATAAAGAATAATAATAAATAAAGTATAATAAATGAATAATAAATAAATATATAATTATAAAGAATAAAGAAAAAAATAAAAAATTTGTAGTGACTCGCTTAAATTTGAGACAAAATCTTCTCACGTGAAGGAAAAACAATTACAGTTTCAAAACAAATATATTTTGAATGAAAATGAGGCAAGTGCATATGAGCAAATGGAATATATAATACAGCTTCTTTTATTTGTAGTGGTCTGACTTTAAACATTTGCATATTTTAGGTAAAAAAACTTGATTTGAACTTTTCTATTTTTTCTTATGACGATCTCAATTTGCAATTGGATACTCGGCATAATTCCATGTCTGTAAAAATGCAAATTTCTCTCGTGGTAAAAATGGTTTTGCATTTTTGTTTATGAGTTATTGGAACATTAATTATGCCATAATTTACTTACTTTTCCCAAATTTTATTTTCATTACAGCCAGTTTTGTTTTGCTTTCAAAAAGCTTGACGATGTACAAAAATATAAAACACAAAATTGAAATAAATTTTGTTTTTTTTTTCTAAACGCAAGACGTACGAGTGTTCTTCATACTTTTTTTTTCAGTAAAAATGTCAAAGAAACTAAATCCCTCTTTGGCTTTATTTCATCACTCACCACTGTATGTTTATTCAAACTGCAAATTTGTGTAACATGATTAAGAACTTTTCTAATAAAATCTGCACCCTCCATACCAATATGCTACCCCTTTGTATTTAAATTCTAATCCCGCCACTGAAAACAAACAAAATTTACAAAATGTAGCATTTTTTAGGCGTGAAATCATATTTTTCCGAGCTCTAGTAATGAGACCATACCAAATATTGAGAATAAAGCTTCTATTATTTAATATTTACTTTTATTTTCCGATTCATTCCGGTTCCCTATTAGGCAGAAGTTCAAACTCCGATTATCTAATTACCACAATGATTCGGATTTATTGCTCAGAACTTAATTTAAATTTCGATTTTATTTAAATTTCGTTAAGTGTTTTTTTAAGGTTTTATTTACTTATTTATTTTACACACTCTTTCGCTAAGCGTTTTTTTAAGGTGTTGTTTACTTATATATTTATCTTATACACCTCCTCACTGCTATTTATAAGTGCTCGCATGTAAGCTTTGATGCATGCTGAGATTTAAAATGGCAAATTTCCTGTTAATTCAATAAAGTACCGTTATTAGCATACAAATGAATCATTTTTCACTCACTTCAATAACTTTTCAATATCTAATATGACTGGCAAAGCTACAAACATCATACATTGCATGAAAATTCTGATTTCTTTTTTTTTTTTTGCCACAACAAATGCACCTAAAATGTTGCATACTTTCAGGGAGTTCTGTTGCTGTTGGTGCTTTCAACAAAAACTACTACACATAAGTAAATAATACGCTGCTTTGTTGAGTAATCTGCATCTTTTGCAAGTTGAAAAGTAACAAATGGAAAATATTACTCGCCCATTGCACTACAAATTTGATTTAGTCAATATAATATTTATGCATACATATGTTATGTGTGTACATGCATGCTACAAATTCACTTATGTATTAGTGCAAAATTGAACAAGGAAAATAAAGGTTTCCAAATTTGCCGGCTGTCATATAGTAGGTATGTATACCCAGCGAGTCGAACAGGAAATGCATCCGAAAGTTCGCAGTCTTGTTAGCAGCTTTTTGTAACTTTTTTTTTCGATAGCATAGAGAACGCATAATAATACTCAACAATAGGTAAATACCCAAATATGATAAAGAAACCAAAAATATTCTGCTCTCTGTAAATTTAAAAATAATGCAATTTAATTGATTACATATTTTGTTTCTAAAAAGTGTTTTTTAAAGCTTTTTTGCTGCATACCTTTCCCTGTTGTGCAATTTACGAGCACATACAAACTTACTATACAGGCTTCCCTCTTTTCACAGCAAATTTTAGAAAAATTATTTTTATTGTATTATTGGGCAGAGCACTTTTTAGTTTTGCCATTACTCATACTCACAAAAAGATGAATAGATAGCTCAGCGTTCAATTGTTGCACATGTTGAAATGTTTATATATGTAAGTATTAACTAAAGCATTTTTCATTTGAATATAGCCATACTCCATCGACATACATACATATATATGTTCGAGTTCAAGCTGAAAAATGGTTTAGCTTGTAGATTATGATGTGCTGCTATCAATAATATCGAAGAGCATCAGTTAGTTTATAAGCTAAGAGCAGCTGTTGCTAGCTTCACTTTGTGAGTTATGAAATTTTTTGTAGTGCAAATATTTTAACCATTTAGTTAAGTATTCTCAATATGAATAAATGAAATTTTTATAAGCGCAGATTGATGTAATTGTGAGAAAATAAGCAAGCAGTTGTTTTTTTGGTGCATTTCATTCGATTTAGTTGCTGCATTATTGATAGTGTAATCAATTTGTATGAAATATTTTGTTTTATTTTATTTTATTTTATTTTATTTTATTTAAGTAGCTTTTCAATCAAATCATTTGCCAATCATTTAAAAATTTGTGTGATTGATATTTATTACATTAATTTGTTATAAAAAAAGTTTTTTTTTTCGTTATGTTTAACTTTTGTGATCATCATGTACGAAGTGCTAAGTTGTTGTTTACTCTATGGTACATGCCAAATAATCATTATTTAATAAAATTGCTCTACATAAAGTAACAGAGTCTTTGGGATCACCTCAATAACTCACGACATCATAAAGCGTTATTTTATTTACTCAACTTTTTTACTACCTCAAAAAGTCTGCTTATCCCCTAACATCAGCTCACATTGTCTCATATTACTTCACAACAACTCTCCATTCCTCGCAGAACCACAAAAACACCCCATACTACATTATATTACATCACTTAATATCGCAAATTACTTAACATAACATCATATGAAAGTACATCTGATGACATAACATCATATCAAATCAAAACACATCACATTAAGCATATCAAATCAGATCACGTCACAGAACACCAGGGTTGCGTGATTTCGAATCAATTTTGATTTCAAATCAACTTTCAAATAAAGAATCAGCTTGATTCGTGATTTAAACTATTTTCAAATAAAAGATAAATTTTATTTGTGTTTCGTTTCTCAAAAGAATCAAAAATCTTCGACTCAAAAATTTATTTAGAATCAAGATTCAAAAAATACATTAATTAAATATTTTTGCTTCGAATCAGATTTTTGACTTGAATCAACTTTTTGATTTGAATCAAATTTTGATTCTAAATAATTTTGATTTGAAATCAAGTTTGAATGAAGAATCAAAAAATATTTTTGATTCGTTTGAGAAATGAATCGCAAATCAAATTTATCTTTTATTTGAAAATAGTTTGAATCACGATTCAAACTGTAATTTTGATTCTATTTTGAAATGAATTACAAATAAATATTATCTTTTATTTGAAAATATTTTAAATCAAGAATCAGAAAATATTTAAGCCAAATCAAAATCACGCAACCCTGCAGAACACTTTGAATCCCATCACAATTTAGATCACATCATAACACATCATATCATAACTCATCATATCGTAACATATCACATCACATCATAAAATATCACATCATAACATATCACATCACATCCTAGCATATCACATCAAATCATAACACATCACATCACATCATAACATATCACATCATAACATTTCACATCATATCCTAGCATATCACATCAAATCATAACACATCACATCATATCATAACATTTCACATCACATCCTAGCATATCACATCATAATATATCATATCATAATACCTCAAATCATAGCACATCACGTCATAATACATTACATCACATCACACCATATAATATCATATCACATCGCCTCAAATCCAATCAGAAAAACACTTCACCTCATCTTACCTAAATCACATCGCTAGACATTACATCAAAAGATTCACCTAACACCATTTCATTTTCATCACTCCAGATTATACGTACATATCCTAGGTATTACATCACAATCATGTTCATCATAAGTTCAAATCAAAAGCACTATCTTCTAAACTAAAGCGCAGTTGATTACACATAGTTAACATCACTACTTTTTATTTACATAAAAATGCATTGTATTGAAGTTGCCTAACGAAAGCCTTCCACTCTTTAATCGCATACCTAACAACATAACTGGGTCACTGGTGAGCCCAACCACAGTTTGCGAAACTGTGAGAGAGCGGCATGTACACTTTATATCGTCGTACCATACGAAAACTAGCATATTTAATATTTCTGGCGAAGGCTATCAATAAAAAAATTCTGTACGAAAAGTAACAAGTTCGACTTTTGGCTGACGAAAAATAACAAGTTCGAGTTTTGGCCGACGAAAAATAACAAAATCGACTTTTGGCTGACGAAAAATATCTCTAATTATATACTGTTTTTTACATTAAAATTGTTGTTGTTTAAACAAAAGTGATAGTTTTCGTCAGCCAAAAGTCGATTTTGTTATTTTTCGTCGGCCAAAAGTCGAAATTGTTATTTTTCGTCAGCCAAAAGTCGAACTTGTTACTTTTCGTCAGTCACAAAAAAACGTATGTTAGTTTTCGTATGGTATGACGATATGTACATATGTACATTAGATGCGTTTTTTTAGATATTCCCTCCGGCATGCCATCCGGCCAGAGGCGGATTATCCCTAAGGCAAACTAGGCACTTGCCTAGGGGCGCGTAGTTACAAGGGGCGCGCGAGCTCAGAATTTTTAAACAAATAAAGAAAATAACATATCGACGATTAAGAATTAAAGCTGATCTATAATAGATCGATAATAGATAGGCTTGCCAGTACTGGCGAGTTGTCGCCAAATTGGCGATTTTTTACAAACTTTGGCGACCAATTTATGAAAATTGGCGATGGCGACTTTTTAGGCGATTATCAAAATATTAGATTATATTAATAAAAAAGCAATTACTTTTTCAAGCCTTTTTCTCAAATTTTGAAAGTTTCTTCATACAAATTTTTGTCAAATTACAAAAAATTTGAGGAATAGCAATTGCTTTTTATTTATTAATACCACCCATTATCTCCACTTTGCCAATAAATCTTACGATATGTAGAGATCTATTGAGAAAATAAATATATACTACATACTCTGGCAACCATTTTCTGCACACTTGAGTGCAAACCAAAATTTTGGTCTGCACACTCGCCTATCCACGATACGACGGTCTGTACAAATTTGACACCCTACGGGACAGTGAGCTTCAGCTGAAACCGCACGTGCTGTTCATTGCTGACATATGTTTTGTGCATCGTCGACAGCACTTTCTTACACTAAAAATAAAATTTCGTAAAATAACTACGAAACACTTTCGTAGTCTAGAGATTCGTAATATGTACGAAAGTTTCGTATATATTACGAAAGCATTTTTCTCAACAAAATCTAATTTTACGAATCTTTCGTAAATATAACGAAAGGGCTTTCGTAAACCATTTTCTAATATTTTTTTCGTATATATTACGAAATATTTCGTAAATATTACGAAACACTTTCGTAAATTTTCTTAAAATTATCTTTACGAATAATTTCGTATATTGTACGAAAGTTTTCGTAACATTATCAAAGGATTAAAAGATTTACGAAATACTTTCGTAATATATACGAAATACTTTCGTAACACTATCAAAGGTTTAAACGATTTACGAAATACTTTCGTAATATATACGAAATACTTTCGTACAATAATATTTTAGTGTACAAGTCTTCTTTCATTGTAAAGTGTTGAGTCGGTGCAATAATATCAAAAATTATTTTAAGTAGTAAGTGCGTAATGAAATAATGCGTAAAAGAATAATGAATTGTATATAAAAAGACAATATTGATATACAAAATAAACTGTGATATTTTCCAACTTAATTAAACTTAAAGGTGAGTACATTAGTTGCATTTACTTTTTCCTTTTTCGGTCTTATGTATTTTCCTAAATAAATACTCAATAAAATAATATAAAGAGATATTTCTACACTCAGAGAAAAAATTTTAAAAACATATGAAAATGTGCTTAAAATTGGCAAAAACGTATTTAAAAGTGATGTAGATACGACCATTTTTATTTTAAAAATGTTCATTGTAAAATTGTAAAATCAAGAAAAAACATTTTAATTTAAAAATATTTATTTTTAATTCAAGCCCTATGAGATTTTGAACCTGAAACTTGCGCTTTTATTCCCTTCATTTTAATTTTCAATTTAAAAATTATTCTATTTAATCCAAAATACATTTTTATTTCAAAAGTTTCATTTTAAATTTACAAATTTTTAAAATAAAAACGATCTGGTTTAAAACGCGCATTATAAAAATAAATTTTTTTTTCTCCGAGTGTAGCTGCTTGAATTTTAAGGTTTTAAGTAGTTTCCCTTTATCTTTATCTTTATCTTTATCTTTATCTTTATCTTTATCTTTATCTTTATCTTTATCTTTATCTTTATCTTTATCTTTATCTTTATCTTTATCTTTATCTTTATCTTTATCTTTATCTTTATCTTTATCTTTATCTTTATCTTTATCTTTATCTTTATCTTTATCTTTATCTTTATCTTTATCTTTATCTTTATCTTTATCTTTATCTTTATCTTTATCTTTATCTTTATCTTTATCTTTATCTTTATCTTTATCTTTATCTTTATCTTTATCTTTATCTTTATCTTTATCTTTATCTTTATCTTTATCTTTATCTTTATCTTTATCTTTATCTTTATCTTTATCTTTATCTTTATCTTTATCTTTATCTTTATCTTTATCTTTATCTTTATCTTTATCTTTATCTTTATCTTTATCTTTATCTTTATCTTTATCTTTATCTTTATCTTTATCTTTATCTTTATCTTTATCTTTATCTTTATCTTTATCTTTATCTTTATCTTTATCTTTATCTTTATCTTTATCTTTATCTTTATCTTTATCTTTATCTTTATCTTTATCTTTATCTTTATCTTTATCTTTATCTTTATCTTTATCTTTATCTTTATCTTTATCTTTATCTTTATCTTTATCTTTATCTTTATCTTTATCTTTATCTTTATCTTTATCTTTATCTTTATCTTTATCTTTATCTTTATCTTTATCTTTATCTTTATCTTTATCTTTATCTTTATCTTTATCTTTATCTTTATCTTTATCTTTATCTTTATCTTTATCTTTATCTTTATCTTTATCTTTATCTTTATCTTTATCTTTATCTTTATCTTTATCTTTATCTTTATCTTTATCTTTATCTTTATCTTTATCTTTATCTTTATCTTTATCTTTATCTTTATCTTTATCTTTATCTTTATCTTTATCTTTATCTTTATCTTTATCTTTATCTTTATCTTTATCTTTATCTTTATCTTTATCTTTATCTTTATCTTTATCTTTATCTTTATCTTTATCTTTATCTTTATCTTTATCTTTATCTTAGTCTTAATCTTAATCTTAGTCTTAATTTTTAATTTTTATTTTTCTTTGTTTTTTTCATTTTCTTTTTTTTTCTTTTTATACTCAGCTGTACTAGTACACAGAGTATTATAGTTTTAATCACATAACGGTGGATTGTAACAGAATGAAATAATCGAGATAGATATAGACTTATATATATCAAAATGATCAGGGTGAAAAGAGAAATCGATTGAGCCATGTCCGTCCGTCCGTCCGTCCGTCCGTCCGTCCGTCCGTCCGTCCGTCTGTCCGTCCGTCCGTCCGTCCGTCCGTCTGTAAACACTCTAACTCGCGCAAAAATTGAGATATTTTGATGAAATTTGGAACGCAAGTTGGTATCGAGACTGGGACGGTTGGTATTGAAAATGGGCGAAATCGGACCATGACCACGCCCACTTTTCCTATATAGAAAAAATCGGAAATTTGGTATCTCAGCCACTAATATAGCTAGAGTTTTAAAATTTTACCCACGTATTGAGCTCGGGCCCTTATGAAGAAATTTGATGAAGTTTTGGAAAATGGGCGGTGCCACGCCCACTTATTAAGGGTCAAACATTGAAAGTTTTATATGTCATAACTCAGAAACCGTTGAAGATATATCGATGAAATTTGGTACGCGTAATTTGCTTACATAGACAAATGTTTTGACGAAAAATTATCAAAATCGGTTTACGGCCACGCCCACTTTTATATATGTGTATTATAAAGTGACCTAATAAAACCATTTTAAGCGATATCTCTGTCAAATATAAAGATCTATCATTGAAATTTTGTCGCATGAGTCCAACTATGGACATAAAACAAAAAACACAAAAATTTTGGAATATGGGCGGTGCCACGCCCACTTATTAAGGGGCAGACATTGAAAGTTTTATGAGTCATAACTCAGAAACCGTTGAAGATATATCGATGAAATTCGGTACGCGTAATATAATTACTTAGTCAAATGTTTTGGCGAAAAATTATCAAAATCGGTTGACGGCCACGCCCACTTTTATATATAGGAAATATAAGGGGGCCTAATAAAAACATTTTAAGCGATATCTCTGTCAAATATAAAGATCAATCACTGAGATTTTGTGGCAGGAGTCCAACTATGGACATAAAACAAAAACTACAAAAATTTTGGAAAATGGGCGGTGCCACGCCCACTTATTAAGGAGCGAATATTGAAAGTTTAATAAGCCATAACTCAGAAACCGTTAAAGATATATCGATGAAATCTGGTACGCGTGATATATTTACTTAGCCAAATGTGTGGACGAAAAATTACCAAAATCGGTTGACGACCGCGCCCACTTTTATATATGTGTATTATAAAGTGACCTAATAAAACCATTTTAAGCGATATCTATGTGAAATATAAAGATAATTCATTGAAATTTTGTGACATGAGTTTTACAATAGACCGGAAACAAAAAATAAAAAAGTTTGGAAAATGGGCGTGGCACCGCCTCTTTTTAGACAAAGGGATATATGAGATTTCTTAGCCTTTAACTCGACAAATAATTGAGATATTATGACGAAACTTGGTTTATACACTTTTATAACATGTGTTAATAGACACGCAAAAATGTATTGAAATCGGTTTATGACCACGCCTACTTTTTAACAAAGATATTTCTGGAACACCCTTTTGGAATTTGTAACGTGAAGTCTTTGTAACTAAAAGTCATAGAGGGATGAAATTTTGCACTAACAATAATATTTGTATGCTTATTTGGATGATTGATATAAATTTTGAAAATGGGCGTGGCTGCGCCCTGTTTATGCAGCACTCGTTTCATATAAAATACACCCTATATCGAACAAACGCAAACAAACAATGAAAGCATACAGCTGAGTATCTAATGTTCGATTGCACTCGAACTTAGGCTTCCTTACTTGTTCATTTTCTTTTTTTCTTTTTCTTTTTCTTTTTCTTTTTCTTTTCCTTTTTCTGTTTCTTTTTTTTCTTACTTTTTCACAGGGGTATCTGTTTAAATGGATCGGAATGACGTCCACATTTGCAAATTGCGATTTCCAAAGTTTCCTATGTTTGTAAGAACACGTATAGGCAATAAGTACCTCTTATTTTATTAGTTATTAAAATTAATATTAATTTAAATGTAAAATATTAAAATAAATAAAAAACTTTTAAATGAATTGAATAAATTAATTTCAGTAGATATTTAAAACTAAAATGAAATTATCTAAACTTATTTCTTATGCATATATAAAACATCTTTCTCTTAGCATTATTTTATTGATATACATATTTTGAAAAAGTTTTCAAATTTCGTTGAAAGATACATCATATGTACATAAATATATGTATGTAATAATTAAGGTATTTTTAACTTTAAGCTAAAAAATAATTTGGTCAATTGTACAACAATTTGACATCTCTAAGAGCCAGGGCCGTGCGCAGGAATTAGCCTTGGGGGGTTTTTAATTTTGGTTTGCATTCGCATAAATTTTTCGCTAAGATAAACATATTTGCTGAAACAGATATCCAGACCCATACACCATAAATTTAAATGTTCTCTAACTTTTCTGAAACTCATTATGATTCATCAAAACCTAGTTAACCAGGTCCTGAATAGTACACGGAAAGAATTTTTTACTAGAATCAATGCCGAGACAAGAAAAATTAGACTTGATTTTGAACTTAGAAAATAATTTCTTAATATCAAGAAAATCCAAGAAAATTGGATTTTAAATAAATAAGTAAAAATTTTCTTGCTTCAAGTGAAATTGGATTTTAAATAAATAAGAAAACATTTTCTTGCTTCAACTAAAATTGGATTTTAAATAAATAAGAAATAATTTACTTAGGGTAAGTGTTTTTTTTTTTTTAATAAATAATTAAGAAATTATTTTTTTGTTGCAAGTAAAACTTTTCTTATACGAGCTTAAGTAAGTAAGAAAATATTAAATATTAAATTAAGTAAATATTTTCTAAAAATATTAAAAACGTAAAAAATAAGGAAAATGAAAACTAATCATGAGGGATTAGAAAACCATAATTAGTCAACTAGTATTTTCCTAGGACTTGTTTATTGAAATTACAACATTTTATTTAATATAAATGAAGATGCAAATAGTGAACTCCTTATACCAAATGCTTCACTAACAATCTGAGAATCGCAAAAATATTCAGAAATATGCAAAGCGGATGGCAAATGAAAAAAAAAATACATGTAACTTTGGAAATGCAAATTGAGCAAGAAATATTTTACTTCGCTCAAGAAAACGTTTTCTTATTTATTTTCAATTTTTTTTCGCTGTATTTTGTTGTTCCAATTCGTCGAAGCACAATTTTCTTAAATTCTTCTTGATATTAGCAAAAAGAATAAGAAAATAATTGTCTCATTTTTGGAAAACTCAATTTCTTATTTCAAGTAATAATTAATTCAATTTTTCTTATTTCCCTCAAAATTTTCTAAATTGAGTTCAAGAAAGCATTTTTCTTGATTCAAGTATACAAATTTCTTTCCGTGTACTGTTTACAGTACTTGTTAATTGAAACTGCTCACTGTTTTCACAAAATGAACATTTTTTGTTATCAGTACAATTTTTTTAAAAATGCCAAACGAACATATGCTACACAACTTTGTAATTTCGGAAAGCTCCAAGTGCAATTCAAAGTGCCGAACTTATGTATTGGCCAACCTTATTTTTTGCAACTTTCACCAATTTCTTCTTCCGTAAAATTATTGTAACTAATTTTGTCAAAAATTATGAGTCAAGATTCAATGCAAAAATTATAAGCTGTATTTTGAAAATTTTTGCAAAATCATTGCAACTTAGATTTGGCCATGGGGGGGGTTTTAGCCCCCCAAAACCCCCCCGTGCGCACGGCCCTGCTAAGAGCCTTCGTAAATGTACGAAAGCGGTTTCGTAATATTTACGAAATCTTTCGTTGCTCAAAAGTACGAAAGTATTTCGTAAATAGTACGAAAGCCTTTGTAAATACTACGAAAGTATTTCGTAAATACTACGAAAGTATTTCGTAAATACTACGAAAGTCTTTCGTAAATAGTACGAAACCTTTCGTAAATACTACGAAAGTATATCGTAAATAGTACGAAAGCCTTCGTAAATATACGAAAGTATTTCGTAAATACTACGAAAGTATTTCGTAAATAGTACGAAATAGCTTTCGTACTATTTACGAAACCATTCGTTGCTCAATTTTACGAAAGAATTTCGTAATATGTACGAAAGATTTCGTAATATTTACGAAATATTATTTTGAGTGTAAGGGCCTTGTGAGAAAAGTGATGCCTGGCTTTGCGTACGTGTGATCTTGCATCACCTTCTCTCTTATGTACTTTGGCTATCTATTCAAAATAGGTTTGTCTCTTTTATTCCAATCACAAGTGATCAAAAGCAATAGCACTCTAGTTAGCAGCAGAGTTTATATCTAGTATAAGTTGCGACACTCTCACTTATTTTGTTAATTTATTAAATACTAGCTGTTGCCCGCGACTTCGTATGCGTATAATTTCTCTTCTATTTTTCAACTGTGTTGGTAAATAATAAGTACCAGCAAAAAAGACTGGATTTCAACTCTAAGATGATGCCTGCAGTTTATGGCAGCATTCATAAACACCTTTCGTTTGATACCCATATTTTACTAACACATTTTGGTGCACATATTGGCCGATAACTCCGAAACCGGTCGAGATATCGAAACAATAATACCTTAAACTTTAAGTTGAGCGTCTAGCAATCCAATAAAAAAAGTTTCGTTCAATTCCATTCAGCACTTTTTGAGTGATACGGCCACAAACATACGGACAGACAGACAGACAGACAGACAAAAATTCTAAAAATGGTTGATTTGGATTCTACTGGCTTAATAATGCTTCCCCCGATCATTTTTTTCTCGATATCTGCAATGTACAGGCATCGACCTGTTATAATTTTATTATATGTAGAGATTAACAAATTATCTAAGCTTTTACATCATCTATATCTAAATCTACACTAATATTATAAAGATTTTGATTGTTAGGGTGTAAAACAACTAGGTAGTTAAAATTTATAGTATTATGATGGCCATTTATGGTCGGTACTGGGGCGCCGAGAAAGTGGTTGCCTAGGGCGCTCTGGACCTTTAATCCGCCACTGCATCCGGCTCCACTTCTTGTCCGTTATCCGCGGTCTCCACCTTTCTATTTTTATACTCAGCTGTACTAGTACACAGAGTATTATAGTTTTAATCACATAACGGTGGATTGTAACACCATAAAATAATCGAGATAGATATTGACTTATATATATCAAATTGATCAGGGTGAAAAAAGAAATCGATTGAGCCATGTCCGTCCGTCTGTCCGTCTGTCCGTCCGTCTGTCCGTCTGTCCGTCTGTCTGTCTGTACGCACGATAACTCACGCAAAAATTGAGATATTTTGATGAAATTTGGAATGCAAGTTGGTATCAAGACTGGAACGGATGGTATTGAAAATGGGCGAAATCGGACCATGACCACGCCCACTTCCCCTATATAGTAAAAATCGGAAATTTTGTATCTCAGTCACTAATAGAGCTAGAGTGATAAAATTTCCCACACGTATTGAGCTCAGGCCCTTATGAAGAAATATGGTGAAATTTTGGAAAATGGGCGGTGCCACGCCCACTTATTAAGGGGCAAACATTGAAAGTTTTATGAGTCATAACTCAGAAACCCTTGCAGATATATCGATGAAATTTGGTAGGCGTGATATACTTAATTAGGCAAATGGTTGGACGAAAAATTTGCAAAATCGGTTGACGACCACGCCCACTTTTATATATGGGTATCATAAAGTGGCCTAGTAAAAACATTTTAAGCGATATCTTTGTCAAATATAAAGATAATTCATTGAAATTTTATGGCATGAGTTCTACAATAGATGGGAAACAAAAAATAGAAAAATTTCGGAAAATGGGCGTGGCACCGCCTCTTTTCAGACAAAGAAATCAACGAGATTTCGGAGCCCATAACTCGACAAATAATTGAGATATTATGACGAAACTTGGTTTATACACTTTTGTAACTTGTGTTAATAGACACGCAAAAATTTATTGAAATCGGTTTATGACCACGCCCAATTTTTAACAAAGATATTTCTGGAACACCCTTTGGAAATTTGTAACGTGACATCTTTGTAACTCATAAAGGGATGAAATTTTGCACAAAGAATAATATTCATAAGCTTAGTTGGATGACTGACAAAAATTAAGAAAATGGGCGTGGCTACGCCCACTTTATGCAGCACTCGCTTTATATAAATTACACCGTGTTTCCATCAAACGCAAACAAACAATGAAAGCATACAGCTGAGTATCTAATGTTCGATTCCACTCGAACTTAGGCTTCCTTACTTGTTTTTTTTACATTTGTGGAGTTATCCAACCCCATAAAACAATCACTAATAAACCAAAAACCCGCCTTCAAGAGCAAAATTGTTGAAATTTTTTTAGAAATTTAAAATCATGTCAGACCTTTTATACCCAACTTTATTTCAGTTAAACTTAATGAACTCACCCAAATTTTATTACATTTTTAATCGCTATATATTTCTGGAAAGCGCATTAAAAAACGCAGCCTACCGTGTGATTTAATTAAAAAATAATGTCCGCTTTCAGGAAGAGTATAGGGCAAGAATTTGAAGATTCGTGAGAAGAACAAGAAAATGACCACTTTAGGCCGCCATATTACCTTCCCTGGGGAGTGTACCAAAAAACTGAATACGCCATTCGATTTAGCGGTTAATTCTACGTATGGATGGATATACATTTTTTTTCTCGTGAAAAATCCTAACTTTTTTCATACATAAATCTAAAAATACCTTGAAATTCTGGGAATTTGCGCGGTTTTGGGTGTAGCTTTATCCAGTTTTTGGAAAAGTAAAATTTTTTTTTCAGTTTACTTACTCTAAAACATCCTATTTTCATATTCCGGTGCCGGAGGGAATATCTAAAAAAAACTCATCTAATGTACATTGTACATATGTATTAACATACAACCAATGTTTCTGTGTGTATGTTGCCATATTTTCATTTATTTTTTATTTTGACTTATTTAGACTCTTTATCTTTCACTTTTTTTTCTTAGCCTCTCTTGTTGTCTGCCATTTCGTGCTGCGCTTCGCGTTTTTTTTTTAAGCCAACACCGCCACCAAATTACAGCGCAAATGACGTTTGCAAAGTTAAAATTAGTATCAGTTTTATTTATTTATGCATTTTTGTTATTCCTTCCGGAATCGCGATGTTAGACAGTTTTGTTATGCTTTGCAAATGATATTCTTTGCATTGGGTAAAGTGACTTTTGCGCCGCGACTAAATTTTATTCAACTTTCCGCGCAAAGTTATTTGGAGTTTTATTTAGTTTTGGTTAAAAGCACAATTTCTAATTTTATGTTTTGATGGCCAGAATTGGGTCAGAATTAAGTACCCATTGGGTACATACTATCAATTTTTTTTCTTGTGGAAAAGTCCAACTTTTTTCATACATAAATCTTAACATAGCTTGAAATTCTGGGAATTCGCGCGGTTTTTGGTGTAGCTCCATCTAGTTTTTGGAAAAGTGAAATTTTTCATTCAGTTTACTTACTCTAAAATACCCTATTTTCATATTCCGGTGCCGGAGGGAGGATCTGAGAAGGTTCAAAGAATCCCATACAAAAAAAAAACTCATCTAATTTACATATTAGAGCTCGTGAAAATCGATTAATCGAATATTCGAATTATTCGAATACCATGAAATCGATTTTCAAAATTCGATTAGACGAATTCGAATAATTGTCCAATGTCGATTATTCGAATAATCGCTCGTTGTCAACTATTCGAATAATTGCTGTTGAACGATTATTCGATTGTTGAAATATTTACATACACATATGTATATAAAATTTGAATGTGTTCGATTTTTAGAAATTTTTTATTATAGTTATTACGCAAAAGCAACAGTCTGCCTATTATTTTTTGTTATTTTTACATATTTTAATTCACATTGAATGCATAATACAGTTTATATCCGGAAACCCATTTATACAGTAGCGACATTATCGTTCATGAAGCGCTTATTATTATAAACCCAATAAACACAATGGATTCGCCTCGAGTTCGAGAAGAGTTCGGTTCTCTGGTTATATTATCATGGCGTTGCTTCGCGACTATAAATCAGCGAAACCGAATTCCAGGCCAGTCATTTGTCATTAGTGATGCACGCGAGGTTTGGATTTATTGGCGAATACACGTGCAAACCAGGATTTAACAAAATAAGAAAATGTTATTGCGAGAATTGATTTTTCTCGAGTCCATCTCGAACTCGAAACGAGTCCGAGAAATTATGTTCTCCTTCTCGAATTCATCTAGAGTTCCTGTTCATGTCCTGTTGTAGAACAGAAGCAAGTAACCGCTAGTTACTGGTTTTTGTTGTGCTCATTATTTTTGGAATTCTCATAAAAAACATCTATTAGTTGCTTTAATCCGTTTTCTCTTATCTTGTTCCTTAGTACCTTAAACTAAACAAAAATATAACCAAGTAACTTTAAATCGTCGTACCATACGAAAACTAGCATATTTAAAATTTCTGACGAAAGCTATCAATAAAAAAATTCTGTACGAAAAGTAACAAGTTCGACTTTTGGCTGACGAAAAATAACAAGTTCGACTTTTGGCCGACGAAAAATAACAAAACTTGTTACTTCTTTTTTTTACGTCAGCCAAAACTCGAACATGTTACTTTTCGTCAGCCACAAAAAATATGATGTTAGTTTTCATATGGTACGACGAAATGTATTGATGGGTTAAAATGAGTCCACGACAAAACCAAGTAACTCTTCTTTGATAGAACAGAAACAAATATCTTTTGCTTTTTCTAACACAGAAAAAAATATGTACTTGTGTAAAGAAATAAAAATATTCTGACACGTATTAGCAGTTGCGAAAAACTTGTCATATAATTCCAATATTAAAGGAATTTGATTCGTCATTTTCGTTATTCTCATCATTTAAAAACGATGCAGTGACATCGTCTAATAGTGATATATTGGAACTGCATTTGTAAGTTCATTATATTTGACGAAGATAAGAATAGCTGCGCAAATCCTTAATTTCCTACGAATTAAAAAAAAACTTCTGCTCTATAACAGGAGTTAATGGGAAGAAATATTGAAAGACCTAAATTTATTTAATTTAACGAGCACAGGCCCAGGTTATATTTTATTTTTTATTTTTTAGAAACTAGAAAAAAACTTTTTTAAGGATGGATGTAACCTGATGAGTCTTAGAGGGATCTAAGGTGAAACAGCTGTAGTTACATCCATGCTTAAAAAAGTTTTTTTCTAGTTTCTAAAAAATAAAAAATAAAATATAACCTGGGCCTGTGCTCGTTAAATTAAATAAATTAAAATAAAAAATTAAGTTCATTTGAACATCCCTACACTTTATTCGCTACTTATGTTTAATCATACAATAATATGTAAATATGTACATATGTATGTGCATAAGTTAGAAACGAATTATAGTAGGAAAGAAACTAGCAACAAATTTTCTATCAGATGTCGAAGGCAGGCAATAGCTCAGCGGTTAGAACTGTAGTTATTGTACTGCAAGGTGCGCAAGTTCGAGTCTTGGCAGAAGCAAAAGTAACCTGATGAGTCTTAGAGGGATCTAAGGTGAAACAGCTGTAGTTACATCCATGCTTAAAAAAGTTTTTTTCTAGTTTCTAAAAAATAAAAAATAAAATATAACCTGGGCCTGTGCTCGTTAAATTAAATAAATTAAAATAAAAAATTAAGTTCATTTGAACATCCCTACACTTTATTCGCTACTTATGTTTAATCATACAATAATATGTAAATATGTACATATGTATGTGCATAAGTTAGAAACGAATTATAGTAGGAAAGAAACTAGCAACAAATTTTCTATCAGATGTCGAAGGCAGGCAATAGCTCAGCGGTTAGAACTGTAGTTATTGTACTGCAAGGTGCGCAAGTTCGAGTCTTGGCAGAAGCAAAAGTAACCTGATGAGTCTTAGAGGGATCTAAGGTGAAACAGCTGTAGTTACATCCATGCTTAAAAAAGTTTTTTTCTAGTTTCTAAAAAATAAAAAATAGACCTAAATTTTGCTTTAATAAACAACTTCTCCATGGGATGTCAATATATCCCGCTCGGGCTCTGCGAGGAGGTAGAGTTGTGAAATTTTAAAACAAATCCACAAATGGAGCGGGGAAACTTGTTTGCCTTCACGGCCTTTTATAAAAGGCTCCAAACTTATTTTCAGAGATGTAGAATAATTATTATTTCTTTTTGAAATTATAAAAAAGTCTTACAAATTTTCTTCAGAATAATAGAAGTCTTTTGATAATATTTTTTTCCTGATGAAAATGATAAAAATCTTCTATAATTATTATTCAGAAACTTATGTATATTTTAAAAATCTTTCCATAATAGTTATTTCAAATATATATTTTTTAAGTCTTCAAAGACTTTTATATTGAGACAAATTTGAAAAAAGTCTTTGCGTAAAGAGAGACAAAGTTCAAAAAAGTCTCAGAAAATTTTCAATAACTTTCATATAAGTATAAAATAAAAATAACTTTCATATAAGTACTTCAAAATTCAAGCAAATTTCCAATTTGAAATTGTATGAAAGATTTCTATCGAAGATATAAAAAATAAATTTGTTACTCAAAATAATTACTTAAAGATATTTTTGAAATTCGTCTCAATGAAAAAGTCTTTGAAGACTTAAAAAACAATTTGTTACGGATAATAATTACTCAAAGACTTTTTTCAAATTTGTCTCAATATAAAAGTCTTTGAAGATATAAAACAAAATTTCTCATTTATAATAATTACAAAACGACTTAAAAAAAATATCTCAGAAATAACTATTATGGAAAGATTTTTAAAATATGTTTCTTTTAATAATAATAATTGATTTGATTATTATTTTTTCTCTTATAATAATTACAACTCTGCTTATTTTCCTTTATTGTCACTCATTTTAACAAAAAAAAAAAAAAAAAAAACAAAACGCAAACAATATATTTTTCCTACATTTTTGCTGGGTTCAAAAATCGATTATTCGATTTTAACAAGTTATTCGAATAATCGCGGAGCTGCGATTATTCGAATAATCGGAAGAAGTCAACTATTCGAATAATGAAATTCGATTGGCAATCGTACAAAAATTGAAAATCGAATATTCGAATAATCGATTAGTATTCGAATAGTTTTGAGAGCTCTAGTACATATATGAGAAACTGTTTATTGAACCATCGATCGTGAAAGTACATGCAACACATGCATATCTGTGGCTGCCCAGTCAGTCGCCAGTCGCTGACATGCTATACAAGCACTGTGCGCTTTTGGTCAAATCATGCATGCATTCAAAAGGATTTCAAGCGCGATAGCCACAAGCGTATTTTTTTTTTTTGCATATTCATGAATTTAATATACGTATATACTTACATAAGTATGTATGAATGAACAGTTGTCATTAACGAGGATTTTACGCCATGTTAGAGTGCGACATTAGCATTAATTGTAATTTGTAGTTTTGTTTGTTTACAGTTAATTGGAATTTAGTTTGGTATTGAAAATAGTAACAGCGTTTGCTATAAAAAAAAAAAAAAAAAACTATTTTGCTAATTAAAAAGAGCGATAATATTTTTGAATTCGATGAATTCAAACTTTTTATATGCTAATAAAATAGACTCTATTGTGCTAATAAATTTAATTAAATTCTTATTAGATACTGTGCTGAAACTTTATCAACAGCTGTTGCTGATTATCGAAAAAAGCGTACTAAATATTACCTTAATATTAAAAGTGTTTGTCGTCAAAAAAAGTTTCAAAAAGTTATGTTCTATTAACTTGAAGCCAGCCACCTCTTTTTTATACTCAGCTGTACTAGTACACAGAGTATTATAGTTTTAATCACATAACGGTGGATTGTAACAGAGTGAAATAATCGAGATAGATATAGACTTATATATATCAAAATGATCAGGGTGAAAAGAGAAATCGATTTAGCCATGTCCGTCCGTCCGTCCGTCCGTCTGTCCGTCCGTCCGTCTGTCCGTCTGTCCGTCCGTCTGTAAACACTCTAACTCGCGCAAAAATTGAGATATTTTGATGAAATTTGAAATGCAAGTTGGTATCGAGACTGGGACGGTTGGTATTGAAAATGGGCGAAATCGGACCATGACCACGCCCACTTTTCCTATATAGAAATAATCGGAAATTTGGTATCTCAGTCACTAATATAGCTGGAGCGATGAAATTTTACCCACGTGTTGAGCTCAGGCCCCTAGGAAGAAATTTGATGAAATTTTGGAAAATGGGCGGTGCCACGCCCACTTATTAAGGGTCAAACATGGAAAGTTTTATATGTCATAACTCAGAAACCATTGAAGATATATCGATGAAATTTGGTACGCGTGATTTACTTACCTAGGCAAACGTTTGGACGGAAAATAGTTAAAATCGGTTGACGGCCACGCCCACTTTTATATATGTATATTACAAAGTGACCTAATAAAAACATTTTAAGCGATATCTCTGTCAAATATAAAGATCTATCATTGAAATTTTGTCGCGTAAGTCCAACTGCGGACATAAAACGAAAAACACAAAAATTTTGGAAAATGGGCGGTGCCACGCCCACTTATTAAGGGGCAAACATTGAAAGTTTTATGAGTCATAAATCAGAAACCGTTGATGATATATCGATGAAATTTGGTACGCGTGATATACTTATAATAATAATACAATGGCGCTATTATAACTCTGACGAGTTTTATGGCCGAGCTTCTCTCCCAATTCGAGGTGTGCTCCTTTTTGTTTTTCCTACTAATTGGGTGGACCTACAGTTTTATGCCGGCTCCGAACGGCGTGATATACTTACTTAGTCAAATATTTGGACGAAAAATTTCCGAAATCGGTTTAGGGCCACGCCCACTTTTATATATGGGTCTTATAAAGTGACCTAATAAAAGCATTTTAAGCGATATCTCTGTCAAATATAAAGATATATCATTGAAATTTTATAGCAGTAGTCCAACTGCGGATATAAAACGAAAAACACAAAAATTTTGGAAAATGGGCGTGGCACCGCCTCTTTTTATAAACAGGAATATACGAGATTTCTGAGCCCATAACTCGACAAATAATTTATATATAATGACGAAACTTGGTGTGTACACTTTCATTACTTGTGGTAATACACGCTCAAAATTTTAGCGAAATCGGTTGACGACCACGCCCACTTTTATATATGAGAACTATAAAGGGGCCTAATAAAACATTTTAAGCGATATCTCTGTCAAATATAAAGATCTGTCATTGAAATTTTGTGGCATGACTTCCACAATAGACCGGAAACAACAAATAGAAAAATTTTGGAAAATGGGCGTGGCACCGCCTCTTTTTACACAAAGGGATATACGAGATTTCTTAGCCTATAACTCGACAAATAATTGAGATATTATGACGAAACTTGGTTTATACACTTTTATAACTTGTGTTAATAGACACGCAAAAATTTATTGAAATCGGTTTATGACCACGCCTACTTTTTAAGAAAGATATTTCTGGAACACCCTTTGGGAGTTTGTAACATGACATCTTTGTAACTAGAAGTCATAAAGGAATGAAATTTTGCACAAAGTATAATATTGATATGCTTAGTTGGATGACTGATAAAAATTTAGAAAATGGGCGTGACTACGCCCACTTTATGCAGCACTCGCTTTATATTAAGTGCACCGTGTTTCCATCAAACGCAAACAAACAATGAAAGCATACAGCTGAGTATCTAATGTTCGATTCCACTCGAACTTAGGCTTCCTTACTTGTTTAACTAGGAGATTGTCACAACACCCAACCATATCGCTTTATAAGTAAGGGTTATAGAGCATGGAGGTAAAAGATTTGTATGAGCTAAGGAGAGACTAAAAAAGAAACAAAAAATTGCATGCAACATAAACATAATTTAAAACTTATGGCTGAACTTCTAAAGCAATTGAAGACAACGTTGTCAGCTCTGAGAGCGCTGCGCTGGAAACTAACAGGGAATTGAGAATCATTCAATGTTTTGCTTCCTTGTAACAAAAATAATCTCTCACTAAAAAACTTTCTATGTAAATTTTCACTAAACCAAATTAAATGTCATTATCATACTCGATGCACTTACCTAGAACCAATAATTTTCTTCTCAGCAGCCGGTGGGGCAGTTTTGTCATTAGCAGCATCAAGTGAAGCGCTCGATTCGTGGTGGTGGTAATGGTTGGGGGCAGTTGCTGAGTTATCATCCTCCTTTTCGCTGATGAGCTGTGCTGGCGCTGGCGCTGGTGTGTTTATGTGAGTTGTGCCCTCGGCAGATTTGCTACCACTTGCTATAAGAGCAGCAGCATTAGTAGTTGCGGTCGATGATTTTGTGGACATTGGACTGGAAATGCTAGCATTGCTGCTATTGCTACTGTTGCTGTTTGTGCTGGTGCTGTCGCTGGTGGCGCCGGAGCTTGTACTTGTGCTTGTGCTGGTGCTGGTGCGGATGCTCGTTTTTGTTGTGGTTACATAAGTGGCTGTGGTGTTGTTGTTGTTTGGCCGCTTCGTTTTATTTTGATGTTTGTCTTTAAATTGCTGTTGCGCTTGATCTTGCTGTTGTTGTTGCTGTTGCTCTTGCTGTTCTTGTTGCTGTTGCTGCATCTGTTGTTTGTTTATTTGCGGTTGTGGCAACCGAAATTCGTAAACGCCGCCAGTGCCAACCAAACTATCACTTGTTTCATCGTTCACAGCATCAGGTCGTGGATCATATGCATAATAATTGTTGTTGATGTTTTTGTTGTCGCTATTGCTGTCGCTGTTGCTGTTAATTCTGCCACTGCTGCTGCTGCTGGCCAAACTGATGCTGCTTGGCTCGCGTACGTGCGCCGACCGAGCACTCCTCGCCAGCAGCGCGACAGCTGTCAGCAGCCACAACACGTACGCACATGAACGCATTGTTGCTGCGGTCGCGCGAATTCGACCTACTCGCCTCGCTTAGCTGACTGCTGACTATAGAGAAACCTTTTTTGTTTTTTTGTTAGTTAGTCAAAGTCAGATTGCTTGTGCAAAGCTCACTTGGTAAATTTCCGCTCAGCTGCAATTGGAAAAATTTGTATATGTGCGTGTGTGCGTTGGGTTGCTTGGTTGTTCTGCGTTTGTGTGGCACGGATATGATTAGATGAGCTGAGCTGAGTTGAGTTGAGTTGAGAGGTGATGTGCGTATGCTTGACTGCCACTACTTTGTTGTGTTGTTGTTGTTGTGTGTTCACTAAAATTTCCGGTTGGTTTGATTTTTGTTCCTTTCCTTCCCCCTTTTCCTTATTGTCCCTGGTAAATTTAGCGTATTCAAATTGTTTTGTGTACTTTTCCAGTTGTTAGGAATTGATCCTACTTTTTCAGAGTTTTTATGCAATCTTTTGTTTAAAACTTCGGAAGCTGCAAACAAAAAAAAGACAAATATATGAATAAAAGTAATAACGATAGTAGTAAAAAGCATGATAAATAAATAAAAGCATAATACGGGTAATATGTACCTACTCTGAAAAAAAAAACGCTGTAAATCTAAAGACTTTCGCTGTTAAATAAACTACTTTCCGCAGTTGAAATGTGCCCAACAACGCTCCGTTGTTGTTTCAAAGGTGCGAGCGTTGTTGATTTAAGTCAATAACGGAGATTGTTGGAAAAAATTTTCACCTAAAAATAAATTTTTGTTTGCATTTTACTCTTCATCTTCTCTCCGCCCGGCTCCCAACTGCAAATATGTAGCCCCGCTTGTTCCTATTCTTCTCTCCTTCTTATCATTCACTGGTTGCTATCTTTATTTCTTATTCTGCTTTTTCTTCTTTATTTTATATTCTCCTCCGGATTCGAACCATGACATCAACCTGAAATTCTATCCAATCATCACATAGTGGAACATTCAACATTATATTGAATTGTAGTAACCTATTTATACTTCCATTTCCTAAAAAGGAATCCATGAATTATTTGAATCATTGTAAAAACAAAATTTAAAAAAATTGTTCTCATTAGCTTTGTTTACAACGGAAACTGTTGGGTCAAATACTTTTGCCTTTAAATCAACAACGGGAGAAAATTGTTGCTAAAAATAAACTTTTGTTTGGATTTTTCTCTTCATCTTCTCTCCATCATCATTTTTTTTTTTATTGGTTTTCTCACCAAAAAATATTTTCTCACAAACAATTTTTTAAAAGCAAGCAAGTCTTTGAAACAACAACGCCCGTTTTTGAATAAATTGTTGGATCAAAAACTTTGCTGTAAAAACAAATACTTTTTCTGTTGAATCAAAGACGGAGATTCAACAGCCGAAAGTTGTTGGTTTAACTACGGGTATTTTTTTCAGAGTATGTATGTACATACATATGTACATTAGATAGGGTCGAAAAAAAAAGTTGTAAAAGTCCGCCCCTAAATTTAAAGCTTATGTTGAGAGGGTTAAGGGACACAAAATAAAATTTTTTTTTAGATCAGAAGGACATTAGAAGGAAATATAGAGCTTCGAAATACGAAAATAATGGCGTATCAATTTTAAAAATCGGATGTAAAATAACAAAGTTACAATAAAACAAGTAAGGAAGCCTAAGTTCGAGTGGAATCGAACATTAGATACTCAGCTGTATGCTTTCATTGTTTGTTTGCGTTTGTTCGATATAGGGTGTATTTTATATAAAGCGAGTGCCGCATAAAGTGGGCGTAGCCACGCCCATTTTCAACATTTTTATCAGTCATCCAACTAAGCATATGAATATTATTCTTTGTGCAAAATTTCATTCCTTAATGACTTCTAGTTACAGAGAAGTCTTGTTACAAATTCCCAAAGGGTGTTCCAGAAATATCTTTGTTAAAAAGTAGGCGTGGTCATAAACCGATTTCAATAAATTTTTGCGTGTCTATTAACACAAGTTATAAAAGTGCATAAACCAAGTTTCGTCATAATATCTCAATTATTTGTCGAGTTATGGGCTCCGAAATCTCGTTGATTCCTTTGTCTGAAAAGAGGCGGTGCCACGCCCATTTTCCGAAATTTTTCTATTTTTTGGTTCCGATCTATTGTAGAACTCATGCCACAAAATTTCAATGAATTATCTTCATATTTGACAAAGATATCGCTTAAAATGTTTTTATTAGGCCACTTTATGATACCCATATATAAAAGTGGGCGTGGTCGTCAACCGATTTCGCTAAAATTTTGAACATGTATTACTACAAGTAGTGAAAGTTTATAGACCAAGTTTCGTCATAATATATCGATTATTTGTCGAGTTATGGGCTCAGAAATCTCGTATATTCCTGCTTCTAAAAGGAGGCGGTGCCACGCCCATTTTCCAGAATTTTTGTATTTTTTGTTTTACGTCCATAGTTGGACACCTTCCATAAAATTTCAATGATATATCTTTATATTTGACAGAGATATCGCTTAAAATGCTTTTATTAGGTCACTTTATAATACCCATATATAAAAGTGGGCGTGGTCGTCAACCGATTTTGGCAATTTTTCGTCCAAACATTTGCCTAAGTAAGTATATCACGCCTACCAAATTTTATCGATATATCTTCAACGGTTTCTGAGTTATGACTCATAAAACTTTCAATGTTTGTCCCTTAATAAGTGGGCGTGGCACCGCCCATTTTCCAAAATTTCACCATATTTCTTCATAAGGGCCTGAGCTCAATACGTGTGTAAAATTTTATCACTCTAGCTCTATTAGTGACTGAGATACAAAATTTTCGATTTTTACCATATAGGGGAGGTGGGCGTGGTCATGGTCCGATTTCGCCCATTTTCAATACCATCCGTTCCTGTCTTGATACCAACTTACATTTCAAATTTCATCAAAATATCTCAATTTTTGCGCGAGTTATCGTGCTCACAGGCGGACACACGGACGGACATGGCTCAATCGATTTCACTTTTCACCCTGATCATTTTGATATATATAAGTCTATATCTATCTCGATTATTTCATTCTGTTACAATCCACCGTTAGGAAATCAAAACTATAATACTCTGTGTACTAGTACAGCTGAGTATAAAAACCATTTCGGCGGTATTTCGCGGGGTCAAAAAAAATTTTTTTTGTGTCCTCTAACCCTCTCAACTTAAGCTTCACATTTAGGGGCGGACTTTTACAACTTTTTTATTTCGTATGGGGACCAATCCAGTCTAATATACATTATGGTGGCGCCACATGTATGTAGACACTATTTTATATACTTTTTGGTTGCTTGTTTTTCCGACAGGGTAGGAATATGATGTATTGTTCCACAATACATCATTATTTTATATCATATTTCTCCAATATCAAGGGGTAAGCTCGATGCTAATACATATATATATATATAAAATAAATAATAACTGAGATTATGCAACATGGGACTGATTCGGCGCTAAAGATATACTTTTATTATTTTGAATACAATTTTCTTTAAAACATTATTTTTATTCGGTGATTTGAAGAAAATTGTACATCAAAATAATAATTCCCACTTTTCAAGAATTTTAGTAAGTTGTTTTTTCAGTGTATCTTTGAGTAAAGCAGTGTCGATTGTGGATATTAGATTTAAAAAAAAATTGAAATAAATTTCTTGAGTCTTCATATGGTAATTGGAACTTTGCCCCATGTGCGACATGCTTTATTAATCTCCGATCGGTACCAAAATTTGTATGTGGCATCTTTGAGCGTGCCGTTACCGATGTAGGGAGTGAGACTGAAGAAAATCGCTAATTTGATTTTTAAGGGACCACCCTTATGTACATAGTCAGGGTTGCCAAAGTGTACCTATTCAATTTTGATTTTACTCAGCCTTGAACTAACAATCAATAATGGGTGATAGTGAAAAATTTGTTTGCACTACCAATCAATATTGAGCACTAGCACTGAATAGTTTCCACACAGAACGAAAGAAAAAATGCAATTTTCGTGGGAGTTAGAGGGTTAAAGTCTACCGCAAAGTAATTGCTTATTAAATTCTGTGGAAGAAGTCGGAGCTCGAAAACTTACTTTGAAGTGATTTTTTATAATATGTTTTCGAAAATTAATGGCGCCTGCAGTTAAAACAATAAAATTTTAACCCTTCCCCCCTGTAAAAATGAAACTAAAATTTTTCCCAATCGTTGATAGATAATATTTATTTATCCAGCAACAAACTGAATTTAATAAAATTAAACTGATTTAAAAATTAATTCGTGTTGTTCTGCCCTCTGTTCACGTTCTGAGCGATAGTTCTTTGGCGATGGTGTATGGCTCCCGTTTTCATTCTCCCCTTTTTGGTATTTGATTTTTATCAGCCAATCAGCGATCATCATGCATTCATTCGTCAACTTGACAGATGATGGGACTTATGGCGATTGCGTTGCCAGATTGTTCGCAACACCCCCCTAAAAAAACTCAGACCCTCTGGACTAGTACTCTGTTCGGCAAAGTTGGTCTGGGAAATATTCTCTTTGATAATTGCTAGCGTTTATTCGTGTTGGGTAAAATTTTTGTGAATTTGTTGGACTGTGTTATTAAAAAAAAAAATTTTCCAAATGTCACTCAATTAAATATAATCCAATCATTATTACGATCATTATGATATCAGATAATAAGAACGTTGATGACCACGTGTATTCTAGTGCTATAGACGTGTCCCGCACTATCCCTGAAAAAATTCCGACTACTCCATTTGCTAATCCATGGAGTACTCGCTATGGACCAACCGAGTAAACCATAACTTGCCACATTTCATACAAAAAATATGGTCCAATATGGAGTATGTATATACTTCAGTCCCGCATAAAAATGAAATTAATCCATGGATTACCTACATTCGATTAATTGTTGGAGTGCCTAACATAACTACATATGTATGTATGTATACGAGTACACGTGATTTGTCGAGTACACGTGATTTGTTGTCATCGCGATCAACATTTGGTTTTCGTTGTTATGTTCGGCTAACTACGAGCCGATGCAGATGCATGAATCGGTAGTTGGGGCTATTTTAATGATCACTTTGAAAGTACTCCAACCTACCACAAATGGAGCATATAATCCAATGTTTTTTTCAGGGATGTAGAAAGCGGCTGAAATATATATATATACATACATACATATCAGGCGCGGATCCAGGATTTCGGCAAGGGGGGGGGTTTTGAAAATTTTTTTTGGAAGATGTTTTTAAGGGCAGACGCTGGTGAAAATATGGACTAATACCACCTACTATTATTATTCTATATACTAGTTGCACCATTTCCCGCACCTTAAAAACACCAAACTCAAAACCCTCCAAATTAACAATATCTATGTCATCACATAAAGTGCAGGAGATTTCAATTGAAGTTCTAAATAACATGTATAACGTACATGTATTTAATAAATTCATAAATTAAAAAAGCCGGCATATGCGGGTGTTAGGCCTTCAGATGGCTCTGAAGCTACTTTATTATAAACTTGACCACTGCGCGACACCTAGTGAAGGGTAGCAGTTATTATATGATATAATTTGAAGCGCGAGGTCGCTACTGCGTGTTCTAAATTTTCAAACGTGCACCCAAAGAACGTATGTTGTATACTCTGAAAAAAATACCCGTAGCTAAACCAACAACTTTCCGCTGTTGAATCTCCGTCTTTGATTCAACAGCAAAAGTATTTGTTTTTGACCCAACAATTTATTCAAAAACGGCCGTTGTTGTTTCAAAAACTTTCTTGCTTTTAAAATATTTTTTGTGAGAAAATATTTTTTTGTGAGAAAACCAACAAAAAAAAAAAAAAATTATGGAGAGAAGATGAAGAGAAAAATCCAAAAAAAAGTTTATTTTTAGCAACAATTTTCTCCCCGTTGTTGATTTAAAGGCAAAAGTATTTGACCCAACAGTTTCCGCTGTAAACAAAACTAATGAGAACATATTTTTTTAAAATTTTATTTTTACAATGATTCAAATAATTCATGGATTCTTTTTTAGGAAATGGAAGTATAGATAGGTTACTACAATTCAATATAATGTTGAATGTTCCACTATGTGATGATTGAATAGAATTTCAGGTTGATGTCATTGTTCGAATCCGCAGGAGAATATAAAATAAAGAAGAAAAATCAGAATAAGAAATAAGGATAGCAACCAGTGAATGATAAGAAGGAGAGAAGAATAGGAGAACAAGCGGAGGCTACATATTTGCAGTTGGGACCCGGGCGGAGAGAAGATGAAGAATAAAATGCAAACAAAAATAAATTTTTAGGTGAAAATTTTTTCCAACAATCTCCGTTATTGACTTAACTCAACAACGCTCGCACCTTTGAAACAACAACGGAGCGTTGTTGGGCACATTTCAACTGCGGAAAGTAGTTGATTTAACAGCGAAAGTCTTTAGATTTACAACGTTTTTTTTTTCAGAATAGGAAGGGAAAATTCGGTATTTTGACCGAGTGAGGTGGAAATCGTTTAGTCAAAAAAAAGATGATGACTTCGCGAGTTCCTTCCCATCATTTTTCAAGCTCGAATTCGTTTGTTTTTTCGCGGCGAAAAATAAATTTATTTTGACATTTCTTTTGCTTGACATTTAGTTATTGTTTCTATTCATACTCTACCGCCACTGCAAAGATGGTTGAAAATGAGCCGGGCTGCAAATTTTAGAATTTTATAAAAACCTTGATCTGATGAAAAGCTCTGTTGCCACTTTTTTTATCCTTTGTTGAAACATTTCAATTTTATGAATGAATCGCTTGTAGTATTTTAACTTCGTACTCGTTTTATTTCTTGTTTTTGGTGGTTGATTTGATTGTATAGTACGCGCTTATTGTATTAGATTTAATTCCTCTAATGTTTACTTGAAGGAGTTTTTTAGTGCTCAGCACGAAATTTTTATTTAATTCAATTTTTAATTGTTGGGGTAAGTGGAAAAAAATTCAACAACTATTTACAGCGAAGGTTGAGTGTATAGCTATTTCACGAAAAACCATTTTCGAACATCAGCACTCTTTCCGGAAGTGGATGCTACCGGGGATTGAACCCGAGTACATTCCATCTTCAGCCGCTATGACCCAATGCAAAAACACACTCGGCCATTGAGACTCTGTGCAACCTGTTGGATTTTCCCCACTTTTGCCTTTTTCATTTTCAATATGTTTATGCGTTGGGTCATTGAGGCTGAAGATGGAATGTACTCGGGTTCAATCCCCGGTAGCATCCACTTCCGGAAAGAGTGCTGATGATCGAAAATGGTTTTTCGTGAAATAGCTATACACTCAACCTTCGATGTAAATAGTTGTTGAATTTTAATTCCTCTAAATTTCGGGTATTTTCTATTTAACTATAAGTTGTAATTGTATGTTATTATTGCCTACAAGGACAACTATTTTAATGAACTGATTCAATTGTACCTGTTCCACCTTGTGGATATGTGCATATAAAATATAATCTGAAAATAAATGAAAATAAATGTCGAGTTTTGCCTTTGGACAGCTAAACCCATCCAACCATTGCTTTCCTTGATCAGTTTGGGAAATTTGGGCGCAGAATCTATAAAGGCATTAATTTGGGATCTATGATAAACCACAAGGGGGGGGTTTGAACCCCCAAAACCCCCCCCCCGTGGATCCGCCACTGATACATATACACATACATATACTTATGTACATTGAATAGCATTCAGATTAATTCGGCCAATCACTTTTTCGATATATTCACACCAGTATGCAGAAAACGGCTACTTTTTTCAAATGCTAATATATGTATTTACTAGAGCTAACCCGCGGGTTTCACACCACGTGCTTTTAAAAATATTAGCATATTGAGTTAGGCCAAAAAAGTTACATAGAAAAATATCATTCTTGACGTCAAAGATAGTTTTCTTATTTTTTTTTTGTCCGTTGAGTACGTAATTATCTCATATGCCCAACACCAATTTTCAGTACCCTACTATAAATATTTCAAGAGATTTTCGCTGTAAAAATTTCAGTCTGTATGGGAGGTGCCCATCCCTGCTTTACCAAGACCTAGCGTTTTTACCCGTTTAATACATAGTTATCTCACATGCCCTCACACCAGTTTTCAGTACCCCACTACAAACATTTCCAGAGATATTCGATGTGAAATTTCAGTTTGTATGGGAGGTGCCCATCCCTGCTTTACCAAGACCTAGCGTTTTTACCCGTTTAATACATAGTTATCTCACATGCCCTCACACCAGTTTTCAGAACCCTACTACAAATATTTCCAGAGATATTCGATGTGAAAATTTCAGTTTGTATGGGAGGTGCCCATCGCTGCTTTACCAAGACCTAGAATTTTTACCCGCTTAATACATAGTTATCTCACATGCCCTCACACCAGTTTTCAGTACCCTACTACAAATATTTCCAGAGATATTCGCTGCGAAAATTTCAGTTTGTATGGGAGGTGCCCATCCCTGCTTTACCAAGACCTAGCGTTTTTAACCGTTTAATACATAGTTATCTCACATGCCCTCACACCAATTTTAAGTACCCTACTACAAATATTTCCAGAGATATTCGATGTGAAAATTCCAGTTTGTATGGGAGGTGCCCATCCCTGCTTTACCAAGACCTAGAATTTTTACCCGTTTAATACATAGTTATCTCACATGCCCTCACACCATTTTTCAGTACCCTACTACAAATATTTCCAGAGATATTCGCTGTGAAAGTTTCAGTTTGTATGCGATGGACCCATCCCTGCTTTACCAAGACCTAGTGTTTTCCCCGTTTAATATATAGTTATCTCACATGCCCTCACACCAGTTTTCAGGACCCTACTACAAATATTTCCAGAGATATTCGCTGTGAAAGTTTCAGTTTGTATGGGAGGTGCCCATCCCTGCTTTACCAAGACCTAGCGTTTTTACCCGTTTAATACATAGTTATCTCACATACCCTCACGCCAATTTTCAGTACCCTACTACAAATATTTCCAGAGATATTCGATGTGAAAATTTCAGTTTGTATGGGATGTGCCCATCCCTGCTTTACCAAGACCTAGCAGTTTTACCCGTTTAATACATAGTTATCTCACATGCCCTCACACCATTTTTCAGTACCCTAATACAAATATTTCCAGAGATATTCGATGTGAAAGTTTCAGTTTGTATGGGAGGTGCCCATCCCTGCTTTACCAAGACCTAGCGTTTTTACCCGTTTAATACATAGTTATCTCACATACCCTCACACCAGTTTCCAGAACCCTACTACAAATATTTCCAGAGATATTCGATGTGAAAATTTCAATTTGTATGGGAGGTGCCCATCGCTGCTTTACCAAGACCTAGAATTTTTACCCGTTTAATACATAGTTATCTCACATGCCCTCACACCATTTTTCAGTACGCTACTACAAATATTTCCAGAGATATTCGATGTGAAAATTTCAGTTTGTATGGGAGGTGCCCATCCCTGCTTTACCAAGACCTAGCGTTTTTACCCGTTTAATACAGAGTTATCTCACATGCCCTCACACCAGTTTTCAGTACCCTACTACAAATATATCCAGAGATATTCGCTGTGAAAGTTTCAGTTTCTATGGGAGGTGCCCATCCCTGCTTTACCAAGACCTAGTGTTTTTCCCGTTTTATAAATAGTTATCTCAATTGCCCTCACACCAGTTTTCAGTACCCTACTACAAATATTTCCAGAGATATTCGATTTGAAAATTTCAGTTTATATGGGAGGAGAGTGCCCATCCCTGCTTTACCAAGACCTAAATTGTTTATCCGTTGAGTATATATTTTTGTATTATTCCTTCACAAAAATTTTCATTATTCTAGTACAAATATTTCAAGAGATACTACGAAAAAAAGGAAAATTTTGTATGGGAGGTGCCCATCCCTGACTTTTAATCAGATTAAAAATATGCCTATAGCAATTAACGGGTGAAAATACCTAGGTGTGCAAAGTTTCGTGAGGATCCGTTCAGCGGTTTTCTCGCCAATTGAGTTTAAACACAATTTCCATTTCACATTTATAATATAAAGATTATAGATTTATGTCAAGATAGAAATTTTCTGTAATTTTTGTATACATATATACTATACTTAACTTAAAACCGTCTTAAAGGAACTATAAAAAAAGAAGACTTCTGATTGGATATATTTCCTTTAAGACGCTTAAATAAAATCATTTAGTGGGCTTCGCTTTTGATGGTGAGGCATTAGCAAATGGTTTATCACTTGGTGGTGGGGCATCTTTTTATTCCATAATTCTGAAGTTGTAGCTTTAGCTACGGGATTTGGACTTCCACTTACTGCTTGACTTGTACTTAGATCTAAACTTGGTGTTGAAATTGGACTTCCACCTGCATTTACACTTCCACCTGCATTTGGACTGCCACTTGATCTTGAATTTTTACTTCCACCACCAACTGCAGGTTTACTATTCAAACAACCAGCGCCTTTACCTCGAAACGCGACGCCATCATACGCCCCGTTGGGCAACTTGTTAACATTTCCTTCGATTCTGTTGTTTCCTTCATTTCTAGCATTATGCTCAGCAGCATATTGTTGGACTAAAAGGCAGGATACCCCAAGAGCCACAGCCAAAAGGAGGTTTGTGCGTTGCATTTTAGAACAATTTAAAATTTGATTTCACCTATGACAGCTCTTGATTTCTTAGCCCCTTTTATACCAAAATTTTACTTCATTTTTCTCGAATTTTATGCCCTTATTATACAAAACGCGGTGACTCTTTGCGACGCAGTCACTCACACTCACTCACGCTCACCTTCGTCCAAAAGTTGGTATTATATAAGATTTTACGTTTTCGCATTCACCCTGTTGCGTAGTCACGACGATTGTCAAACGATTTACGTAGCTTATGTGCCACCTATTTTGTTTTTTTAGTTTCCGTAGTAATTTTTAGTGCGTTTTTTTTATTAATAGAAGTATTTTGTCGAGTAGGTAATTCTGAAAAGTTGGCAGCTGGCAACCCAATAAACATTTTTCTTCATTTTTAATTTGAGGTTCATTTGAGAAGTAACCCTATTGTCAAATATCAAACGTTAGTTATCAAATGCACCTCAAATTTCTCTTGATAGCGTTCTCAAACAAAAAGGCACATTTTTAGTATGGGATTTTGGGCTGATTCTCAATTTGATAGATTTCATTTTCTGAAATCAATTTCAAAGTTAGTACGAAATGGAATGCAATCAATAGATGTATGTATGTATTACATATTTGTACTCTGATGTGATGTTTTTCATTTACCCGTGCGGATGAATTTCGCCTCTGCCTTTTGTACAGTCACATGAGTATATTAATATCTTTTTTAATATGCATACACACATGTGAGAAACAAACTATGGATTTAATAAAGTTTGTGTAACTTCACAAAAAGCAACAAACAAATAAAATAAGAGTAAGAAATACAGAATCATTATTATACACAATCATTTTCAACCATCATTTCAACCGTTAAGAGACTGCTCACGTAAAACAACGAACGCTGATTGAAACTTGCAAACATACAAAATGTCTTCGTTCCTTGAAACCTTGACATGATGAAATTCGTGAAATGGTACAAAATGCGAAACAAGTTTTTTTTCGAATGTGTTGTAAGTTATTCTAAAATTGACTAACAACGTTTGTTGAACACTTGAAAATATGTTTATTTTCAAATTATATATATGCTGATTCTCAAATTTAGAAACAATATTTTCTCAAACGTTTGAGAATTTCTTTTTCAGTGTTTAGTGGGAAGTCAACAAAAATAAAAAAAGTATTTGTTGACATTGTGTGTAAATACATACATACGTGTTTTGTTTAGTTTTTTTTTTGAATAAAATATATTATTTATGTATATGCAACATATTAAAAAATGTGTGTGGAATGCAGTTAATATAAATATATGTACGTGTTATCCAATGTTAAAAAATAAGATGCATTTGTGTGTTCGTGTTTGTGCAAGAAGCGAGACAAAAGTTAAAACGTTTTTATTAACAACTGTTTTATTTAAATCAAAGAAAAAATTAGTTCAGCATCATATTCGGGTTCGCGAGATTGAAACGCGTCGATTGATACCCCGTTTTTTTTTTTTAAATTGGCTAATTTTAGCCGTTGCAAATTAAACTATATCGAATGCTCACTCGAACAAAAAGAAGTGACTCTTTTGACAGTTAAAGTGACCGTTTTCGTCACTTTGCGTTTTATAAAATACCAAAAACGTAACATACTCACCAAAAAAACGTAACACATTCACTTCGAGTCACTTACAGTCACTTTCAGTCACCTAAAGACATATATATAGTACTTCTATATTGATAGTATTCTATCTGTGCAATGTGTATGAATTCATCCAAAAATTTTGTGCAACTGGCAGTTCTGCGCATGCGCCTCAATTGCATTTAATGTCATCTGTGAATATGTGTGATAAATACATTCAATTGAGTTCAGAGGCGTTTGAAAAAAAAAATTGAAAGGCATCATATTGGTGTGCAAACGTCAAACTGTGAAGTTGTGTATTTTTTGCTCTCAATTTATTATTAAATTTCTTTAAATTAATTCAACCTTAAATTAATTGAAGTGATTGTAAAATTAATGAGTGTTATTGTGCACCACTGGAGATAAGTGATTTTAAAATTTATTTGATTTTTGATCATTATTTATGATTTTAATTTTATGTGCCGAGTCATCGTCTCATACTTATTGTTATTGTTGTTTCTGATATTTTCTCATATACTTTGTTAATTACTTATTGATTTTGTTTGTGCACATTTTGATTTATTTTGTTTTGCTTACTTATTTGTCATTTCTTGTTCACAGCTGTTTGCACTTGTTTGTTGAGTGTCATATACAGTGCATTTAAAACTGTTCGCTGCATTACGCTCAGCTGATTGTTGCGTCATTGGCTTCCAAACCTTTTGTGCTTTTAAACTGTTGTTATATACCCAGTTGCACTTACAACTTTTATATATACAAAACTAAACTTTGAATTTATTTCATCATGTCGTGTATTTACCTTAATTGTAATGTCAAAAGCGACTCTTATGTGTCATGCTGGCTTTGTGATGGGACCGCTCATGCAAAATGTGCTAGTTTAACGGGTAGAGTCGTTGATGCCATTATTGAGAAAAAAGGGGTTCGCTGGTCTTGTATAAAATGCAGACCCGCAGAAATTGATTTATTTAAAATCTTCAGGCAAACCAGAAATGGTTTTTACGAAATTGGGAAAGAGTTGTCGATGCTGGCTGAGAAATTTAAGCTTTATGAAGAAATGTTTAAGTCTCTCAAAAGCTTTGATGAATTCCCAAGCTCTGAAGATGGCCAATTAAAGCGTAAACGGGTTAGTAGTCCTCATAAGGGTGTTGATGCTGGAGCTAAACAGAAAACTCCATCTCCACCTATAGAATTAATAAATTTAGCCTCTCCGTGTCCTCATACCTCGCAAACTCCTCCACCTAAACCGATTCCCACTAGATCCTCTACCAAAAACCATGTTGATAATCAAACTGCTCCATCAACTTCAAAGACCGCATTAACTTCCTTAAACATCCTGGAATCTTTAAATGGATCTGAACCCCTCACTTCCGAAAGAACTTCTGAGAAACTTGTTGTTATTCCTCCTAAAAAGTCTATTTTTGTGTCTAGATTCGCGAAAGACACTTCTCCTGATGACATTAATTTATATATTACATCCAAGCTCAAACCAAAACATTTATTTATTCGTAAATTTAATTTTAAATATGATCGCGACATTTCTAGCTTTAAAATCGATGTAGATCCGACCGATTTTGAAACGATCCTTCACAAATCATTTTGGCCGAATGGCGCGTTTGTTCGCGAATTTGAATTTAGACCAAATAAAAACAACATGCATGTCGTGAGATTACCTAATTCTCAGACAGTTTCAAAAAACTAATTATATCAACTGTAAGCTTTTACTACCAAAACGTTAGAGGTTTGAATACCAAATTAACTGATCTGTACTTAAATGGATTTTGCTGTAATTACAAAATTATTTGTTTGACTGAAACATGGCTCAAACCTCACGTCTTGAACTCAGAAGTTCTTCCGAATCAATATGAAATCTACAGAAATGACCGCGTAAATAGAATTGGCGGTGGTGTTCTAATTGCAGTGCACACATCGTTGCCATCTGAGGATGTTAGTGTTTCATCCAATGCTTACTTTGAGCTCAAATGCATACGTGTGTTGATTGGTAAAGGATATATGTATCTAACCCTTTGCTATATCCCACCAAATTCCAACACGTCAATTTACAATGAGCTTCTGTTAACACTTAAATCTATAAACTCTAGGATGACACTTTCTGATACTCTGGTAGTACTGGGTGATTTTAACCTCCCGAGCATATATTGGAACGTTAATGACTCGGATATTGTACCTGTTTCTTCTAAAGATAATCACATTTTTTTCCTTGAAGAAATGGCTGAACTCTGCCTCAACCAAATAAACTTGAATTCAAATAAATTTGGCAGGATATTAGACCTAGTATACGTTAATGATATTCCGAACTTCTCCCTAAATCGGTGTGACCCTCTAGTTCTTCCGGAGGATGTTTATCATCCTGCTATTGAGTTCTCTTATGAAGTTATTAACGAAAATGGAACTAAAAATTATTTCAGTTCTAGTGATCAATTTGTTTTTGCAAAGGCGAACTTCAAGAAAATAAATAAAGAGTTGTCGCGCTTTCCCTGGCCAAACTATGTAGATGATATTGACCTTTGTGTTGAACATTTCAATAACACCATCTATAACCTATTTCTAAAGTATGTTCCTAAACGCAGGGTCAATGAAGAACAAACACAGTTATGGTTCACCAAAGAGCTTAAAAAATTAAAAAATAAAAAGTCACGCTTTTTTAAGCTATACAAAAAATCTGGTCTTCATAGAGATTACGTCAAGTACTCAGTCTTGCGGCATAGATACATGGCATTAAACAAAAAATGTTACAAATCATACTTATGCAAAATGAAGAAAAAACTGGTTCACGATCCCAAATCATTCTATAACTTCGTCAACTCAAAACGTAGAGTTCATAGTTTTCCGTCCGCCATGAATTATAATAACACTGCGTCTTCTGATAGCCAACTTATTGCTAACATGTTCGCAAAATTTTTTAGTTCGAATTATTCTATGGACTCTCCTAAAAGTAGTGATTATCCGTTTAGACTTACCCCATCCAATTTAACTCATGTCTCAGTTATATCTCCGGAAGTAGTCTTAAATTCATTAAAAACCTTAAAAGATTCATTTAGATCTGGACCGGATTTCATTCCGGCTTACTTTCTTAAAAAGTGTGCTGTAAATATTTACAAGCCCCTAACATCCTTATTTAACTTGTCTCTAAAAAAAGGTGTTTTCCCATTAGTTTGGAAGGAATCTTTTATAATACCCCTACACAAAAATGGCAGTAGGTCTTCTATTGAAAATTATCGAGGCATAGCCAAGCTGTCAGCGGTTCCAAAATTATTTGAAGCAATCATTGTTAATTATCTGAAGTACTCTATTTCCTCATCAATATCGCCATCTCAACATGGGTTTTCTACTGGAAAATCTACCACAACTAATTTATTGCAGTTCACAACTTATGTTTCAAATGGATTTAGAGAAAATGTTCACACAGATGTAATTTACACGGATTTTAGTAAAGCTTTTGACAAAGTATGTCATTCATTGCTCATCCGTAAACTATGTCTAATAGGTCTTCAACCCAGTTTTATTCGATGGATATCTTCATACCTACATGGTAGAACTCAAAAAGTTATTTTCAAAAATTGTTCTTCCGATGTCATTTTCGTTCCTTCGGGCGTTCCCCAAGGAAGCCACCTTGGGCCAATTCTGTTCCTGCTATTCATTGATGATATTTCGTCTGTAATAAAACATTCTAAGATCTTATTATATGCTGATGATGTAAAACTATTTAAATCATTTTCCTCTATAGAAGATAGATCTTTCTTACAAGCAGATCTTAACAATCTTGTTCATTGGTGTAAAGCAAACTACATGCCGCTAAACTTAAAAAAATGTAAAGTTATGTGCTTTTCTCGTAGAACAGTACAACCAGCTTCTTATAAAATATCACAGCATAATCTAGATCAGGTAACTAATTTTATCGATCTTGGCGTCACAATGGACTCCAAACTCACCTTTAACCTCCATATAAACTCCACTGTCAACAAAGCTAAAGCTGTCTTTGCATTTATAAAGCGATGGTCTAAGGAGTTCAATGATCCTTACGTCACAAAAGCTCTATTTACAAGCTTAGTTAGACCTATCTTGGAATACGCATCTATAATTTGGAATCCCCACTACCAGTGTTTTTCAGATAAAATAGAATCTGTCCAAAAGCAGTTCCTGCTTTTTGCTTTGCGGAACTTTCGTTGGGACTCAGATTACATTCTTCCACCTTACACTTCTCGTTTAAAACTCATTAATTTGCCTTCACTTTCTAGTCGTAGAGAGATGCTTGGTATAGTTTTTATGGTTAAATTAATCACTGGACTTATAAATAGCCCATGCCTTCTAAGTGAGTTATATTTTAACGTTCCATGTAGAGTATCGAGGCATTTCAAGCCACTATTTGTGAAACCTTGCAAAACAAATTTCGAATTAAATGAACCATTCCGCCGCTTATGCCATGACTTTAATAATCACTCCAGCACGTTTGACACTTCAGACTCGCTTTTTATTATAAAAAAAAATAGTTCTAGCCTCACTTAATAAATGATATACAATCAGCTGATGAATTTTGTTCTGTAGCTGATTAGTTTTAGATCTCGACACCTAACAAACCCCTTCCTGTACGACTCGGCACAAAAAAAAAAAAAAAAAAACAAAAAAAAAAACATATCCGTGCGTCATGCGGATTGGCGCCCCTCGCGTCGGTCGGGCGGGATATGGAGGGTAAACCGTTGGGTATTATTATTATTATTATTGTGTTCTAGGGGACTTATACCCCTTTGATTTTAGTTTTTGAATTTGTTTATAATTAATATAAGAAATTTGCCACATTTATTTGAGATGCAAACTTTTGTGAATTTTTTTTAATGAAAATTAGTGGAAATGTTCTAGAAAAATCTATTTTCTATGCACTCATATTTTTATGAATCGCGGCGGAAAGCGTTTCATGTTAAAATCCTGTGGTCCGATCTATGGGCATTATATCAAAAAGTCGAATTCTGCCGTTTGAGGGTTATGTTTGTAAAGTATGTACGTTCGAGTGCCGCCAACACGGTGAGTACTGCGAATTTCTAAACTGAATAACAGGACAATTTAGACAACGAACTATTGGACACAGCAACATATGAGGACCAAAGTTCAGACTATGTTACTCTCCAAACCAGCCTCAACAGGGGGCCACAGGTAATAATATAACAAGACGGATGGAAGAAAGGACTACGAACCAATCGCTATATGTTCCACATATTTACAGGCGGATAAAAGGTGGACGGGTGGGAGCTGCAGTGTTTCGTCCGGAGCTTGGGATTAAAAAATCCTTTTTAGTCCCGGACTACTGCAGTATCTTTCAGGCATTGATACGTACAGGCCACTCCCAGTGTAATCGCTTTTTTGGAAATGGTTGCTGCAGATTCGAATGTTTTTAACAACGTCGTCAGGCATCAGACCGCACGCATGCATCCATTGTTTGCAAATGGTTTCGTCTTTTGGAAATCTATTTACATATGTATATATATATATATTTATATAACCAATAATGCACTCAAAACGAAATACGTATGTATGTGAAGCTATTTTATTTATTTTATCCCTTTTATTATCACAAATATAGCACCGCTTCGACATTTTTTAATTTTTTAATACGAGAATCAAATAATAAATATGTAAATTCCCTATAATTTTTTTTATGTGCCGTCACTGCGGTTTATTTTGAATTCATATGTCATTTTTCAAACTTGATTGCTCGGTTTTCTCTTTCTTTTTTTATGTCTGTACTGTAATGTTGGCTGATGGAACTCGTAGGTATTACGAATATAGGAGTACTATATATATGCCTAAAGAGATACAAAATACGAATACGACAATAAGTGACTCTGGGTGACTCGTTGCGTCGCGTTGCGTTTTACAAAATAAGGCCCTTAATACACAAAAAAAGACACGTGACTAATTAATATTGTTTGTCGAAAAACACACAAGTCAAAGAGAATGTTTTCTTTGTTTTATTATGTTTTATTCCCAGCAGAATTTGAGGTAAGGAGGTGCATATTCAGTAGAATATTCATTATGAAAAATACCCTGAAACTAAGTTCAAAATTCATTGCTGAAAAAATAACTGAACACGCAGTGAAGACATCAGGTGTACTGAAATACATGCTATGGAAGTTCTCCCTGCGTATTCAGGCCTTTTTTCCTACAGAAACTCTCCCTTCTCGTTCAGCAGTTTTTAGGTAGTTGATTTTCGACGCCACCTTTATATAAAAACGAAAGGGAAATTTCAGATTTTAGAACTACATCTCTACTGAATATTCAGTAGGAAATATGTGCTGTTTTCCAACTGATAAATACTGCAGGGTTTTTTTGCATATGTACAGCCATGTATACACGCATACATATTTACGTATGTGTCTCCAAAATACCCTGCAAAAAATGTGCGATTAATCCCGAAAGAAATTTGTCCCGGATTGATCTCTTTCGAGAACAATCGGTCCACAATCAGTCCCCGATTGTTCCCGTACGGGTATAAATGTAGACTAATTGTAGACCAATTGTTCCCAAACGGGTATAAATGTAGATTAATCGCTTTCCTCCCGAACGGGTATAAATGTAGACTAATAATGTAGAAATTTTACAAAAATATGCAATGTATTTAAAAAGTTGTAGAACAACCGGTAAAACGAATTGAATTTCTTTTCATAACAATGATGAATAATAATTTTAACAAAATGCCTAAAATATGCTTTGAAAACTCCTTTACATTACGCTCATATAATGCATACTCAAAACTTAAAATTTTTTTTATTTATTTATTGAGATTTTTTTTCAAAAGTAAAACATTATATAATCTTTATTTATATATGCATGAACATTTACAATTTTTTTAAGATTTTTATTAAAAATTGCCTTGGCTAACAACTTGGAAAATCTACATTTGTACCCGTTTGGGTTGAAAGCGATTGATCTACATTGGTACCCGTTCGGGTATACAAGTTGAACAATTAGTCTCTTCATAGGACATGCTCGAACAAATGCGGTCAATTCACTCCATATAAAGGGATGTAAACTTGTATTAGTCGCATGCTACCTTGCGATTGATCCCGGACATATCCCGGATTAATCGCATTTTTTGCAGGGTAAATACAGAAATTTCAAAGGTTATTAACTTCTTAAGCCGGGTATCCACATCACAAGAAATGCTAAAACTCCATATAAAACAAGTAAGGAAGCCTAAGTTCGAGTGCAATCGAACATTAGATACTCAGCTGTATGCTTTCATTGTTTGTTTGCGTTTGTTCGATATAGGGTGTATTTTATATGAAACGAGTGCTGCATAAACAGGGCGCAGCCACGCCCATTTTCAAAATTTATATCAATCATCCAAATAAGCATACAAATATTATTGTTAGTGCAAAATTTCATCCCTCTATGACTTTTAGTTACAAAGACTTCACGTTACAAATTCCAAAAGGGTGTTCCAGAAATATCTTTGTTAAAAAGTAGGCGTGGTCATAAACCGATTTCAATACATTTTTGCGTGTCTATTAACACATGTTATAAAAGTGTATAAACCAAGTTTCGTCATAATATCTCAATTATTTGTCGAGTTAAAGGCTAAGAAATCTCATATATCCCTTTGTCTAAAAAGAGGCGGTGCCACGCCCATTTTCCAAACTTTTTTATTTTTTGTTTCCGGTCTATTGTAAAACTCATGTCACAAAATTTCAATGAATTATCTTTATATTTCACATAGATATCGCTTAAAATGGTTTTATTAGGTCACTTTATAATACACATATATAAAAGTGGGCGCGGTCGTCAACCGATTTTGGTAATTTTTCGTCCACACATTTGGCTAAGTAAATATATCACGCGTACCAGATTTCATCGATATATCTTTAACGGTTTCTGAGTTATGGCTTATTAAACTTTCAATATTCGCTCCTTAATAAGTGGGCGTGGCACCGCCCATTTTCCAAAATTTTTGTAGTTTTTGTTTTATGTCCATAGTTGGACTCCTGCCACAAAATCTCAGTGATTGATCTTTATACTTGACAGAGATATCGCTTAAAATGTTTTTATTAGGCCCCCTTATATTTCCTATATATAAAAGTGGGCGTGGCCGTCAACCGATTTTGATAATTTTTCGCCAAAACATTTGACTAAGTAATTATATTACGCGTACCGAATTTCATCGATATATCTTCAACGGTTTCTGAGTTATGACTCATAAAACTTTCAATGTCTGCCCCTTAATAAGTGGGCGTGGCACCGCCCATATTCCAAAATTTTTGTGTTTTTTGTTTTATGTCCATAGTTGGACTCATGCGACAAAATTTCAATGATAGATCTTTATATTTGACAGAGATATCGCTTAAAATGGTTTTATTAGGTCACTTTATAATACACATATATAAAAGTGGGCGTGGCCGTAAACCGATTTTGATAATTTTTCGTCAAAACATTTGTCTATGTAAGCAAATTACGCGTACCAAATTTCATCGATATATCTTCAACGGTTTCTGAGTTATGACATATAAAACTTTCAATGTTTGACCCTTAATAAGTGGGCGTGGCACCGCCCATTTTCCAAAACTTCATCAAATTTCTTCATAAGGGCCCGAGCTCAATACGTGGGTAAAATTTTAAAACTCTAGCTATATTAGTGGCTGAGATACCAAATTTCCGATTTTTTCTATATAGGAAAAGTGGGCGTGGTCATGGTCCGATTTCGCCCATTTTCAATACCAACCGTCCCAGTCTCGATACCAACTTGCGTTCCAAATTTCATCAAAATATCTCAATTTTTGCGCGAGTTAGAGTGTTTACAGACGGACGGACGGACGGACGGACGGACAGACGGACGGACGGACGGACGGACGGACGGACGGACGGACGGACGGACATGGCTCAATCGATTTCTCTTTTCACCCTGATCATTTTGATATATATAAGTCTATATCTATCTCGATTATTTCATTCTGTTACAATCCACCGTTATGTGATTAAAACTATAATACTCTGTGTACTAGTACAGCTGAGTATAAAAACGCTTAAGAAATGGTCAAGAAATTTTCTTGTGTCAAATTTTCTTTAGGCAGTATCCACTTCACAAGAAAATCTATTACAATTTTTAACGAAAAATGAGGTTGGCAACGCTGGTTTTGCCAAGAAATATATACGATTGTATATATTTCTTGAAGAAAAAATCAAACGTCAAAATTACTTAAGAAATAAATGCCAATTTTTTCTTGAGCAATTTCTTATGATGTGGATACCCAGCTTTAGTGGGAATCGCATTATTATAATCGCTCGTGTTCAAAAGAATTGCTCGTGTTCATAAAAAAGTGTTAGTTTTGGCTGTTCTTTTTTTTTTTTTTTTTTTTTTTTTGAAAAAGAGCCAACAAGAAATGATATCGTTGCCCTGAAGGCAAACAAAACGGTTATTGAATCATACTTTGCTATTGGTGGTTCTCCCCTTCAATTTAGGTTCCACTTTTTTATTCAACCATAAATTAACATGCAACTATAATTTTTCTTTATAAAAATCCGCTATGTATACAGTTTCTTATAAACGATAAGAAAGTGAATACTTTGATCTTAGGTATTTGAGTTTTAAAAACGTGTCGGCAACAAAGATTTATATTAAAAAAAAATTGGTAATGAGTGATCAAAAATGCTGTACCTAATTAACAAAAATTTAAATTTCTATTTCAATTTCAGTGTCAAACTCAATTTCAATTTCGATTTCAATTTCAATTTCAATTTGAATTTCGATTTCAATCTCAATTTGAATTTGAATTTGAATTTGAATTTGAATTTCGATTTCAATCTCAATCTCAATTTGAATTTGAATTTGAATTTGAATTTGAATTTGAATTTGAATTTGAATTTGAATTTGTATTTGAATTTGAATTTGAATTTAAATTTGAATTTGAATTCTAGTTTGAACTTGAATTTGAATTTGAATTTGAATTCGAGTTTGAACTTGAATTTGAATTTGAATTTGAATTTGAATTTGAATTCGAGTTTGAACTTGAATTTGAATTTGAATTTGAATTTGAATTCGAGTTTGAACTTGAATTTGAATTTGAATTTGAATTTGAATTTGAATTTGAATTTGAGTTTGAGTTTGAATTTGAATTTGAATTTTAATTTGAGTTTGAATTTGAATTTGAATTTGATTATGAATTTTTAATTTAATTTTAATTTTAATCTTGTCATAATCATGAGTACCTACATATTTGCTAAGATAATACTGCGCAAAAATACTTCAGCTCTCCGCCACTCTTCCACTTAAAGCGCTTTAATTGCTTAAGCCACTTTTTTGTCAGTTTAAAAGCTGTGCCAACACACTTGTCAACAACAATCCTGCTAACTATCGAGTAATGCGCGATGTGTGTGTATGAGCATTTAAGTGAAACCGCAAAAATTGCGTGTAGTAAAAGTTTTGCAAAGAATAGAGCTAGAGCTGTAGCAAAAGTAATAACGAATTGTCGTTTCAACTGCACTTGCACTCCTTTTGGTTTGCGAGTGTGCGTGTGTGGCTGTGCGTGTGTCTTTGATTTGGTTGCACTCAAGACCAAAATCTCACCAATTTCGGTACTTTGGCACTTTGAAAAACCGCTAATGGCTTACTTATAAGTACACACAAGTAGGTATGTTGTTGCTGTTGTTGTCGTTGCTGTTTCTGCTTCTGCTTTTGCTGTTTTTTGTGGGTTTTTGCTGTAAATGTTACTTACAGCTGCGCTGCTGTTCTAATTTGTTGTTGGATTGTAGCCAATGCATTCGGCGGGTAATTAAGCGCAGCAACAAAAACACAATGAATTGAGTATGTGCGTATGTGTGCAAGTACAAGTGTGTGTGTGTATTGTACGTAAAGTTAAATTGCTTCCAATGGTGGCGGGCGGCGGCTTTGGCTGTAGTGGTACAATGGTTTAGCTGTTGTTGTTGTGTTGATATAGGCAGAATCCTTATTAGCATAATTACACAAATCGCACGTATTTAGCTGCATATGTACAAGTCCATGTGTGTGTGCGTAGGTGTGGAAATTATCTATATTTTCACTATTTTTTCACACATGTGGCATATGAACAGTTTAGCTCGCGCTGTGATAATTGAAAGTTATGTATTGCAATCAGTTCATCTGCGAACTCTCTACGAAATTACTTTTCAATTTGAAAGGTTTCATTTTCACGTACTAAAGTCTATCTTCTATATTTTCTAATTTTTCTCAATGCATTCATCGCAACAAAATCTTATTTATTTTATTTGGCAAACTAAAGTATTTAAGAATAGTGAATGCGAAAACTTGTATTCGAAGTTTTTGATATTTTACACAAAATACACACACTGCCAATTTTTTACACTGTGACACAAATTGAGGGTTGTTGTCTGGGGCGGAATAATTACCACACAGAGCGACATACCACTGTCTGTGGTCTTTTAAATTCTTTGTACAAAGATTTTGTCTGATGCGACCCCTAGTGAAATTTTGTTGCAAAGAATTTTCTAGAGCGCTAGAGGGGTCCTTCAAAATATTATTTTCTCGGACTTTCTAAAAGACGACCTCTTCGTGAAGGCGTTAGACGGTTAAGGTGTTCTACAAAATTAAAGCTCGTGCAATTATACTCTATGCTTCCTAATAAGATATCTTATATTATAAATGTGAAATGGAAATTGTGTTTAAACTCAATTGGAGAGAAAACCGCTGAACGGATCCTCACAAAACTTTGCACACCTAGGTATTTTCAACCGGTAATTACTATAGGCATATTTTTAATCTGACTAAATGGCAGGGATGGGCACTTCCCTTACAAAATTTTCCTTTTTTTCGTAATATCTCTTGAAATATTTGTACTAGAATAACGAAAATTTGTGTGAAGGAATAATACATAATTATATACTCAACGGATAAACAATATAGGTCTTGGTAAAGCAGCGATGGGCACTTCCCTCCCATATAAACTGGAAATTTCACAGCGAATATCTCTGGAAATATTTGTAGTAGGGTACTGAAAACTGGTGGAGGGCATGTGAGATAACTATTTATTAAACGGGTAAAAACGCTAGGTCTTGGTAAAGCAGGGATGGGCACCTTCCATACAGACTGAAACTTTCACAGCGAATATCTCTGGAAATATTTTTAGTAGGGTACTGAAAACTGGTGTAAGGGCATGTGAGATAATTACGTACTCAACTGACATAAACGCTAGGTATTGATAAATCAGGGATGGGCATCTCCCGTATAAACTGAAACTTTGACAGCGAATATCTCTGGAAATATTTGTAGTAGGGTACTGAAAACTGGTGTGAGGGCATGTGAGAACTATTTATTAAACGGGTAAAAACGCTGGGTCTTGGTAAAGCAGGGATGGGCACCTCCCATACAAACTGAAATTTCATAGTGCATATCTGTTGAAATATTTGTAGTAGAGTACTGAAAATTTGTGTGAGGGCATATGATAATTATGTACTCACCGGATACAAATTTTATGTCTTGGTAAAGCAGGGATGGGCACCTTCGATACAAACTGAAACTTTTACAGCGAAAATCTCTTGAAATATTTATAATAGGGTACTGAAAATTGGTGTGGGGCATCTGAGATACTTACATACTCAAGGGATGAAACCGATAGGTCTTGGTAAAGCAGGGATGGACACCTCCCAAACAAAGTGAAACTTTCACAGCGAATATCTCTAGAAATATTTATAGTAGGGTTCTGAAAATTGGTGTGAGGGCATATGAGATAATTACGTACTCAACGGACAAAGAAAAATAAGGAAACTATCTTTGACGACTTTTTAGACTAACTCAATAT